>CAEMYA010000044.1:10794297-10887322 GCA_903131615.1 Diplodus sargus | reverse complement strand
CCGCCCCCCCCCCCCTCCCTCTTGGGAAATGGAGATGGGTGCTTTTAATGTCTGGTAATCCGGATTACCAGGCAGAGGCACATCAGTTGTGTCCATTCTCAGCCCAAAACACCTATTCTGTGCGCTCATCAAATAGAGCCATTCACGCCGACAAACACATGAAATGCATGAATAAAGCACAAAGAGAAATGAAGTGGTAATAATATTCGAGCTATTTACAGACAGAGGTAGAGGGTTGGAAGACTGGATTCATTTCAGAAAGAGAGGAGGTTCGCTATAGGGAATTCACCACGCTGTTTGTCTGAGAGAAAGGCCTGCCTGTCTGACTCAAAGAGGGAGAGAGAAAGGGAGAGTGGAAGGGGGGGGGGGGCGGGATTTACGTGGGGGTAAAAGGGCCGGCACACTGCTGTTATTCACCACAAGGTGGCGATAGTCCTAGAGAGGGCTGGCCAGGAACAATAAAATCATCAGGACAGCTGACAGCCAAGCAGTGGGGAGCGGCCCATAGAGGGCAAATGTGAGCCGAGATGTCAAACACTGGATAAAGAGATACACAGAGACATGACAGATTGCATGTTCTCAATATAGAGCCTCAGCCATATTGCTCCAGCGCGGTAATGGCAACAACCCCCACTGCCCCCAGCGTTTTTTAGCTATATTTAGCTTGGGACTTTCTCCTCAGCAAGTGCAGTCATATTCTCTAATCTGCCAGATTGAAATCAAAAACAGGGCTCAGGTAACCGTCATCAAGCTGTCGGGAAAGTCTCCATTTGCGAGCTTTCAGGCCCCCACTGTTTTTTTTGGACCACGTACGCCTTTATTAAGCGAGTATGGATGAATGCTCTTCGTGAGCGTATACAATGGGGCCTCACTGAGAGCCAGTATTTGCCTGAAGATGTGTATGCTGTCAAGGCTATTTCAAGAATCAGCGGCACTGGCAGCGTACGCATCATGTTTACATAGATGAGCGGACTAACGCCTTACTCCACGGTTGAGTGGGCGGAAGGGAACATACACTCTCTAGTGGGAAAAATGCTCACACCCGTGCATGCTCCCACACTGAAGCTTTAGCACATACTTCATGCCATAATTCACGGAGAGGCGTATAGACCACCTACTCCTCCCGTACGAGCCAGGAGATGACAATCTCTCAGATGAGCTTTTCCGCATTCTAATTAGCACATATGGCATGCTGCGAAATAAAAAGGTCACCCAGAGCTCAGGGTTGTGTGTTTGAATACATCTGGCTAATGCACATGTGTGTGTGTAATTGTGCATGTGTGACACGCAGCGATCGGCCAACTTACTGGAAGGAGGGGGGCCGCGAGTCTCCGATGCCTCCCGTTCTCTCAAGAGGAGGGGGCAGCTCCGGGTGGCTCTCCGTGCACTGAGATCCGCCATCAGAGTGGGCACTCTCTGCCAGGACCAACTGAGAAAGAGAGACGGAAGTCGGGAGGGATTCATTAGAGAGCAGATATATTCTGAGGGATTCTTCAGAGGGAGCAGATACATTCAGCTGAGAGCAACACAAACAATAATAAATGTTTTGTTGGATGATACAGGCCCCACTGTGAGGCGAGAGAAGATCAAAAACAGCCCTCGACAGACTCTCTGCGACAATCGGAGATAAACAAACGCGGCAGTGTCGGCACCAGAGGCGGGCGCACCTTGTGTGCGAGTACACATGAGGAAAGGTTGATGAAATGAGATGCTGCACACAGGCCTGGAGATGACTTGTGGCGTCACGTGAACGACTTGAGAAACACCGCAAGAAACAAGAGAACCACGCTGCTTTTTATTCAGTTAAGTGTCAGCACAAAGGATGATATATGATGATGACCCGTAGATACGACTACTCTCCTTTCATCTGAGCCAGAATAATGAAAGTCAAAGCAGGCAGCCGCGGGGAGACTAACAGCTGTATGGACTATGATTATTCGAATGCGAGCTGTGGGACTCGCAGGTGTCACTCTTGTGTCACCAGATTCTTATATGAGCCCTGTGGGCCACTTTATGCTCCATTTTCGAAGTCGGAATGTGTTTTTTTTTTTTCACATTTTCTATCACCTTCTGTGTCTGCGAGCTGCTGACTAGCTCTCTGTCTGAGAGCTGAACACATTAAGAACGAACAGACGTCTGAGCTCTCGTCTTTGATTCTCCAGTTTTATGGAAAACTGCCTGATATAAAAACACTTTTTTTTCGGAGTTTGACAGTATGAAGAGGGTAAAATACCGCCATACTCTCCTCTTTGGGATGCATTAATCTGACTTCTGCTCTTCTTACTGACTCCTGATCTGATACCACTGCTCTCTTTTTCCCCCCAAGTTTAGATTCTATCTACAGCAATGTGTGCTGTCATAATGTGATATAAGACCAGGGTTGGCTGTGGAGGCGTGAACAGCCTGGTGTCTCTTAATGAATGTAACTGTCAGTGGAAACACTACATTTTATGATGACACTGATGAAGAAACTAATGTCCATCGATCCCGTGTGGTCAATGCTGATCCACTTAATGTGGTCAGTATCCGCTCCAGTACATCCAATATGTGAGTGCATCCTAAGGCTACAACTGAAGATTATCCTCATTGTCGATTAACCTGTCAGTTCTTTTCTTGTTTAACTGATTAGTTGTTTGATCTGTAAAATGCCAGAGAAATGGTGATACATGTCAATTCATGTTTAAGGTGATGCCCTTAAATGTCTTGTTTTGTCCACAACCAAAAGATATTCAGTTTACGGTCATAGAGGAGTAAAGAAACTGGAATATATTTACGTTTAAGAAGGATCTTTTCACTTTCTTGTTAAAAATATTGGCAAAACAAAATTGACAATTAATTGTTGCAGCTCTTCTGACTGTAGATACTTCAGTTTGTGTACTTTCACTCAAAAAAATCTAATACACAAAAACACATAAACAATGTAGCATTTCTCTACCCTGGTACGATCTATCCAAAATTACATTTCTTCAAAGCCTGAGGTTAATAGCGACAATAGCTACAGTAGTTGTGTACTTCAGTGGTGCCTTGGGCAAATGAGTACGCCAAGATTTGTTCATTTAATTAAATTTTTCAATCAAGTTTCATGACATAAGAAACTACATTTTATGTTTGTTTTTAAAGGGGCCCTAATTAACAATCTGTAACATTTACATGTATTAATAACTTTTTTATTTGCCATATGCGAGCCAGTTGTAATGTGATGTAAAAAAGGAGACATTCCCAGTCTCACTCTCGGTTGCCTACACAAGCCTGCGGACGATTTGTATTAGTTGTTTAATGCTGCTGGACTGTGGATTTCTTTGTGAAGGACGGGTCGGATTTTCCATGACAGTTCCCTGACTCTCCGCTCTGCTAACAGAGAGCAACTTTAGCTACTATTAGTTTAGAAATAGAGTCCGGGCAACATCATACAACTACCACCTTCAAGCTCAGCACAGAAGTCCCGCAGAGCCCCTTTAAACATATCGGAGTAAAAAGTAAATCAGCATATCAAAAGTTAGTAAATATGCAGTAGCGCCCCAGCTCAGATTGAGGAAATAATAGTTCATGCTTGCCTTAACTTTCAAGCAGTGAGAAATAACGACTGCCAGAGTGATTGTTGTTAAGATTTTTCCTTGTCAATGAAGTTAAAAGAAATGCTGATTGATTTCAATCCAACACAAATTAGTACCGTGCTGGATAAGGCTGATAGCAATGCTTTTCAAGTTCATATTATTCACAGCAGCCAAAACATAGCTGGAATCACAAACTGCCATACTTCTGCTAATTACATTACAGGCTTACTGATAAAGTGTTCTAAAAACAATGTTACATATTGGAGGCTTAATGTGCAAAATTTTATCCAAGTGTCAAAAACAAAAAACTTTTTTCCTTTGAAATGTTGGTGCTATGGAAAGAAATCTCTCTATGACCGTTGGTCGCTGATTTAAAGACCCTCTGGAGCCTCTGGTGTAGATTCATTCTGACAAATTAAATGTAAATAAATCATACAGTTGTATAAAGCTAGCTGGTCACTGAGCTGCAGTGTGGTGTGGTGAGGGTCGACGCTGCTTAAGTGATATTGAATGCGACCGTCCTTAACAACTCCACTGCCACAACTGTGTCACCGATTCTGACCTCTGACCTCCCTGTGGAAGCAGGGAACAAAAGTAATGAATTTCCACACAGAAATCAATAAAGTACAATAGTTATCTTCCGGTTTGTTATTAAAAAAGGACAAAGAGCCACCAAGTGAAAGAAAGGTACAGCCTGTCGATGCTTAAAGGCAGAGTGACGTCCTGCGTCCTCTGTTCTGTATGACGGAGCAATGATTAAGATGTAAATTCTCCTCTGACTTTGACAGATTGATTTGATTTAACATGCTTTATTGTCCCTGAGGGAAAGTTTGGCTCGCAGCACTGTTCATCTTCCATAATTACAAATCACTATGAAGCTGCATCAGTCAATAGAGCAATCGACCCATCAGATCGGTTACACTAGGTGGTGGGATATTTCCTCTTTAAGTCGTCGAACTCGGTTACCTCTGATTGCGTTTCGTAACAGTCGCCGAGTTAAGTACGTGATGGAATCGCTCGCACCTATACAATACAGCAGAACAGCGAGGTCGAGGTGGAGAGTGTTGGAAAAGCTCTGTGGAGGCGTTGCGCGGCCAACATTTACATCATCCGGTACGGGTTGCACCATCCATCCTACTTACCCAGGACACTACTCTCCCGTTGAAGCAGGGCAGCTTGGCGTTGTCATCGGAAATCTCTTCTTTGACAACCCTGGGGAACAGGCAGACAGATCCAGAGTCAGGCCGGGAGAAGGACACAAGAGTCAACACGATTACAGACTGGACACATTCATCCGCTCCTGGTCGACACACACACACACACTCGGAGAGATTCTTTTGTGAGTCCATTTTCTTCACATGGCTTTTCAACAGGCTTTGCGCCCCTCACTAGCATGGTGTAAAACTGAATCGGCAGCAGCGATGACACTCTCGGAGTCCATATCGGTGATTTATTAACGTTGTGGCTGTCTGTCCAGCTACACTAAGCACAACAGCGTGATAAGGGCTGCTCAACCTGGCAAGGATAGGGCCATAAATCAGTAATGAATAGCTCTAATAGTAAATCTGCGCAGGTGTGCATGTTTCACTATGACTAACTGACAGCCAGATAGCCAGATAGATAGATAGATAGATAGATAGATAGATAGATAGAGACTGTCTGAGTGTTTTCTGTGTTTATGTCAGAGCTGTTACAACAGGGTGCCAAGGCCCATGACAGTTTATTAATAGAGCGATCCAGCGTGAGCCTCCCGCAGTGTGTTCGTCTTTGGCTGTAAACTCCCTACGAAAATACCTCCCAGTTACCCTTTGACCTGCTGGGACACAGTTCAGCTGCAAACAGTCGCCACACCTGCTAGGCTCGTGACACGAAGATCAACCCCCGGGGCAACAGTCAAAGGACACGGGAGACGAGCGTGCAAACACCTTACATCCTCTCTTGGGTCTGAAAACGCCATGATATATTTACCGCGTTTTTTTTCCGCTATTTAGTCCCTGCGTGGTTTCATGCACGTTTGTTTGTGGTGGTTTTTTTTTGGGGTGTTTTTTTGCAGAGGATTTTCCCAGTCTTGGTACAACCACACATTTCTGAGACTTAGAAGAGATCTCACATTAGCTTCTTGGCTTTGAACACGGTACATGAAAGGGGAGAGGCTCGACTTTGGAGCAGCAGGAAAGCCTAAGAAGATTTTACGCAGGGGTGTCTCTGACAGTGACTTTACAGCTTTTATTTTTCCGCTTCTCGTTTGCCAGAACTTCTCCGCCACTGAAACGATTAGCCAAGCCGGTTGTGTTTTTGTGTGCCCCCGCTGCTGAGGGAGCTGCGTTGCTGGGAGTGGTGGACGGAGATAACGTAGCCTTGTGGCTGGGGCTGACGACCACAGAGTCTGCTGCTGCGGCCTGTTCCACCTCGGGGAGGAAGAGAGGGAGGGAGGGAGGCGAGGGCCGATTCTGCCGGCTGCTTGTTAGGTAGGAAGTGTTTGCATCCTCTCTGCCTCTCGAGCCGCGCGAGCAGCTGTAAGGTGACTTGTGAGGATGTGGGAGTGGCCCCCCGAACAAATAAAATAAGAGCGGCGGTTCCTCTTTCCTACGTTTGACGGGAATGCGGTCGCCTGTTTCCACAATTTTACAGTATTTTTCCATTTTCTGAAAAGAACTGGCATGCACAAAATAAATCCTTTTAACATATCTCTGTCTGTTGAAGGAACCGAAACCAGAAGAGCCAAGAAAACCGATCCAATCATAACAGATGACGTCTTTTAACATGCGGTAAAATATCCACGGCCCGCATTCTTTTCAGCTTCCATCTGATATCAGGAGTGTTAGTTCCACCCTGAACACTTAAATACAGACACACGCATACACACACACACACACACACACACACACACACACACACACACACACACACACACACACACACACACACATAGACACCGTATGCCTTGTTTAGAGTACCATGTGTCTTGGTGTGGGCTGCTGTCACAGATCTGACATCTTACAGCAGACAGCTTAAATAGGTCTTAACAGATTTCACAGGATAAAGACACAAGATTTGCCCTGGTGATCGCTGAATATTCCACTGCTGGGGATATTTGTGTAGCTGGGGAAGATTAGTCGTGTTTGTTTATGCTTTGAGAGACAGAGGAGGGCCGGCGAGTTACAGCCCACACCAGAAACCGAGGGCAAGAAGAAGCGAGCCAACGCCGACCGGCCGTCCAAGGACTTCGGTGGGCCGTTGCTAATGATCCTATAAACAGGGAAGCAAAATATTTGTAGTCAAATCAGACTGCGAAAAGACAGACTTTAACGTGACACGGAGTCTGACTCGGTAAACAGCTCAATTCAACTTAAACCATCAAGAAAGCTGTTAATGATAGCTTTCATGCGGCCCGATGTCGCATTTGGTGCTGTAACCATGATTTTTCAAAGCATCTTAATAACAACGTTCAGATGTTTTTCTCCATTCATAAAGTTGCAATCTTCCAAATATTGCGCGTTCACCATCACATTAAGAGTGTGTTGCTGATGTTATGACGCACAAATGCAGCATAACCTTCAAAATCCGTCCTCAAACAGCAAAAACAAAGCGAGGTGAGGCGGAGGTGAATTTGTGCAAGAAAGGAAAAAAAAAAGAAAAGCTGCAGATTTTTGTCCTACAGGGGCTCAGCATCACTTCCTCAGCAGAAAAAAAAAAAAAGATTCCCCTACCAGCCCCCCCTCTTTTCTAAAGGCACAAACAAGTCTGTTTCTTTCAGACCTTCAGCTTGGCTGCATCCTCAGCTCCAGAGTGCCTCTGTGACTTGCATTATAGTGAGGTCTCAAACCCACTCACCACCAGTGGCGACGACAAAACGCCGTATCATCACCTTGAAGTCTCCGAAGAAAGCCAAGTGGGTTGCTTCAAAACAACCCTGCCTCAATTAATTTCCTGTCCTATGAATATTGATGAACGAATGAATATTGCCGAAAAAAAGAAAAACAACCGAGGTATGAAAAATGCGCACAAAGAAAACGTTCATCGCATAATTCGCTGCGCTCTGTTGTGTGAGTGGGAACGCCGCGCGATTCCGCGCAATTGCAAGGAGAACCGATGTGACTTGCTCGCTGCAGTAAGCTGAGGCATTTTGGGGGCAAACCGTTTATCAAATTCGTGTGGCCGCCGCTTAAAGACCCGATTTTGCCGGCACAAATGTAGTTCAGCAATCCCTTAAGAAAATGGCTGTTTTTTCCTGCATGGCAGGGGGTCTACTACAGAGGACCTTGCACTGACTGCTCATTTACATTTCAAACACTGTCTATAACTGCAAGGGATTTGATGTTTTCCCTCTCTGCTCAGCAGTCTTATTCCTCCCTAGCTAATTCTCCAGCAGCCATACTGTCTGTGTGTATGCAGCACAGCCAGCATGGCTACCACAAAGCGCTGCTATCCTCTGTGCCTTTGACTGGGTTTGCTTCCATACTGTGCCAGTACCATACGGCACCCTCAGAGCCTGAATATTCAACCTTAACTCAAAGGCGTGGATGCTGATGGAGACTCCTTTATAATCTTCCCTATGCGGAAAACAGTCGTTTGTCCGCGTCCACTTCTTGCATGTAATTTAACATGCTTTCTTGTTTGCGCATGCAGGAGCCGGTCGGCCTACTGCAGCGGCGTGTTCGGCAACACGGAGCCACGTCTCCATGTGGAGAAAGCAAACATGCTTTGTTTGTTTCCATAATCTGCTTGTTGATCACCTGAGGCCCAGCGAGCAGCCTGGCCCGCAGTGCAACAGAGGCAGGAAGCCGGGGCTGAGGGGACAAAGCGCCGCACCAGGCCTTAGCACTGCCACCAGGAAGAGCCAGCTTCCCTCACAAGGTCAGGCTGCAGTGGAAACGTGTGACGTTGGGCTCTAAAGACACTGCCTGCCTCTGCACTTCCTCCAGTCGCGTTTAGCGACTACAGCGCTAGATATGAATGTGTGTGCGCCCATGTATGACTGTTCAGACTGGAATGAGAAACAGGCGCTGACACAAATATGTCATTCCCAGCAGAGGCCCGATACAAGTAGATCCTGCTGACCAAGAGAGCTGCAGGAGCTTTGTAGACTCGGTGTAACTCCTGAGAATCAGGACAGGATTACACACGGAGGGAGAGGAACGGAGAAGGGAGAGAAAGGAAGGCGAGAAAGAGGGAGGAAATATTTCTATTATTTAAAAAGTCCAGCGTCCAGAGGATGGAGGAGGTAGTCCCTGCGACTGTCCGGGGGTTAAATTCACCGTGAAAAAGGAAAAAGGAATAAACAATAAGGGCAAATTATTTCAAATGAGCGCACACTTCAGTCATTAGGTTAATAAAGATGTCCAATAACATCCTTAAACGATGCTGAAACTAGATTTTAAGCGTAATCATTTAATTTCTCTCTTTCCTGAGGACAGTTAATGACTAGTACTGTCTATTACACGTCTAAATACCTGCAAACTGGACTGTGGGGGGACGCCTGGTTAGGGTTGGGGTTAGCAGACCAGCGTTCAAAATGAGTCTGTCGGGGCATTAGTGTAACGAAACAGGATACAATACGACATTAATAATTGAGGGTGCAGTGTTGTTTTGACAGATCTGCTCCTCTGGGGCAATTAAATGCAAACGGTGGTTACATGATTGTATCTGATAATCACAACCAACCGGCTTTGTGGCTGACACGGTCCCTTGGGATTCACCTGCAGCCCCATTGTGTGTGTGGGTGTGTGTGTGTGTGTGTAAAGAACTTCCTCATCTATCAAAAAGCCATTTTCTGATGATCACCTCCTCACTTCACATGCTACTAAAACCAAGCCAAACTAGCAGAACAATATGAAAACCTGAGGACTTGAACATGTGGATGCTTTTGTCAACATGCCTCTCACGTTCATATATATGTTAAATATATTCCACATGGTTATTGTACCTGCTGACGTTAATGTGGGTTAATGCAATGACAGTAATAAGGGGGAGTAAGTGGTCTGGCTCTGTGTTAATACATGCAGGGCTGCGTCATTAGGGGCTCTGGACAGATCTGGTATCACTTCAAACACTCGTGTGTCTCCTCCACTGCGCACAGGATAGCCTGGAATAATGAGCAGGTGCCAGGAGCATGGAGACGAGACATGGCACTATACAGTCCCGCACACATGGAACAATGTGATGGGTTTTTTTTTTTTTTTTACCCCGTCACAGTCTGGCGATAGGCTTTTTTTTGTATTACTATTTGAATATACATTACTACTACTACCGCTGCTGCTGCTGTGCGATGATAAACAGCGAGGGGAGCCAGACGAGCAGGCTAATAATAATCGCAGACGGGTGGCCACTTACCCAAAATCCTGGTCCATCGATTTGAAGAAGAATTTGTAGCTGTTGACCGGCCGATTGTTGAGGACATTTTTGAAATCCGCTAAGGTGACTTTCTCTGGAGAAACGGACAGCTTGACCAGATAAGGAGTCTCCTCCTCGTCTATGTGATATATGATTTTAGTCTCCGCCATGAGAGGACAATCATTGACACAGGAAAGGAACAAGGGTTGGCAGCGCAATAAACAGGCCTGCTATGTTACCAGCTACCCGTAGAATAACATAACAGCATTCCCTAATATATAAGCCAGCACAGCCCCCGGTGGAAAACACAGCTTCGTGTATTTGACGAGCACAGCGAGGATCCAGACATAATCGCGTTGTGAGCGCCTGTATTCCTGCTCCGGTGTGAGTCGGTACGGTGGCTCCCTCGGCACTAAAACAGGAAGGGACAGTCCACATCCTTGCGATATGGAGTTGGAATATTGCTGGTCTATTTTTTTTCACAAGCTAATTGGTGAGACAGTGCTGTCATCTAGTGGTGTGTCTGGGCTGTGCGCAGGCCTGAGCCCACCTTACACAACACGCTCCCACATACAGTACACTGTACAGTAGCGACAAAACACGGAACAAAGAGGAAGTGGACTGGAGTTACACAGAGCCTGGAGACTGTCTGCTGCTTCTTCTTCTGCTGCTTCTTCTTCTGCTTCTTTTTCTTCTGCTTCTTCTTCTGCTTCTTCATTTATTCTTCTTCTTTATTTATTCTTCTTCTTCATTTATTCTCCTTTTTTTTTTACTTCTTCTTTAATTCTTCTTCTTCTTCTTTTACTTCTTCTTTAATTCTTCTTCTTCTTCTTTTTTACTTCTTCTTTAATTCTTCTTCTTCTTCCTTTTTACTTCTTCTTCTTCTACCTCTTCTTTATTTCTTCGTCTTCCTCTTCTTTCTTCTTCCTTTTCTTCATCTTCTTCTTTCTTCTTCCTCTTCTTTTAAAACCATTACTACAGTGAGTTACTGTTATTCAACTCATTAAAATGCATTCATAATATATTCTGATAAAAATCTATCATGATCTTACAAAATGACATTAAATAATAATTAGACATTATTTTTTTTAAATCATGAATACAAACTGATAGTACAGTGAGATATTACTGTTTCTACTGGTAATTCAGCTCATTAAAATGTATTAAAAATATATTCCGATGAAAAAAAATATGAAATAGATCATGATCTTACAACCGGCAGATATTACTGTAAAACATGAAAAATATGTACACACATTTTGCACAAATGTCTAATCAGCTGTTGTTTAAAAGAACTCATCCTTATTGTTTGTCATTTTTTTAGCGCCTGGAAGACACTCGATTTTGGGGCTGATATTAAGGGGTAAAATAAAAAAATCTGTTCTTGATGTATCAGCTGATATACACACATACACATACAGAATATTTTATAGATTAGTGATAAACGTCATTACCTAAAATGACATCAGTGCATTATGAATGACAGTAATAGTAATTAGACATTATATTGTTAGCATGAAGACACACTCTGATACTTTGGAACAGTGGCATTTTACTGTGTCAATTAGCAACTCAATATGAATTCAGTCCAGTATAAAAAATGAAAAATATGTCATATAAAATATATGATGAACTAAGTTTGCACAAATGTCTTGTTAGCTGTGCTTTAAAAGAATGTGTCCTTGTTGTTTATTTATTTTTTGGGGCCCTATAACACTTTTATTAGGGAGTAAAAAAAAAAAATGATATGCACATTTTTTGCACTATATGTATATATAATATCAATATTTCAGCCAGTTTCAACCGATGATATTTGCCAACCAAGTAACTGGTCTGGCTCTTGGCAGAAAACTGTATTAATGATTGTATAGTCTACTTTACTTTCAGCCCCAGTTAAAAGATTTATTAAATACTATATAGGTCTCTAACAATAATGACAAATGACAATAATAAAAAAGAGACATTAATCGTATGATTGTTACTGCTTTATTATCACTGGATGTGAATTATCAACCCAGGAGTAAAAATGAGTGGAAGCCCTGGGCTGAACAGCTGGTTACAACGTTGCATGATGAACTGCACCTTTATTAGACTAAAAACACATTGTTAATTCGTAAAGCAGAGCCTACAGTGCCTCTTCATCCCTTGTCTCTCTACGAGTTAAAACAATTCATCATTTAGTTCAAATGATCCCTCCCTCATATGCCTAATCCTTCTACTGGTTAATGATGGGGTCATATCATAGTTCCCTTTGCATCCAAAAAAACAAATGAACAGATAGTGATTGATGAGTCTGTGGCCACTGTTGCGAATCTTTAATAAAACAAATATTTCCCATTAGAGTTTGCACAAGTGAGCAAGAGACAAAGAGGAAAAAAACAACAACATAAAAAGAAAACGGGGTCATAAGTTTGTAATTTAGCGTTACTGAGACAGTAGATGCTCTTCTACCTGCAGTGAGCATTGACCAGCAGATTTAGAGATGGCAATTCAGTGTAATATAAACCAGGGCACATTGTACATGCTTGATGCAAACAAGTACTGCACATTAAAAGAAAAACAAATAAATGGCTAAAAGATTTTTTTTTCTTCCTGAGATTCAGCAGACTGAGCCTTTAGTCCATGGTCTTACAATTTCATTTTTTGTCACCTCATAAATGATCTATACCAAGATCTATTCCCACTGTATATGTTAATCTGAGTAAAAAAAAAAATATTCAGAGGCAGTCTGTTTTTCTAAAATACATACAAATCTGGGCAAAAAATGTGATTTTGTTCATCGCTGTAGGAAAGTACCATGATCTGTTTAAAATGTATTATGATCTAACGCTAGAAATTTTTTGGCACTTGTTTTTAAAGACTGTCTGAAACTGTCTACATACAGTAAATTTACCTTTGAAACACGATGAAACACCTTTATAAAATAACAGTACAGCAGAATTTGCGCCATAAGAGAGAAAATTATCAGATTTCAAGAGTAGAAAGGAGCATGCAAAGTACACATGAAACATACTTTAATAAACAACATGCATTTCTCTTTAAAAAAAAAAAAGGATGATTAAAAAATATTCAATATAAATCAACCAATGAATGCAAGGAGTAAGGGTCAAAATATATGTGTAACCATATAATGCTATAACAGCTGGTGAAAATGCAAGTAATATAAACAATAACATGTAAAAAACAACTTATGGTGGCTTCTAGTGAAAAAGCTTAGTGTGCTAGAGTTACAGCAGAGGGAGCATTCCTCCTGTCCTCTCCTGGGTCCTTTACTCTTCCGGTGTTTGCCCTGGAACCTGCCAGCAGCGTCTCAGAAATATTGCACTCACTTCCACAGCTTCCCATCAAAGTCTGAACGAGGAGGTGGGAGAGAGACACCACATGAAGAAAAAAATGCCAATCTTTATCTCTGTGCCTGCAAGGATGTTGCTGCTGGATGTTTATTTTACTGAAATACAGCTGTTCTGCTCAGCGGCTACTCACCCGTATTGCAGTCTTTGGCCATTCCTCTCTCTTTCAGTAGGTTGTTTTTGTAGTCTGTGGATTGTATTAGACATTCAGGTTATGAGAATGCAAAGTACACTTTTTTTTCTTAAAGGATAAATTCACCAAAATCATTTCTGCAACTTCACAGCAAAACAGTGTTGCGGTATTCTCCTGAACACCTGCGGTATATGGGGACTTAAAAGTAGAAAAAAACATCAGAAAAAACATAAAATGGCTCCATGTAGCTCAACTAGCATAGGGCAAGTCTGAAGCACAGAGATCCCAAGCTAAGGCTTTTAGTTAGCTAGTAGCAGTGAAGAAAAAAAACAATTTGGGCTTTCAGAAACATAGACTACATAAACATAGACTTTTTTTTGCGTGTTTGTTTCCATTTTAGAACAAGTCCCTATGTACTTCGTTCTGCTGGAAAATGCTGCAACTCTGTTTTCCTGTGAAGCTGCAGCAATGTGTGTAAGTTGGGCTTACTGTACCTGAATTCAAGGGCTCCTGGTTACAGGTCTTGAGCTCTGTGCAGTCTAATGACATTTCTCCTCCACTTATCACATTCCCTCTGCAGAGAAATAGACAATGTTCTGCTTACAATTTCAATTTAAAGGAATAAATACAAAATGTTTGGTATGGTAATGTCTTACCGATCCGATCTACGCAGCTCATACTCCTGCCCTGGAAAACAGATTCAACACAAGGCCTCAAGCACACTGTATCACACTATCTTTTATAATCAAGACAAGCTTGTTGTCAGATGCAAGGCAGCGACAAATACCTCTCTTTTTGCGTCGTCGGGTCAGCACGATGACAGCGACGGCGATGAACGCCAGCAGTAAGAAAGTTGCCAGGAAGTAGCCCAGATGCTGCACAAAATAACCTCGGTGCTCAGGAAGGATGACAGTCACCACATGCTGGGTCTCCACCTCTTCAGTCCCTGAAGGCAGAGCGCAAACAAACTCAAACCCGTCCAATAATAAACTACACGATTCTCTCATAACCAAACAGGAAAAATCGAAAAATATCCCACATGGTAAATGTGAAGGGAACTCAATGAGCTTCCACATAAAACAACAATGGGATGCATTGTCCTATTCTAACTATATATTGCATAGTTATATTGGATTTATATAGAGGCAATAAACCTCCAGGCTTCTTCATTTGTTTTTGTTTTTTTTCCCCCCAAAAGCCAGAGACAGATGGAGGGAGAGCAGGAGTTAAAACTGCCCAAATGCTGTTTGCCCGTAATGGCTTCCAGACCTGATGTCATGCAGCTGTTATTTTTTTTTTCTCTCCTCAGAAAAACACAGGCTGACCAGAAAAAGAGGAGGGGAAGTGTGAGGAAAGAGAGACGACTCCTGTTATGTGGTTTCGTCTGCACGTCCGCATGAGTTTTCCATTTGGGCCTTTTTTCGCGTCTTCTCACAAACACAGAAGTCTGTTTTTTTCTGCATGCATGGAAAAGAAAAACCGGTGACACCTCCTTCAGACGAGCTCATCAGTGAGCCCCTCAGTCCGACAGTCTAAATACATATGTGACTACACTGCGGGCAGCTCCCAGTCTGACCCGGACTGGTTGTGTACACTTTGTAGATAGCTGATGGTAATTACTCAGAACGACAAGCGCCAGGCAATGCGAGACCAAAACGAGTATGTCTGCGTGATACAGCACAGACGCACCACGGCTGCTTTTGCAGAATAACCCTTCAGTGAATGCTCAGAGCTGTTGAGGGATTAAAAAAAATATGTCTTGTTATTAAAGTTGTTCAATTTCTCTCTAAATTCAAATACAGCCTGATCACAGGAACTAGATCACAGAAAAAAAATTGGATCATGAGAGACATCAAGTCTTTTCCTCTTAAAGATTTCTCCTAAGGATAGCATTACTCTGTGGTCTCTCATTAAAGCGGCTAAGTTGGACACTAGTAAAACTAGGCACTGCTGAGGCACTAATGAGGCAAACATGTGATGTACCATCTCTGATCACCCTCTCAAAAGCGTCCAATCACGGAAAAAAATATTTATGAAATGTATTCTGCCTTAATCACCCACCTCTGAAGTGGGAGCTCGGTGGGCAATTATCACCTGTCATTGTTTAATGTACTGAATGTGCACGAAGCTGCAAAGACATGGTCCAAGGTCATCGTCTCTAGAGCACGAATGTCACAACCGGAGCTGTGGCCATGTCCCAGCTGCGGCCTAATTTCCATTTTCTAGACAGGTCTGACAAGTGTGTACGTGTTGATGGCTCTTTCACATATGCGGCACAGAGAATACCCTGTGTTTTTGTTCCTGCGGGATATGCGTAATTTGCAAGTCAGTGAACTGAAGCCAAGCATCTTCATTGTCGCAGATAAGGATTCTTGTGGAAGTGCTGACAGTTCACAAAACACCTCCTTCGTGATTACAAAGAAATAATATTCTATTCGCTCTTGCCATAAATAATTACAGTGTGAACGGCGAACGGCTCTCGTGACGTGTAATTTCGGATGATTGCTGGCGCCTGCGTGAGCACGAACAGCTTGGTTTTAATCTGACAGACTCGAAGAGCAGCCGCGTGTGAAAGAAGGAGTGAATATCCGGATGAGGTGCACTTAAAGGCTACAGGCAGGATGCCATCTATCCACGTGTTCAGCTCTTCACAACAGTATGGAGCTCATAAATGGGCTGTAAAGAACTGAAAGATGAAGAGGATCTACAGGCCAACACATACCCTCATCCCCTCCCCTTACTTTCCTCTTTCATGTCACAGCTCGCCCAGCTGTTGAACAGATGTATCAGACTTGCTCTGTAACTGCTGGTTAAACAGGCCTCTATCAGACGCTGATACACATCAGCAGAGAAAAAGAGCAGACTGGGAGAAAAAGACGAATAAACAAATCTTGAGATAGAAAAGTAACCAGTCTAGACACGTGGTTGAGTCTTTTGGAAAATGGGGTCAAATGGAGGAAAAAACACAACATATGACCCTCCTCTCCCACAATTACTGCGCAGCTAAAATGTCTCCAGCTGTAAATGTA
This sequence comes from Diplodus sargus, assembly GCA_903131615.1. NCBI lineage: Eukaryota > Metazoa > Chordata > Actinopteri > Spariformes > Sparidae > Diplodus > Diplodus sargus. Next base: position 10,870,923 of record CAEMYA010000044.1, on the reverse strand, counting down.
AAATAGTCGCCAAGGAAAATAAGACCACTTCTGTTGTAGCCAATTTAAAGATGTTTACCGTAAACTAGCTTCTTTCTTTCTTTCTTTCTTTCTTTCTTTCCTTCTTTCTTTCTGTCTTTCTTTCTGTCTTTCTGTCTTTCTTTCTGTCTTTCTTGCTTGCTTCTTTCTTGTCTGTCTCTTTTTTTCAGCTGCGACATTCCTTCTACATCCTCCCTCTTCAGCTCAAACACAAAAACAGAGAGGTCTGAGGAGAGAATTGGCAAGAAGAAGAACTGATTTAACTGACCAACTATGCCTATAAATACACAAAAAAAAAAACCCAGGAGCTGTGTTGTCACTCTCCAAGCATTTTAGCCGAGAAACCATATGGGGAAAAACATTAACCATTAGTGTCTGCAAGAACAACGTTTTTAGTGATTACTCTCTTGATGTAAGCTCTGAAAGCTTACTTGGCTCTGGCTCATCATGTGGCAATATTTCAGGTGTTGCAGTGGGAGCAGAAGGAAGTGGAGGTCCCACAGTGAGCCTGAAGATGCGTCTTTCCTGAAGCCCGCAATAGTGGTGATGCAGGTGGCAGGAGTACAGGCCTTTATCAACAGGCCTCAAGTCAGAAATGGTCAGTGAGAAGTCCCCTACGGTGAAGGCATCCTCCTCCACGCTCATCTTGCTGGCAAAGAGTGGTCCGTAATCCCGCCGCTCTCCGGAGGCGTAGAGGTCCACCAGGCGGTCAGCCTTGTCAGGTCGCACTCCAGGGGGCTGGAAGTCCCAGTGAGCCACCTGCTGCTGGTCCTCCTGGAGGCCCTCTCTCCACAGGGGGCGTCGGTTCACACAGGGCAGTGCCACCGAGCTGCCCACCAAGACCACGAACACTGTCTTCTCTCCATCCCAGTAACGTTTCTCTTTCTTTGCTGGAAGTATATGAGTGCGAAATTAATTTATATTACATAGATTGAATACATTAAAGGGTACTTCCACCATTTTCACACATTAAAATGTGTTTACAGGTCTTGGGAAGTCCTACAGCATATGTGACAAAAGTAGTTAAGCCTTTTGTAGCTCTAGAGGAAGCTGCATGTAATCTGATAAACTGCCTCCAGCGATGTAACTTGGGCTTAGTTGCATTATGGGTAATGTAGGCGCCAGGTTTGATACTGCAGAACCACAGATATCACCTTTTTCATTTCACACAAATAATACTTTTTTTTTTTAACACAACCCAGTGCCTCCATTACCCATAATGCATCTAGCCACTGAGTGACATCACTTGAGGCAATTTATCAGATTCCATGCTTTCTCTGCCGCACAAGACTTCATAATACTTTTTTCACATATTCAGTAGTACTCCACAAAGCCTGTTAATACATTTTGTGAAGTAGCCCTTTAATGATCTGTAGGTCTGTACAACAACACGATTAGGATGCCTCACCTGACTTGGTGACATTGAGCTGGATTTGAATGGACTGGTGAATCTGGCAGTAGTGATGGTGCAGATTACAAGTATAAACTCCTTTGTCAGTTGCGACCACATCTGAAAAATCACAACATCCAAACAGGCTTATTATAAATGTAGATATAAATCGTCATGCCACTGTTGTAGAATATGGAGAAGTCTCACTGTTGATGACGAGGGAGAAGTTGCCATCATTGAACGCAGACTCTGGGATGGAAACGCGTCCTTTGTTGAGGCCGTTGTAGACCCGCTGGCGAGCTCCGGGGGACATGTCCAGGATTCGCTCCACAGAATACTCTGGGCTGTTGCGAAACAGGTCCCAGTGCACCACCCTCTGACGGTCTTTCAGTCCGTCACGGGTCCACACCATACGGGGGCTGTGGCAAGGCAGAACCGCCTTAGAGCCTGCGGGGAGGGTGATGTTCTTGGCCTCCACCACCACACCAGGCCTGCTGCTGCTGCCCTGACCCCATGCTGACACAAGGAAACAAACACATACATTCAAACAACCAATGTAGTGATGACAGAAGGAGAAGTATACTAACTGTACATTCAGTCTTTATTAAGGTAGTGCACTGAGAAACAAAAATGTCTTACCTCCTGGCAGGAGGAGCACAGCAAAAACTAAAAGAGACAAAAACAAAAGTGATTAGAGCTCCTGAGGTGCTGCATTCTCACTTGCTGCTGCTGAATTGCCAATATCAGGCTGTTTAATAATTAAATCTTGATAAATATTTATTATAAGCCTCTTCGTTACACGGTCCAAGAGTGTAGTTTTGACCTGGGCTGACCCGACAGTGAAAGATTTCAGCATTGGAGTAGATGTGGGTTTAGTGAGAGGGTTGTTTAAAATAACAGAGGAACACTGACGAAACGAGGACACAGTACAAGGTAAGACTCTAACACAGAAAATGTTCCACACAGGAACACACCAGCAGAAAGAATACACCAGATGTCAATGATCCTCTCTTGAACAAGTTTGCCGTTTGTGTTTTCTCACTCTGGAGATAGGACATTTTCCGACAGCGCATTTGCTATTTCTAACGCGTTTTTTCCCACACTGCTATTTGGTCGTGTGTTTACTGAAGGGCCAGCGGAGATGCGTGCAGCCAAAGCATACAGAGCCTCTATTCATCCTGGCTGATGCTGGCTTGTTGCAAGGCCATGATCCTGAGGGGATGAAGGGCCGTGCTGCTATTCAGCTCACTTCAGTCACACTGCCGGGTGATAGAAAAATAAAAAAACGGACACCTGTGTATTTTTACAGTACTGGTAATGGTACAGTGAACTATAGAGGCCAGAGGTGCAGAGCCTTCAGGATGGTGTTATGAGTGGATACATTCATTACATAAAGAAATAAATCAGTTAGGAGTGGATTTTTATTTCCAACGCACATATGTTACCCATTTGAAAATACCAGCACTTTCAAAAAACAAATTATAAAGTCCTTCACACAGGGCAGAACATGAAAATATTTGCGAACAAATCCAATTCTAAAAGTGAAAGAGGTCAAATGAAATCCAAGTCAAATACAAACATATACATATATCTAAAAACAAGAGATTCAAAAGACATAACCGACTCATTAAGCCTGAATTCCCTTCAGCAGATTGCTGTACAGCACTGAGGTCCTGACAGTAAACCCCTCTGTCCCCTGTAGTTTAATGCAACAGTTAAAAACCCTCTGCACCCAGACTCAAACTTCACAGGCTCGCCTTGAACTAAGAGGATAAAATACAGCCGGAAGTGATACCATGAAGAGCCTTAAAAATCATTAAGACCAAGAATAATGTGGTCACAGTCTGGAGACGAAAAGTAAAGATTAAAAGTTAAAATATTACTTTTTGTTGCTTTTTTAAAAAATTAATTAAAGGTGATTGAAGTTGCCCCAGAAGTGGAGGCAAGTACCTCAAACTTGTACTTAAGAACAGTAGTTGAGTGAATGTACTTAGTTTCCATCACTGACAATAACTGCTGTGTATATTTTAAAAACAGTGGTGAAATGTAATGAAGTACAATCACTCAAGCTCTGCCCTCAAGCACAAATTTAAGGTACGTGTACACTTTCTACTTCTACTCTGCTGCGGTAGACAGGGGAATATTTTACTTTTTACTTCTAAGTGCCATTTTTACTGCAGGACTTGTTATGGGGTATTTTTTATGCAGTATTGTTGCTTTCACTCGAGTTAAAGATGTGAATACTTCCTCCACGACTCTCTGAAAGCGGCAATTAACAAAGCAACTCGATAAAGTGCATCTTTATCACAGTGAGTAAAGGCCGAACACCCAAATTCAAGCTGCAAAGTGCAGGAAAGAAAGAGCCTTCTCCTGCCAGATGTTACTTTCATCGTAGCAGCAGATGGTTGTTTCACTTCATATGTGAGCACAGGTAACGTGAAGACGTCGCGTGAAGAGTGTGTTCAGCACACCACATCCAAACAAGACTTCCCCAGAGCGCTGCTACTGTGCCTTTATGCAGTAATTCTATAAGTATGCATTAGCACATAACAATATTTCAAGCTGCGCGAAATGATCTCAGCACACACGCTGGCATCGGAGAATAGGCCTGCGGCTGGAAAACTTTGGTGGCTTTTCTATTGAGGGGTATAAACTTTCCTGCAGTAGGTAAAACAAAGTGTCCCAGCCTCTGTAATTTTCTATCATGTCTCCTCCAGACACACGCAGGCTGGTGATTCAGCAGGCTGGTTTAACACTAAAGACTTAACAATGTGCTCTTGAGTTTCTGGCTTTAATAACAGGCATTAACCAAATGGCCTGCAAAATCACTGTTGTCATTACCCCAGGAATCACAGCGAGAATCACTTCACAGAATGTCTACCCGAAGGTAAAACAAAAAAAAAGAAGGGGGATTTATATTTTTACTCAGACGTGAAGCATGTATTTGCTCAGCGTAATTTCTGTGATTCATGGATGTTGTGGGTGTGTAAAGTTTACTCACAGCCGCGTCACAGGATGAGAATAAATCAAAACGAATGCGTCCAGCTGCAGACTCAGCTAAACATACAAAGATACATTCAGAGACCCGGAGAGGCTGTTGACTCTCCTGAGGGAACACTCAGGTGTACATTGAAATGGCAGCCAAGGTTTTCAAGTAGGTGTATGATTAGTCACTGCAAGTACTTTAAACTTTACTTAGCAATCGAATGTATATATTCTGTCACATCATTTCAATGAGAGTTGTTAGAGTCATAGGTATTTTTATGTTTATGGATAACTTCACCGTGTATATTATTGTAAATGTGTATATTTATCTTCACATAACGAATGTTAGAGCTTGACGTTAGCGGGTTCAGGAGATATCTATACGAACAACACCTTCTTGATCATGTTTTATGTATATCTGACAAAATGTTGTCATCACCTGCTCACACCCATGCTGATGGAAAACTGGGTGAGGCTCTGTAGGCCACAAAACATTTCTGGAGTTTCACAGCAAAACAGTGTTGCAGCTTTCTCCTAAACAACAGAAGTAACTGGGGAATTGTTTAAAATAAACAAAAAAAGAAAGAAAAAAAAAAACCCCAAAATGAAATGGTACCAGCTTGTATGATGTAATCAAAGTCTCCTGAAGTCCAGACATCCCTAACTGATTTAGCTAATTACACCCTTTTAAAAAGCTGGAACCTTTAAAAGGTGCATTATGTAAGAATTACCCAACTCTCACTTCACTCCAAACAAATGGGGAGCAGCATATCAGCAGAGCAACCATAAAATAATAACAAGCTGCTGAACAAAAGTGGGTGCCTGAGTTTCACCGTGTGGAAATGTTGGCTTCTCAAATCAAATTGGGTTCTCGAGCAGTATGGAGCCATTTTATTGTGTATTTTCAATTGTGTTTTATATGTTTTTAAAACAAGTCCCCATCTACTTTAGTTGTTTAAAGGAATATCACGACTGTTTTGCTGTGAAACTCCACATAAAGGTGGCATAATCTCCGTGTGTTGGCACTTTTTGCTTTAAAAAACAAAACAAAAAACGTTCTGTTGTACACACTCGCTTACTTACAGGATCTTCATATAACACAAACATGTTAATTTATTGTTCGCTTGTCATGTTTCCGTCTGGAATGAGTAGCTTCATGTTTATGAGCTTATTTTGTGCAAAACAGCAAATTCTGATCTTCTCCACGCCTCGTTTCTTTTTTGTTGGAGGCTGTTAATTAAGACTGACCCAATCATGGACGTGGTCGGCGTGGTAATCCCCCTCCTCCAGCAGCCCACTCGTGGTGAAAAACACTCGTTACTGACACATATAATGACTGGCTGCTGGATTGTGCTGACTCCTGCACTCAGACCGCAGTTAACTAGAAACACATTGGGCCGAAGCCATAAGAAAAAAATCCCACATACACACAGTGAGTCAACAGGCCCCGGCTGCAGTCAAAGCCGCGCAGCTTTACTGTATATGCTTAATTTCACTTTCAAGTCCAGGAGGTTTCAGGTGCTGCGTGAACTTTATCTTTCAGAACTCTGAATAATTTCAAAATAAAGGCTGTCTATAGAAGGAGGGTTTTCTTTAGGCATAATATTGGCTAACATCACTTACACAGGAAATGTATTTGAGATAAGATAAGAAAAGAGACACATGGCTAGAGACATGACACATAACATATGCAGTACAAAAAAATTAATAAAGATAAATACATATGCAGACTGTTAGGTCAGTGATTAAAAACAACAGCATACAAAGGGGGGGCAATAAATGATCAAGAGTCAGGTTTAAAACACGCTTATGATCACACTTGTTGATGTGATTATAACAAATAAATACGTGATCTGCTGTACAAACATGATGAAATCGGGTCGTCTAAACAAAAAGTACCGCAGCTGACGTCGGTTGAGTCTTATTAATGCAGAAAGTTTGGGGTCAATAAAGGCAAAGATTGTTTGCTTCTTTTCATTTCAAAGATACCCTGAGAAAAGACTCTGAAAACGTCTTTTTAAAAAGAAGGCATTTACAGCGGATCAGAGCCAACCTGGCAACTCAGAGAACTTACGGCTTTTGTTCCTGACGAGTCAGTCTAACCTGGATCCAATTATGGCAAAAAAAAGAAAAGTTTCCTCAACTTTTTTTTTTCTCTTTACAAAAGCAAAAGACAACTCAAGAACTTACTCTGAAGGAGAGTCATGTCGAGGTGCATCTTTTTGTCACAGTGCTGGCAGCGGAGGTAAGAGCCTGGCGGAGGTGGAGAGCATCTACTGACGGAACAAAAGAAGGCTTCAAGTTCACGGAGCTGCGGCGGCGGCAGCGGCGGAGGCTCAGCTGTGTTTTGTTGTATTCCTGCAGACTGGAGCCTCCACACGCTCCGCCTCCGCCCGCACCATGAAACCCAACACTCCTCTGCGCTTTGGTGCTGCAGTCTCACCGAAAAACATGTGTTTGCGTTAGTGTAAGAAAAAAAATTTAAATACTAGCCAAATAAAAATGAATTGAAGGTGCAATTTCTCCTTGTGTGAACAACAGAACAGTCCCAAAATTCACAAGGGAGGAGTGTCACTTTATATCAATCCCCCAAAATCGAATCTAACAAAACAATGATACACAAAATATAGTCTCAGGGTTATTTCACAACTTTGTTTACATTAGTTTTGCTTTTGATACATCAAACTATTCAGATAGATATGTGAAAATCTCATTTTAAATACAAAGAAACCAATCCAAAGCACATATGGGATTAATTTGAGAAAGGCTGTTTTTTTTTTCTCTCTAAATCATTCCCTTCCACCTACAATAAGAGATCAGAGCTAAACTTACCTCAAAACAGTCACAGTCTACTCAGATCTGGTTGCTTTTATTTCTCCATCAGCTGTGTTATGATGAAAGATTATGTTTAACTAAATAACTATGGACTGTGGTAATTCCAGGATGAGTGTATCATTTTACTTTGCACAATACTGCCATCCACAGTATGAACAGGAGAAATGTTAGTGTTCCAATAATACTTTTAGCCAACAGAAGAAAAAAAAACAGCACACCATACCTTGGCTTTGACAGAGAAAGATCTTTATTAGATTATGTACACTTTGTCAAAAAAAAATCATTGCACACGTAGGGAAACATGCTCCACTTTAGTGTGGTGAGCAGAGCCGTCCAGTGTGAGCGGGATGTGACACAAAGTCAAGTGTTTCTCAGTCCTTGTTTCCGTGCCGTTTAATGAAGATCTTAGGCGTAGTCCATCCCTCCGGGGCCTTCTTCAGGCCGGCTCGGGTCCAAATTCTCTTTAGATCCTCCTCAAATCGTTTCTGCACAGGACAAACACACACAGTTGTCAGTGTCGAGGTGGATAATTGAGTGTCAAAAAGTAAATCTGTATTCAGCTAGTTTTGGAACATTGTGTCGAAATAAGAGCACATCATTTTATCATGATAAACTACACTGAGAAACAGTCACATTTTAGTGTTAATTTACTCATTGTCAAAAATGAAAATATGACTATACAGAATCCCTTTTTATCTTTAAAAATAGGAAACTCTCACCTGCTTCTTTTTACCCCGGCCCTCTAGCACTCTCCTCTTCAAGAATTTAGTCCGCTTTTGCAGCTTGTTGTATTTATGCCGGTTCATCTTCCGCCGTCTGATCTTGAGAACATTCTTGCATTCAAGGGGTGTTGAACCCTCCCCATCCTCCATAACAGGGACAGAGATGGGTGGCAGCACCTGTTCTTCCAGCAGCCCTACGTCCTCCAGCGGCAGAGCAGACTCCATCAGGGGAGGAAGGGAGTAGCGCAGGGAGAGCCAGCTCTCCAGAGGACTTACTGACAGTTTACGTGGCACGAGAGCCTCTTCCAGCTCTGGCTCAAGTTGGATCCATCGGGGAGGTGGTGTGTTGTCTGCTGCTGTTGAGTAGTTTCTCTGTTTCTGTTGTAGTGAAGAGCAGTAAACAGGAAGAACTGACTGTACACATCCATTCAAACTCTCTCCATGGGCTTGAAGTGAACCTAGGGGGGAAAAAAAATATGTATTCAGTATCAGTGCCTCCACAGAAAATGTATCATAGGATGAGATTACATAGCTGGATTGCTTTTTGTTTGTTCATACTTACAAGATGCTCTACGTAATAGACTGAGACGAGTGACAACTTTTGAAGCAAACATCGTTGATGGTCATCCAAATAAATACATGAGGAATGAGTTGACTGGTCACTTGTCCTGTGGGCAGAAGCAAAGTACTTTGAGTTAGCCACAGCTCTTTCATAGAGCTTTCAAAACTGGAGCTAACACAATGACAGACGGCGGAATCTCTTGATGCATGGATTATATCAACATGTACAACCTATGGATTATGAAACTAGTGTCCTTAACCAACTATATCGAAATCATGAAATACATCGTGTTTCTAATGAGAATGTAAATGAACCCTATTAAGAAGATGTGACAAAAAGTCAAGCTATTTTTCAGGTACCGGTTCCTGGACACACAGACAGGATTGCTAATTCTAGCTAGCAATGTAGCTCCGTCTTCGATGCGAAAGTAGCAATACCGTCTCAAAAATTACAGTTAATAATGTTTCAGCCATCAACTACCTGCCAACACCGACTACAATTATTGTTATTTTTAACTTAATAATAATGTTATGTTACCTAAATTTCCTGTGACCGGGGTTTTGGTCTTCAATGTGACTCTAAAAGGCCACTTCCGGGACAGTGCGACACGAATGTAATGCGCTTCCTGTTTCTCCGAGCGGACGAACGTTCCGCCGGAGCAGCTATAAACCTAAACCGGAAATGCACTTTTTAATACTACTACTACTACTACTACTACTACTACTACTACTACTAATAATAATAATAATGATAATAAGAGCAAGAAGAAGAAGTAGGAGAAGACAAAGAAGTTTTCTTGTACTTTTTGTGTAGACTACTTTTAATAATGTATTATATTGTCAGGGCCTATAATAAGCAACATACAGTAGGTTGAAGGCTTAAATGACTCCAGTTAAGGGCAATAATAATCAGCAATGGTAGGTACAAATGTACCATTAATTATTTTCATGTCGGAGATTAGCAGTTTAATTTAGAGAGAGATTGTGACTCCTCAGTTTTTATGAATGCAGCGCACTTATGTAAGGCAAGGCAAGTTTATTTGGAAAGCACAATTCAGACACAAGGCAACTCAAAGTGATTTACAGGAGCATACAAATTACATTAAAAGACATTAAAAGTTCCATTTAAATGACATTAACAATTGCATTAATTATTTGTATGTAATACAAATGTGGATTAAACAATTGTGGAAGAACCCTTGAGAGAACAAGAACTGGGCAGAAATGGAAATGCAGCTCTATTTTCTAGGAAAATAAAAAATAAATACAAATACAGGTAAACATGTCTGGGATAATTGTATATGCTGTTCTCTGTTGGCCTACATTTTATTAGCTTTGTCATTTTGCACCATTTTTTACGCTGGCTGGCAAGTGAGCAACAAGTAATTACATATCACCCGCTGCATGTGTCGCTGTCTGTTATCTTCAGTCATGTTGCACAAAAATGCCTATCATGCCTACATGATTATGTTCCATCTGTAGAATAAAGGGTCATCATTTTCTGTGTTGTATCAGCAAACACTTGAAAATACACATTCAAGCTTGCAGCACAGAGGGCACAATTGAGCCAGTATATTATACCTGTGCCAAATAGTGTTCCTCCTAATGGATTCACACAACCTGTATAAACACCAGTTAAGTCAAGTAGAGTGTAAAGTGCAAACAGTTTCATGCAAAATAGAAGTATTTCATTTACTAAAGACTCCAATTATAGCATATATTCCAGCTTTTATTAGCCTAAAGCAGTGTTTTTCAACCCTGTTCATCGGGGGAACACTGTCCTGCATGTTTTAGATGTTTCCTGCTCCAACACACCTGATTGAAATTATCAGCCAATCATCAAGCTCTGCAGAAGCCTGACAAGGAGGCATTCATTTGAATCAGGTGTGTTGGAGCAGTAAACATCTAAAACATGCAGGGCAGTATTCCCCAAGGAACAGGGTTGAAAAACACTGGCCTAAAGGACATAGTAGAATTTACTATTTACAATGATTATCAATTCTTGTGTTGTCTGACACTTCGCTCATTTCTAAACATATTTATGAAGTGCTATTAACATGCTACAATTGGCCCATAATAGCCTTGTGAGCAGATACATTTGGAGAGCCTGTTGCATTTATGATTCTGTTTTATTTCATTTTGACTCATCAGGACTGACTGTTTTTCCGTCTTCCTAGTGACACAGTTGTATAACGATGGAAGCCTCCACTTTTAGACTGCTCTAGTTCTTACACACTTGTGGGGCAACCACTTCAGATCTTTTATTCATGGGGCATTCTCACTTAGCTTTCATTAAGACAACGGGAAGTGGAGCATCTACACTTTCGTAGGCATTTCACAATGTGGCTTTCAGAACGTTGTATGTGTACGCAAATGAAAAAGTCAAAAGTCAAAGAAGGTGCACGCACAGCAGAGTGTAAAGTTCTCAGGGCATTTATTTACAATAAAAACAACAAAAACAAAACATTCATTTCATTGTAAATCCTGCTGGCTAATAACTGTTTGCTTTACTATCTATACTTGCACCATCATTTTGTGATGATAAGGCAACTGAAATGATCAGCAGGATGTACTGTGAGATTTCCCTTTTACATATACAGTCTGAAGAGCTTTTAAAATCATTTTCTTCTACAAAACCCTCTCAAAAATATTTAAAATAAGGGTACGTGAAATAAAACGATAAATTGTTAACTTGGCAGTAATTTCAATGCGTTGGCTGATCCCATTTTAAATCGAAGGCCTATACATTGTACACTATGTGCTCCAACCAAATATCTAAATTACATACAAAATCAGTAGTTGTATTTGGAGTTGTTTTCTCACTTTACAAGCAAATAAATATTCACGGTTGTATTATAATTGCATTGCAAGTTTACTGCACTGAAAGAGATCAGACCCTTGAAATAGAGCTTCACAGATGACAACATCATAATTTACTTGAAAAGCAACACATAGAGTTTTAATCATATGACAGGATGCTGAATGTAGTCACCATAGAAGTACAGTATAGCAGATGTATGCCATAAATACGACTTCAACATGAACCAAATCAATAAATAAAAACACATATTAGAGAGAATAAAGCAGCTCAGAACATAGTGTAGAGGCTTGGTCTCCTCACCAACGGACAAGACGGACAAAGCAGTTTAATCAGTCATCGTGGATATATCCATACGTAAGCAGACTATACAGACAATGCTGAAGTACGACTGCATTGCACCAGAAAAACTAGGGTGCTTAAAAAATGATTCTGAATATATTAGCTTTAATCTTATACTGCAATCCCATTTTTGGCTGCAGAACACGTGAACCAAAAAATGAGGTAAAAATACATCTGAGGGACAAAGAAATTGCATGATTAAGTTTTAAGGCCATTTCATGTTTTCTACAATACATTTCCTCTCTTCACTGTGACCTGTGGTGTTAAGTTTGCAATCTAACTTTGTGGGGATTTGACTGGTAAAAGAGTACAATTGTTTTGCTGCAACTATACAGTCCTTCAACTTGGATTTTACTCAGAAAAATAATTATGTTTGACAGCATCCAACAGAACATTGTCATATCACATTAGATGTTTGTTAGAAAATACCCATCTTTGATGCTGAATATTTGGTATTTTTTTCTAATATAAGAGATCTTTAATGAGCCAGATACTTGGTTGATTTGGTTGCAGGATGGGGGATTCTCAGAATCTCTCTGAAGAGCTTGATGGCACTGCCTTTACCCTGAATATCCAACATACCTGGGCTTCAACAAGACAAACTAATCCAACGTTATGTTTTCTACAAATAAAACTATTCAATTTGTAGATGAAAATGTGCACTTTTGAAACAAGGGGTGCGGTAATAAAACCATACAACTAGGCAACAGATGTGTGGACAGGCAAAGAAAAGAGTGGAAGGAAACAACACTGTGCAAAAGCTGGCCCCTCTCTGTGCGTCATCCTCTCCTGTGTACTCCAGGTTTCTGGATATGCTGCACTCTGGCCCTCACTGAGCAGCAGGCTGGCCCGGCTCCACACGTTTCTTGTCTTCTTTCTCATCTTCCTCCTTCTCATCACTGGCCGTGGCGAACGCCTGCACTTGTCTCATCTCCCAGAGGGATTGTGACTTATGGGAATGCTTTGGGAAGAGGAGGAGATGTCCGGTCAGTTGCTGACAAAAAATTAAGAATGCCATCTGTTCACGTTTTAGTCACATCAACACCAATTTGTTTGTTTGTTTGTTTATTCCTCAGTAACACTGATTAGCAGTTACACACAAAAAAATAGATCAGGACACACGCATAAGCAAAATTTGGCTTTGTATTTAAATACAATATATCTGTTCCATCTGTCCCAAGCTTGAATCCATGGATTGAAAGACCGTGAGAGTGTACAGAGGAAATCTGACCTGTAGATGGAGATCCAGGATACAACCAGGTAGGTGGAGCTAACAGTTCTGCACACAGAAACGCACAAAAGGCGATAAAAAAACAAACAGAGCACAACCAAACACCAGCAACAGCACACAAAAAGCTGATTTAAAGGGGCTCTGTTGACCTTCTGGGTTGTGCAGGAAGCCGTTCGTGAGTTTATGTTCGCAGGCTCCATTTCTAAACAAATGTTAGCTACTGCTGCTCTCTGTTAGCGGAGCGGAGAGAGGCAATGAGATGAGACACTCGAGAGCGAGCATAAAGTTACATCATTATGATTGTCGCAGAAGATCAGACCCGAGTCCTTCACAAGGAAATCCCCAGTCCAGAAGCATCTCACAACATAAACAAATTGTCCACAGGCTTGTAGAGGCGACGGGAGAGACGGGGAAGGTCACGTCATGTTACAATCCACTCACATTTAGTCAATAAAACAGCAAATTATACATGAAAACTGCTACAAATTGTTGCACAGAGCCCGTTTAAAGGTAGCTGATAATGATAAATGAAATCTTAAGCGTAGCCCCGGAGAGGTTTCACTCACTGATGAGGACTGATGATCGTGTGGTCGTTCCAGTTTGATACGTATGTCTGTCCCCTTCCCTCGTTCAGGTTTACCAGGTCCTAAAGGACATGTCAGCAGTCTATTGAACCAGTCGTACATGTCCAAAACAGACTGACTTTAAATTAGAGAGTTGAGTTTACCGTGTTTTAAAAAATGAGGTAGAGAAAAAATACATCGCCTGTTGCTTTGTATTGAATAATGGATACTCAACCTTTTACCCATTGTTAGGTTGGAATGAAAGATTGTATTTTCTACATGAAAATCTCGGTAGATGCCGGTAATATGACATCATATGTAGTCATGGTCAATAATTAAAGATCCATTAAGCGTTAACTGATTACATAAAATTCATAGCGACTCAGCTGTTTTTTAGTGATGAGCAAGAGAAAACAATCATACATCCTACATTCATTTATGCCTTAATCATCATGAGTCACTGCATGCATTAGCTATGCATCAATAAATCAGTAAGCATCTGTGTTTTCTACCCTTATTCTTAAGTGTTTCCACATAAATAAATCAACAAATGAGAACACAGTGGCAAATGGTTTAATAGAAGTAGTGCTGTAATGTTTGAATATGCTGAACCTAACCTCTCTCACCTGGGGAGTTACCACGACTGTTGGTACTGGTAGTGCTGATGCTGTCCTCCAGCCAGGTGCTGTAGGTGAGGGAGTCCCGCTTGTGTGGCGTCCCGGCCGACGACAGACTCTCCTGGAGTGACACAGCAACACATGACAGTTTTAAAACTGATAACTTTGAGGGTACGTTTCCCATTAAAGTAATTATCTACTCATCCTCTTGCTGATGGGAAATTAAGATAAGTTTTGGAGTCCAAAAACATTTCTGGTGCTTCAAAACAAATATATGAATAAAATAAAACAAACAAACAAAAAAAAAACCCAACAGAAAAAACATAAAATGCTCCAAACAGCTCATCTGGCATAATCCAAGTCTCCGGAAGCCCAGAGATCCCATATTGATTACATTATTTACAATCTCGACAAACAGTCAAGTGTTTGCAGATGGCAGAACGATTTTAGTTTGGCAGCTGAACTGAAGTATTGGCTTTAAAAAGGGTGGAAATCCATTGGCATTGAAGTAGATAATGACTGATTTTTTTTATTTTTGGGTGAAGTTATCATTTGTCTTGTCTTCTTACAGGCACACACACTGAATAAAGCACTCACCATGCCCGTGTCGTAGTCCTCTGTGGCCTCGGTCTCGTTGTCCTCCACCACACTGGCGAAGCTGCTGGCGTTGGAGGAGGAGCGGGAAAGGTCTTGACCCTCTGGGATGGATGGGGCCCTGCCACCGAGATAAGAACTACACCCTGGGTTAACCACGCTCCAGCACAGCCACACCTGATTTTATCTTATGTATAGGACACAGTTATTCAACACGCTGCCACAGCTGAGGGTTGCCCAGCGGCTACACAACCACTCGAATGATCAATACATCTGATATGGCTGCGACATGTCTGTCATACACACCTGTTCTTTGCCGTTGTGAGCACCTCAGGAGAGCTCTGATTGGACGAGTTGTCGGATTTGGGGTCTTGAGAGATGTGCCCGCTGTCAGGGGTCTTCTGGGTATTTGGGGAGCTCTCTCTACTGCTACATGAGACATGTGGTACAAAATATCAGACAAATGGGAGCAAACAGGACGCTGCATAGACAGAATCCCCACAATCATCATGCATGCGCTGATTACAAATGAAAGGCAATACATTGTGAACCTCAGCGAGAGTTTACAAGGCTTTAGAAACAGACGATGGCAGAGATAGAAAACACAAAATGGTGTATGTGCAGGAGTCCTCGCTCACCTCTTCTCCTGGACTTCTTGAATGTTTTCAATACCGATAGCACTGCTTCTCCTGGAGCTGAAAGGACCTGACTTTTTCCTTGTCGGGCTTTTCCCGGGGATAATCAAAGACTGCCAGGGAGAGAGGATAGACAGTCAGTGTCAAAATCTGTCTAATACCTTAAACATCTTTGCAGCTTATCAGCCTATTCATTTATTACCAGAGGAAGGTCATGGTTGTTTCGACTTAACCATTTAATTTGATCGTTTTCACTTGGAAATATGCTTGTCATAAACAAATCGGCCTGAATTATAAGGCTGAACGGTGACATCTCTCCCTTGGAGTTGTTTCAGTGACGACAAAAAGTAAAAAATATGCACTTAGCCGCTTAATGTCAAGCCCCGGTGCCAGTCTTTGAGCCAGAGCAGAGCACACTAAGGCGGGAGATGAAAGATGGATTTAAAGGCTCCAGGGCCTACCACTAAATATGCTTTCTCAGCGACTGCTTTGTTCATTCAATCTCCCTTTTAAAGCTCTCAGAGCAAGAACTTGAAAAAGCCTTTTATTCAGTGCGGCTTCAAAGAGCAAGGGGGAGGATTATTTTTTTATATAATTCCTCTGTAAGGTCCTCATTAAATCATTAATATTCATCAGTTTTAGTCAAATAGGGAATTAAGCACAGTGGAGTTAAACACAGAAACGTCATATTAAACACACACAGCAGTAAAGTAGGTAAGACAGTGAGAAAAGAGGAAAGTCTATATTATTTGTCTGCAGGAAGCCAAAGGTGGTGCTTTCAAATATGACTTTCACTGTGTTTGTGCCACACTCATATCACAGAGCTCCTTATCTGTTAATATGTGAATAATTTGAGATGATTTGTAATAGAATGATTTCTACATATAAACAAATGCCAAAGATTGAAATCAACAAATTATTCAATTAATGAGAAAATGTGGAGGGTTTCCTTGTATTAAAAATTGAAGTAAAAATAAAATAAAAAATAGACTTTAGGAAAAAATAAATCAATCTAAATTTAAATGAAAATATACAGGACATATCTTCAATGGCAAATTCGGAAAGGCTACGTTACTATGAATAAATTGCCTTCACACGGTGTTGCCTTTGTATTTTGATAGCAATTCTGGACTTCTCTAATCTTGCCGATGGCAAATACCCCCAAATTATAGTAAAAAATATCCCTACCGAAGGTAATAAAATCTAAAAGATATTCTTAAAGGAGACCTATCATTTTTTTCCCTTTTTCCTTTCCTTCTGTGTTTTATATAGGTTCCTGTGCATATAAAAGGTCATGAAAGTTAAAAAGGTCAAGTCTACACAAATAGAAGCTCCTCTCTCCCACAGAAAACACTGTTCCTGAAATGCCTCGCCAGTAATCTCGCCTTTAATCTAGAGACTTTGTCACATCACACTACATCACCATGTAACACATCTGCATAATTTCTGCCTGGCAGCTAGTTTGGCACACAAAAATTAATTCAGCACAGCTGCTCTGTTGTTGTTAGCGGTGCGGGCTCAGGCGTTTGTGAGCTGACCAATCACAGCAGACAGAGTATTTGGTAGGGGGGCCTGAAAGAGACAGGAGCTAAAACAGAGTGTTCAGACAGAGGGGGAACACAGCGTTGCAGTAGTGAACAGAATGAGAAAACAAGAGGTTTTTGAGCATTAAAGCATGTAAACCTATTCTAGTAGTAAACCAAAATTAAATTAAAAACCTGAAAATGCCAGAATATATCTTCTTAAAACAATTAAAAAACTGAAACTGAAATGAGCAAACACACTCAGGAAACCAAGTGAAGCTAAACTATATTACTATATCAACTATATTAATGTATAGAGACAAGTGTTTGGCCATGATGCAGTGGAGCCATGCAGACACATAAAAAAAGAAGAAAAAAAAGGGCAGAGGAGAAGCGAGCTGTTAGAGAGTAGTTAGAATTAGACATGAACCTCTTCTACTGTTCCTATCCCTATGGCACTGCCTCGACGTCCATATTTACTGGGACTTTTGCCTGGGACAAGCAATGACTGAGCCACAGGGAGAGAGATAGGGATACAGAGAGAGAGAGAGAGAGAGAGGTGATGAGGACAGAGGACAAAAGGAAGAGAGGAGGGTGGGGGGGGAGAGAGAACATGAAAAATATACAAATATATATGAGATTCCATGCAGTAAGTCATGTTGTTCAAACAAAATACAAAGCACGTGTTAACTGGATAATACAGAGAGGGACATTTGGGCTCCATGGGTGCAACATAGGCAGCTGAATGGGAGAGAGAAGTGATGAGCCAGTTATGTGACCCTGTGAGAAAGAGGATGAAGAACAGATAAAAAAACAGCAGAGGAGCACATACAGCATGTTAAACATTAGGTTCCACATCAAGACAGGGTTATGGGATAAACGCAGACTTGAGTTACATTCATTGATATAGAATGTTGGTTAATAATGGTTAGTTATTTCGTTTCCAGTGTATATGTCACTGAATACTCTTGCTCAATTCTTACACATACAAATATGACTTTTACTTCGATATTTTCAATAAAAAATAAAATCTCCCCCCAGAATATACAGTGTATAACATTGCATAACATAAATATATATCAGACAGCAGCAAGTCACTAGCAGTAACTGCAAATTAAAGGTCCAGTGTGTGGGAAGTTAGTGGCACAGAGAGGTGTGATTGCAGACTGCAGCTAATTGAATATTCCTTGACTCAACCTAACCCTAACCCTCCTATAGCGGCCGCTAAGAACGCAAAAAAAGGCAATAATCCTCTTAAGTGACGGTGTTTGGCTCGTCTATACAGAATGCCACAGGAATGTGTCATAAAACCTGGAAATAAGTTGGAATTTTTTGCACTTCCGGTGCCCTGGACTTGAAGTCAATAGATTTTCAAATGTTTTTTGGGATGGCTGCAATAAGGTGATTAACACAAGTTTAAGAGATTTTCCTGTTCGGTCTACGACATAAAATATTTCAGTAAATATTCCACAATATAGAGCGTGTCTTTAAAAAGGTGGCTGCTAACGAGTGGCTAATAGAGAACAGATGACAGCAGAACAGATGCTGTCGCGGATGTTCCAGCTGCAGTGTAGTTTGTTTATAGCCCAACATTAGCAGCTTCCTATCATTTAAATTTACGCTTCAAAAATCATAAACATTCATTTTTTCTTGTCATATTATCTGCAATAATCCAAAATCAGATTGAATCATCCCAAAGGTTTTTTTTTGTTTGGGGAACCAGGGCGATGCTTACTTCTGGGTTAGTCTACAAAAATAGGCCATCCCTGCTGCTCTCTATACACTATCACAAACATTAATTATGAATATTATCTTCCAGTTCTTCCTCTAAATCCAACACAGTGGACCTTTAAGTGAGTTACATGTATAACTTTCAACTGAAAGATGAAAACGCTCCCCTGTGTTGAAAAAAATGTGTCCAAGTCAGCTTTTTGAAGTCTTCAGAACCAATCATATGAAGAAAAAAAAATGCATTAAAAAATGTGCCATTTGGAGATAAAAGGCTTTATGTCAGAAAAAGTAACGTGTTATGAAATCACAAATATTGTGTAATCACCCAAGAGGTCCACAAGCTTTAGCTGACATGCACACACACAAACAGTAGTCAATTCTCATTCATTAGAGGCCGAGTGAGCACTTCTGAACAATGCAGTTGGAGTAGTAGTAGTAATAAAGTAGCTTTGAAGAAGCAGCTTTGACCCTGGAAGAAGTTCACCTTGTGTCCTAGAAGCATTCAAGAGTGTCCAGTCACTTCATCTTGTGGTGGCAGACAATGTGCAACCGTTGCAGTGTGAGAGCTTAGGTTTAAGACTCGCTCGATCGGACCGAGTGTGCAGCCCTTCTCTGTGAGAAGTTAGTGCAGCAGGCAAGTGAGAAAGGAGGGGGGGGGCATGATCTCTAGTAAGAGGGAGAGAGACTCGCCTCACTCAAGACCAGGAGGAGAGGCACTGTACTTACTATCCCTGGGAATTTGGGGCTCTCTGTGGTGTCGTGGTTAAAGCTGCCACTGAGGCTAGTGGAGACTGTGTGTGGCTTCTTGAGAGTAAGACCCATGGCATCCATAGACTGGCTCCTGCTGCGGATCACCCGCTACAGAGAGAGACGAGGAGGAGGAGATACATTCAGATGGAGCTGACCCCTGTGACCCCTCAGCATCGCTGCACGGGCCGAGAGGAGCCTCGGGGCCAAACACTGACCTCTACAGGCAGAGAGCACTTGCCTGACTCTAATCCTGACAGACAAGGAAGCCACAGAGAACACTGCTAAGCTTTAGTGCCCGGAGGGGGGGGTTCAGATGAGTCATTATGTGAGAAAGGTGGTAAGAAGAGAGAGGGGAAGTACAAGGCCAAGTGGCTCGCAGATGTCTGACCGCACTGAATTTAAACACAGCCAGGAGAAGTTAAAAGCCCAGTGCACCAATTGTCAGGCACGGAGCAGAGTGAGGAGGCAGAGGCATCTAATGGGGAGAGAAAAGCTATCCCATTCCCTTTGATTTTATGACGTACAAAGGAGACAGAATCAGCGACCGGCGACTGAACACCGGAGCAATGCGGAGAGCACAGCAGCACTAAACAGCTAGGAAGCAAGAGGAAGAGAAGCTGGGGAGCCAAGAATGCTTTGTTCCAGCAGGAGTGAGCAGCAGAGCGTCTCCTCTTTCAGACTGATAGAGATTAATAAAGCCTCTACAACCCACAGCTTGCACAGAGCCAGAGAAGACACCCAGAAACATCTGACATCTGCTACAAAAATTGGTCGCTACAACTTCTGCTGCTGCCAGTTTTTTTTTTTTTTTTACTGTTCCTGTGCAGTAACAATGATCTTTATGGTCTTACAATGACACTGGAAAGTTTAGCTAGACATTTTGGGAAAATGTGCCTGCAAGCTTTCTTCATGAGGAGATCAATTTCACTCTACAAAATAAAACTACAGCCAGTAGCAGGTTAGAGCTAATCCAGGGCTGTGTCCGAATTCCGAAATCACCAACTCATTCCCTTCCCCCTAGTCACTACCTAAAGAGTCTAACATAGTGGACTATATAGTGAGCTCGCCGGCAGAAAGAAAGAAGAAAACGCACTTTCGGACTCTACTTCGGCGTTGTTAATGACGTCACTACTAACGCAGATGAAACGTGAATTGTGACCATCGGTTGTACACTACTTTTCTCGATGCATTGTGGGATACTTTGAGTGCGCTATATAGGGTACAATATTTCCCACTAGACATTTGGACGGCACTACAAAATAGAGGTGTCATTATGTAGTGCACTGTATAGGGAGTAGTGAGTGATTTCAGATACAGCCTAGATGTCAGAAAGCAAAAAGTCCAGCTCCATAACCTCTAAAGCTCGCTAATTAACATGTTATATCACGTTTCTTCAATCCATACAAAAGACAGTTTGTGGCTTCACAGGGAGTAATCTGGGTTCTTTTGTATGTAACTCTGAGCCAGGCAAGGTGTTTCCCCAAGTTTCCAGTATTTATGCTAAGCTAAGCTAAGCTAGCTGCTGGCTGAAGCTTCATATTTGGCAGACACGCATGAGAGTGGGATCCATCTTCTCATCCAACTCTCGGCAATGCAGTGAATATGTTTTATTTCCCCAAATTTTTAACTACCTTTAATTAAAATTGCTTTCTTTACAGTGTTCCTATATTAGTGGCAGCATGAGGAAAATATAGAAATTAAATCATCACAAAGGGCTTAGTTTATGCAGTTATGTTGTAGTTCATCAAGGCCCTTCTCCTTGACTAATTCTCATACTGTTTTGGAGCAGAGAGTCTAAGAAAGAGAGCGATGCTGTCAGTTTGAAGCCCCGGCATCTGCTGCAGCCTCTCCAGTTACCTTGAAGGACTCAAAGAAGCCCCCTCCTCCTCCACTCCCATTTTCCAGTTTATCGTCCTCTCCTCCAACGCCCATCATGGCCTGGCTGTTCACGTGGAGCTCCTCATAAAGGGTTTCTAACAAGGCGGACCGCGTTCGTTCCTTAAACACGTATACACACACACAAAGAGGGAAATGAAAGAAAGTGTAGCAAGGGACATTTTAAGGCAAAAATGATAGAAATACTTTAAATGCCTTTCAACAACTCACCTCTAATTTGGCAAACTTCTCAGCTTTGTAGCAGGCATATTCTGCATTGATGAGCTTAGTAAAAAGGAATTCATGGAATTCAGGGCCCTGGAAAGCGTTGGGAGGAAAGAGGCATTGTGTTAGAAGCTAAATGATGAAGAAAGTGCTCATTCAGGTCAACAAGCTCTCTCTCTTACTTTTTTAAAGACAGCAGGGTTTGGGAGGGCGGGGCCAAAGAAAGGTACGTCATCCCGCGCTGTCACCGACACCTGAGAACAAAGAGAAAGATGAAGTTCAATCAAGCGTTTATCACAGGGAAAAAGTCAGTCGGTAGCGAGGGAAATGAGTTTACCCTGTAGAGGACATTGTCAGAGCAGGGGTTGACCACTTGGACCACAACGTAGGCGTGGAGAAAGTTGGAGGCGATCATGTCGGGGACGAAGGGAGTGTTTTCCTCTTGGAATACGATGCCCACGATGTCGTTCCCTATGTGCCTCTTTCTCTGCAACTGCAGCGAGACAAATCAATTTAGAGGAAAATTTATGCAATATGTATGAATGTTGGCTGCAGGTTTCAAAAAAAGCTTTGTTTTTTTAGTTTAGTCATAGTGCTTTTCTTCTGTTTTCATTCCGTGATCACTGTGTTCCTGTGCCTTTTTTCTCCGTGGCTTGTAGTTTGCCCTCAGTTTTGTACGTTTTCTTTCCGTTGACTTTCCTTTGCCTGCCTGTAGTGGCTTACTTTTGTGATTTTGGATTTCATCTTATCATTTAAGCTCGCTTAATGTTCTCTTCCCGTCGGCCTCGCTGTGTCTGCCTTTGGGTCCTCACCATTTTTTACAAACCTTAACATTTATGGCAGTTCTTCATAAATAAAATTTCAGCCTGGAACAGAATCTGAAAGGAGGTAAGAAACCCTTTTGTTGCACTTCCTACCTAATTAAAATAATTCTTCATACTTTTTTTTTTTTAACACAAATGACAACACAAAGCGAAACTAGGCATATGTCAGCAGATCACAGCTGATCAATGGTGTTAAATTATTGATGGGCAGTATGCAGTAGGAAACATAAGAAGGGGTATCTTGACAATTGCTTTTAATACCGTACAATCAAGCCTTTGTTGTGCAGTACGTGTACTACAGAGATTATACGTCTTTACAAAGCAGTGCTCTCTATTCTCTCTCTCCCTCCCACAATTAAAATATGGTGATCTTGTGAAACTCCACCAGGGAGTGCTGTTTCCCAAATGACAGCCTGAACAAGCAAGATTAAACATACCGGCATGCCTCATCTGTCTCTGCGCAAACCACGATAGCAAATGGTGTGTGAGCTTGCGCTATTAATCAGTGTTCGTGTAAATATGTGTGAGAAGGAGGACACGGGTAATGCAATGCGCCTCTGCATCAGCCTTAAATCACGGTGAGGGAGGACTGCTGCTGCTCCTATGTGCAGACACTGACGCTTGAATTTAAAGTGATTCATGTTTACTACCAGGGATTTTTTTTTTTTGTCCTGCAAATATGTGCTGCGGTTGTTTGGCTCAACAACAGGGAGGCACATGCAAATTATACATTGCTACGATGCCCGGAGGAAACCTGTCGGACTGCTTGTAGTGAATCATGCAAGGTGTGTTAGTCTTGTATTGCATTACATTACCTG
Source organism: Diplodus sargus (assembly GCA_903131615.1). NCBI lineage: Eukaryota > Metazoa > Chordata > Actinopteri > Spariformes > Sparidae > Diplodus > Diplodus sargus. The sequence continues at coordinate 10,847,866 of CAEMYA010000044.1, read as the reverse complement.
CTGGGTGTCCCCTTCTGTATAAGGCAGCTTTGTGGACACATGGAACATGACCTCTTTGTTGCGGTAGTTGCAGTAGACAGATTCGGTGCCAGTCTGCCCGTGAGTCACGTCCAACCCTCCGCGGAAACTGCAAGCGAGCACACAGAAACCATGTCTAACAAGATACTCTCCACCATCGCTGCAGGCGCAAGGACCATCAATCCTGCAGCGTGCCTGATTGAATGTAAATTACAGTTGGCATCATGTTACGGAACGTATGGCAGGGTGCGCATGCAGCGCCTTCAAACCAAACTCCTCACCCTTTAAAGTTGTGCAGCTCAATTTTCTCTCCCAGAAACTCCAGGAATTCTACAAAGGCAGGGCTCTCTTCACTGTTTCCAAACAGCTCTTCCTCTGAAGTCTGTGAGCAGTGAAAAAAAAACAAAGAAAAAAACAACAACCCATAAACATCCAGGCTCGGAGGACAAAATGGTTTCAGCAGCTAGAAGTTAAAAGAGGGGGATTTGTACGGTACAGTTTTTAGTGCCCGGTAATAACGGCAAAAGCAAGCAAAAAGGAAGAAGAACAATGAGAGCTGATCACAAGAGGGAGGATCTGCATACTAAAGTACCATCGTGGACACAATGAGAATTTTATGTAAGGTGCGTTTTTAACTGCGACGGATAATTAGGGTCAGTAACTGGAGGCAGGGAAGTGAAGAGTATCGTGTGTGTGTGTGTGTCCGGCACACTTGTTCAAACACACCTCATTTGCATTTGAGATAACAGGGGTGCCTTCGATCAATAACAGCCGTAGGTGTGAGAGAAGGTTTAAAGCCTATAATGATCAGCTGTGATGGACTGTTGATTATCTATTGTGAGCAAGTGGAGAGGTGATGTTGACACAAAAGCCTGCTTCGTAACAAACGGACAGAGACGTCGCCTGAGCAGATGCTTATTTAGAATTTCTGCTTTGTTTTCTGTATGCACGATGCCCACTTAATCATCTTTTCACCCCTACTGAATATAAAGTGTCCAGAGGTGATGGCAGAGAGCCCTCACACTGTCTTCGTGAGATCACCCTTGGCTCATTTACAATGCATTTAAACCACCCCAGGCTATAAGGGATCAGCAGTGCAGATCTTTACACACTGGGGGTCTCCGCTCGAAGGTATAAGTGCCCTCAGCAAAGCACTGAATAGCTCTCCTGCCCCCGACACAGTAAACAAGAGGGCTGTGATTGCCTCAGAAAATGAGAGGGAGTGTTGATGACTGGGCTGGACTGAAAGGCATAATTAAGAACGAGGACGGCCGGGCATAATCAGCTTCCTCGAGGAAATCAGAAATTACAATGTATTGTGCAGTCTCATTGTTTCGTGCACTGAATACAATGAATATGAGGGGCGCATGCACTAAAAAGGAGGGTTAGGCTTTTATCACTCACCTGTCCAAATTTTTGATAAATGACCCCAAACTTGAAATTGTTGCTTATCACATGTTCGTCAAAGGTGACGATTAGTCTTGAAGCCTGTAAAAAAAAAAACATGGATATAAGAATTAATTAATCAATTATTTGAAGCAACGAAATGGAGAACGATGGTTGATTGTTGAGCCTCATCCCCACATAGGTTGGCGTCTGTCTTTGGTGATCTTTATAGGACAGGCTCACAGTTTTTCAAGCCCATCGTTAAACAATAGTAAGGTGCCCGTGTGAACATTGTTATTGCTGTAATCATACTTCCTGTTTAAAATGGCTGTGAAGAGATCTTGTCCCATCATACTACCAATACTACTTAAAGTGATCCGGAATAAAATCCTCAGTCCTCGACTTGTGCAAAAGTGTTTTTTAATTTCTAAAGTAAAAGCTTTAGAGACTTTAGTAAGACATTTGCTCTTATTGTTGTCCTGAGCCATATTCACACAGAACTAGTGTGAGCAGAGGATCTCATGATTGAGAAATGACAAACCCAGATTTGTGTTTTGTGTGGAGAAGAAGCTGAAGAAGCTTTAGAGTAGACGTGTTAGAGGATGTTTTGTGGCTGTAATTGAATACAACAACCTTTTGTTGCTCCTAACATCTCTGCCATCTTTTAAATGTCACAGCACAGCTGTTGACTGCTGTTAAACATATTATGAGCTGCAATGAAATTTCACAATTGTTCACTTGTCTGTCCACAGAAAACAGTGGTACAAACAGAAATATGTTAGGTAATATGCGGTTAAAAGTTTACTCGAATAATTATGGACACAGCAGATTTGCACAGGACAAAGATCACAGGCGTCCTGCCAGTAGCCAGTATCTACAGTTTGACACAGCAACATCAACATCCGTAAGTGAGCCAACCACTGGATATTTTTGACGGGGGAACACACTGTCCCAAGATTTGTAAGCATGACACCACTAGATATTTTTAAGGTGACCTCGGAATGATTTCCAGCTGCGTTTCTGGCGACAAATTCAGATGTTTTCGATGACGCCTCAGGACCTCTTCGGCCTTGTTTGTGGCAATGGAAGTAGGTATTTGAAGCCAAAACAATAATCTTTCCTACAACCCAACAGTGTTTGTTTGTGCTTAAAGCTAACAAGAGAATGAGCACAGCCTTTGTCACAAGATGAAATAGAAGATTACACATAAAGTTGTATCATTAAGAACAAACATTGCCAGAATGTAGTAATCAGTTGGGCTGACGGGCATCGGACTATTATTTTAAGACAGACTTGAAAAATTACATCTCTGTCCTTAAATGTGTGGGACCTTTAAAAGCACATCCATCAGCTGTAACTACAAAAGCAAAACCAGATCTTACTTTTGGATAAAGGACAGGAAAAAAGCGGTCCACGTTGACCTCTTCACAGACAAGCTTGGATTTATCAAAAAAGAAAAGAGAGAGAGAAACATGTCAGACTGTGGTTAGACACGGTCACAGCAGATCAATCTCCGCACAATAAAAACAACTTCTTCCTACTTTGGCCATCTGTACCACGTTGGGAAACTCTGTCAGACAGGAGATGGGGATCACATCGTGGTGGGTTTTCAGCTTGTTCCTGGTGATAAATAAAAGTCATAAAAGAATCAGTGTGTTTTCACAACCATATAATGTGATGCAACATTTTCTCAGAACTGATCGGATGGGAAAGTGATGATCCGGTATAAACCATTATCAAACTTCCCCGCCCTCGCCTCGCTTCGCTTTCTCTCGCTCCATCCGTCCGTCCCCACCCACTCGCTGGCCTAAATAGTCCATCTGTTACTCTGCTGTGTGAATGACAGTGCTTGTTGACAGTCTCTCCAGCTTTATGACTCTTATGATAACACCCGTGCTGGCTGGATGTGTTTATCCAGTCATCACTTGGCCGTTTAGGAACAAAAAGAAATCACAGAATTATCCTGCATTCATTTCCTGCTGAACACGAAAGCAGCGACATTTTGTTCAAGCCTACACATTCATTTCCTACATGCCGCTGTGCAGAACACAGATTTAAAGGTTTAAATTTTTCTCTCCAAATGACGCAACATTGTGTTGCACCGTGCATGCATAATGAGCACTACCTGAGCATTAGACGGAGATGTTCCTGGTCACCGATCACGTCGTACTTTAGAGAGAACACCAGATGTCCAAGGGCACCGTCCACTGAATAGTAATTAAAGTGTTCCTGAGGGCACAGTGCACAGACGCAGCCATTAGTATCTGTCATAAATACAGTGCACGGGGCATGTGCACACGCTCCAGTCATTAAACCATATCTTCCAGATCTGAGTACCTTTTTCTTCCTTTGTTGCTCTTCTTCCACAGGCAGATTAAATTTGTTCATGTTACGCGCGTGTCAGAACAGGTGGTAAAGCGCAATGCATCTTCATTAGCGGCAGCGTACGAGGTGCCAAACAGCGTGGCCGGTCGCTGCAAGTGGTTTTACTCAACTGGGATTCGCTTATTGCTTATTCATTTCATTACTATAATGAGCAAGAAGTGAAATTGATTGTGAAAAATTCCACGAGAGTAATGAGGTTCATTTGAGGAAGGAAGGAAGCCGTTATAATGAAGGCCTTCATGAGGATGACTCCAGTACTATCACTTTGAAAAGCAGATCACACCTTTTAGAAAAAGTGTTGAACTGAGTTTAGTGCTAAATAAACACAATGTTCCCATTATCATTCTGATTTGCAACCATGAAAGTGGGAAAAACTGCAAACTCATTGATCAACTTTACAAGCTGAAGATGTTCATTCACTTGACTCCAGCACACTGTATCAGGAGAATAAACATATGGAGAATACAGATGTGCTATTTTATTACATTAATCTTAAAGGCCAAATATTATTTAGCAGCAGATGTGGTGAGAAAGAAAATGTGCTTCTTATAGTCATTCTGGGGGCTTTTGCTGAATTTAACCACATTTTGGAGCCGCATAATTAAAGCAAGTAAAAAAATGTTTTTATGTCATTACTATTTTTTCTTTGGAACTTATGAATATAGAATGGTTTCAGATAACTTTTCAGAGCATCCAGGAGTGGAAAGAGATAACAGGTCAAATTCAAACCGTTGAGCTAATTACATTTAAGTTAAGAGGGAACTGACAAGTTCAAAGAAAGAATATGGAAGAAATGGATTCAGTATTTGAGTTTTCACAAAAGTCTTCTTGAGCTTCCTTACATTATCACAAATACATATATATATATATATATATTTTTTTAGCTTAGTGTGATGACAACAAAAGGTATCAAAAATGATATAAACATATAAAAAGGCATCTTCCTCTGTGTTGCACAAAGGGACTAACCTTGCCCAGGAAGTGTTTCCTGTAGATTGTTGCCAGTGTGTTACATTCCAGTTTGGTGCGGGTGTTCGGGGACAGAGGCTGCAGCTGTTCCGTGTCCGCTGTTTCACTCAGATCGTGGTTTGTCCCTTCGATCCAGTAACCCCCAAACTGCGGCAGGAGGATGAGAGGAAAGGGGCTTTTTCTGCCCAGCACCTGTCCCGAGAAGAGTTGTGAGAAACAGAACGATGTAAAAATGTGAAAGTCATTCCAGGACAATAACACAATCAGTGAAAAGTGCCCATCATCCTACCTCATGGACACTTGGGTATGGAATGTAATCCTCCTCAGTCTGCAAAAATAGGAAATAAAAGTAAATAAAGAGGTTTCAAAAATGCTTTGTTTCCTCATCAAGGAATAAAAACAACCACACTGTCCAACTCTATGATCCCAAGGGACGCTCTTTCAGAGTAATTACATAACTGTTACGCAATGAAAATCAGTTTGGAAAACTACAAAGGGAATCGCTGCATTTCTTGATCAAAGTATTGCCATTATTTGGCACACTAAAAGTTTAAAATACTGCATTACACAATAAACTATTGTATCCTGCTGAGTTCTTATCACTAAGATTTCACCATTTCTATCTATAACAGAGGATAAATGATTATGAATCCAAACTCATTTTTGTAAAACTGATGGCAAGACTTGAGAGCGTCGCACTGCTTTATGGGTAATTTTTGTGCCCCGGTGTGCTGAAGTAATCAGCTCGTCTGGCAGGGCAAGATAACTGCGGAGACAATGACCTCATCATGTGCGACTACGCAACACTGTGTCCCTACACGGAGAGTCGCACCTTGAGTGGGGGAGGAAAGGTACACCTCTGCTCATCCATCCTGTTTCCCTAGGAGAGGAGAGGGTGAGATAAGAAAACCAGAGAGAGAGAGAGAGAGAGAGAGAGAGAGAGAGAGAGAGAGAGGGAGAGAGAGAGAGAGAGAGAGAGAGAAGGGTCAGCAGCTGGTTTTGCATGACAGAAATAGCTGCATTCACACACTCACAAAAAAAAAAAATCTACACAGAGCAGTGTAATAATCAAGCTTTAAATGACTACAACATCATGAGCCGGGAGAAAATTATCAACCTCATTACGCAACAACACAGTTTTCCCAAGAGATGTGCGGCAGGCGACCGAGCAAAAAGACAGAGAGGGACAGATGAGAGCAAACAGAAAGAGAGACACCGAAAGACAGTTAGGGGATGCTAAAGAGCAGGCATTTAGGAGTAGCTAAAAAGTCTGTTAGCACCCAGAAGAAGTGTGGTAACGAGACCTCAGGGATTGAAAAGATGCTGAGCTAGCTGGCACTGTAACACCCATTGGAACTGAGGTGTGTATCCGTTTGTGTGCTTGTGTGTGTGTGCGTGAAATGATGCAGAAAAAGAGATGCAGCGATACTAAATCATGGCTGGGTGATGGCGGCTGGCGTCAAGGAATACAGTACATCATATCAACGTATTGTAGAAAAACGCACGCCTGCATCACACACAGTATATCATTTATTTATTTATTTTAAATATGCAGTTATGCCAACATACGCAGTCAGACATGAAAGCTACGTGGACTCCAGCGCCGGTGCACTAATTGCAAACACACATGCATAAAAACGTTTTTTTTTTAGTTTTTTTTTTATAAGCTTATAAAACTCTTAACGCCCATTCTGTGTGGGATCACATGATTAAAAATAAACATTCTCCTCAGGGCTTCAGGAACCAGGAGACAGTTTGTGAGGTGAGATAATAAGCTTACAGGGCTGTCAGTCAGTGTTACAACCAGAATGTTAACAGAGACGCTGAGACACACATATAATGCTCTGACGACTCTCCTCCTCTGCATCCTTCTCGTGTACAGAAGAGTACAGAAAGTCTCGTGGGCGGAGGAGAGGGCCAGAATTAGGAGGACACACACTGACTGTTACTGGTTAGTGGCTTGGTGAGTAGACAGCTTGGAAAACTTGGAGACGGAAGGCAAAGCTCGACGCGTCATCTTACCTGCATCTTTTCAATCATTTCAAATAAATCTGTGGTCTGGGGAGAGGAGAGTGAGATGAAATGTTTTTAAGATCATTTGTTCTGATTGTTACATATCAGCACTTCATACTGTGGGGCCCCATCACTGTCCATCCAGTGACAGAAACACAAAGTCAGTTGATTGTATTTTGCTGACTGGACTTCCTTATTGTTTTCTGAGTCTGTTCATGACAGAGAGGAACAGGTGTATCATTGCACCGTGCCTCCAGGTACACTGTAATTACTACATAGTGACCTTGGGCTTCTGGCAGTCTCTCTAAAGTGTGATTTGAGTGGTGACCAATAACAGTTCTTTTGTTTTTCTCCTTCACAGGGACAGTTCACCCAAAAATAAAAAAAACAACATATTTTTTCTTCTTACTGGTCATGCTGTTTATCCATTGTTTTTCTACTGAGCTATACGCTGTTTCAGTTCTCACTCCCGGCTCGGCAGTGACCTTATAGCTTACGTTGGAGTGACCCAAGTATGACCCAAAAGTCATGCGAGTCACACCACAACAATCTAGATGCATAAAGAGCACCGCAGGAAGAAGAAGAATTGTATTTTTATTTTGAGGTGAGCTGTCACTTTTTCAGTGTTTTTTTTCTTTACTTCACCACAATTTACCTTAAAGTATTGTTAACATATTCATAACATATTCCACGTTATTATATACAGGTTATGCATTAACAAATGTTACTTTTGATAACCAAAAAGTCAGGCAGGTCTAAATCTCTGTTAGACTTCTAAGGAACATGTTATAAAACACCAAAAACAGGACTCCAAATAACTTATCTAGGATTTACAAAATAAGTACTGTCACACTAATCACGGATATAGAGCATATGAAAGAGTTCATAGCTGTTGTTATCTGAGACCTCACACAGAAGTAATGTGACAGTTTCTCCAGTGAACCTCTGTCATCTACTCTAATTCATGTTTATCAGCAGCTTACATAAAATCGGGAAAATGCATGACATTGCAAGTTTAAACTTTGTGTTTTGAGTTGTTAAAAGAGGCTTCAGTGTCTCCAAGACCCAAACAGCATTATGATTGATTTGCCTAAAACATATCTGCCAAATTCTGAGCACTGTCATCCACGAAAACTGTCCCAACACTCCACATTGTACATGAGTGTTGTAAACATATTTCTACTTCTTTGCAAAAAAGTTTTGAACTAAACTTGTTTTAATCCACGTTTTACCTGAATGCAGCATGTGATTTCTTGCTTTCTCCCCCTGTGGTTTGAGCAGCTATGTGTGACTGAACCAATTTCCCACGCTTAACACCTGCCTAATTCTACATCCCAACCACAGCTGTTTGGGTATTGTCCTTAAAAATTTCACAGTGAAAAACCTTCAAGCTTCAGACGAGCGTGACGACTCTCACGCCTGCTGAAGATGCTGAATCAAAACAGCGCGTGTTAAACGTTGTTCTGGAGTAGTCGAGTGCTTACTTAAACGCTCAGCCAGCAAAGCCCGACATAGCCAAACAGTTTTGTGTACAGAGCAATCTTGTCTTAGCTTTCAGTGTGAGTAAAGTCCTCCACCATGTGCAAACAATAGTCAGCCACAAACCCTGAAAGTAAATATCCCCGGCTTCAACAACATTAAACAGAGCTTAGAACAAGGGGGGCGGCGGGGCTGCAGCGCTCAGCTACATGTTATCTTTGGACTTAAAAACAACTGCACTGGCCATAAAACTGTATGTTTGACCTACAGCCCTAAAAAGCACGGGTACGTCTGAGCAAATGTTGCAACGTTGCATTTGTTTGAACTAATGGAAAACACCTGAAAATGGGACGAGAAATGTTCCAGCACGAACATACATTTTTCCTCAGCTCACCACTTCACTAAACATGCAACACGAACTGTCAGGTTTTGCAACTTTAATCTCACTTTGTAAGGCAGTCGCCCAAGCCTCTGCTGAGAGCGCTGCCAAATTCCCTCTGCAGTTTGCCATCTAGTGATGTCTTCTATCCTGCATGTTTCGACAGTAAAGCTACTTACATGGCTGGGCTTCTTCCAGCGCGCCTTTGTCACCACAGGAGCACTGAAGTGGCTGTGATGATTTTTAGCCATCTTTAACTTTCCGCAGACCGACGTCCTGCGGCTTCAAAAGACGATTTGGTCCGACTGACTTCAACAGGTTCGGATTAAACCCTCTCTCTGACTGCTGTGCCTTTGTCAAACTGCAGACAGCTGACCGGGTCCCACTGTGGCACCTGAGGTAAAGCTGCATCCCTGCTCACTGCAACCATGACTGGCAAAGTTTTGCACCGGCAAAAAAAAAGTTCAAGACGAGGTCCACAGGCTTCTCCCAGCGTGTGCTCTGAACATACAAAAATGATCAGCGAGCCTCAGGTTGCAGGCAGGCAGCAACCAGCTGATGTAGCTTTAGGTGTGGAGCAGTAATCCTCTGACTGCAGCTAGAGGTGTCTTGTCTTCTGCTGATCCTTCTTTGTCACTGTCTCTGTGCAGCAGTGCAGAGAGAAGTCCAAAGCACACATCAACCACCTGTGTTTTTTTTTTTTTACCACAAACCGTACTGTATCTTCACGCAGGCTGACAGGTCGCAGAGGTGGAGTCCAACTCTACTACTCTATCAAACAAGTCCTTCAACAGCTTCCTGTTCACAGGGGAGCTCCTGTATATGTGGCAGTCCCACTATCTAGGACTATAAAACTATAAATTGAGTGCAATTAAATTATGAGACCATCAACCTTGGATACAATGATGCGGGGGAAAGAAAGGATACGGACAGACTAAATAAGACAACATTCTATAAAAGCTGCAGTTGAAACAAAGTGGAGACAGCCGACAGAACAAAACAAGACATCTCACTGTGACACAAAAACACTGTGCAGAATGACGGAGGCGTGAGGATCCGCAGGGACACGGGCGAGCATACAGTGCAGTCGTTAGAGCTGAGACCTTTCATTAGGAGGGCTAATAGGATCGTCATTATGACAAGAGGCCGATTGAATGTGCGAAACCTCGCCTCTGCTCCAGACTTCTCAGGAGCAACTAACGCAGCTCATTTTAACTTTCAGCAAGCTGCATGAACATCAGAGGGACAGAGGGGCTGACGTGTTTGTCTTATTCTTTGATGCACCGTGTCTGGTTCTTATTGTAGTTCTAATATTTGCTTGCTTTCTAGTTTAGTGAGGGTTATTTAAAGGATATAACTCTGATCTAAAATTAGAATTCGGTCTTCATCTACTCGCACTGATGCGATGGAAAGTTTCAAAGACCGCAAACAACAGATGTAGATGGGGACTTCTTTTACAACAGAAAAATAAACATAAAATTGCTCCGTACAACTCGCTGGGTATAACCCACATCTCTGGAAGCCCCAAGATCCCAAAACAGTTCTGAAGAGACTCTATTTTCACCCATTTTAAAGCTAAAATCCGAACTGAAGCTGCAAACCTGAAAGCGATTAATCTGAAGTAGGTCCACAAACTAGACCACATGTTACGGTCTAAATATACACCTTTTGAGGTTCTGTTTCAAATAAACTTGGAATCTTGAGGTTCTGGAGACTTTCATTGCACAGGATGAGCTGTATGGAGCAATTTTTTTATGTTTTTTTGGTCAGGTTTTGTTTTGACGTTTTAAAAGGAAGTCCCCATCTTCTTCAGTTGTTCAGGAGAATGCTGCATCGCTGTTTTGCTGTGAAGCCCCAGAAATGTTTGGTCGACTACAAAACCTCATCCGGCTTTCCATCGTCATGACGGTGAGCAGATGATAACTGAATTTTAATTTTTTGGGTGAACTCACTGTCATCACAGATTAAAGGGGGTGGTGAGAAGTTAGCCTGAATGGTGTAAGTACAAGTCGTATAGCAGCGCAACAAAAACATCCCTGCATTTGAAACCCAACCGAAAAAACAAGGTGAAGCGATACTGATCATGTCCTGGTGCTGCTGATTTGGTTACGCTGTTTTTCACCTATTTGGTGAGGCGCGGAGCTACTAGCATCACGAAAATTGCCTCAGCTGGAGATACATGCTTTTTAATTAGCTCATGATGGAAAAACTGTACAGGGGACCACTGTAACCCTTTTCTCTTTCAGAAATGTGCAACATTGTTAATATGACAGTATAGCAGTATAGTGGTTTGAATTAGGCGGTGACCATAAGACCTGTTGGGGTTAATTGCAGATTGACCTGGTTTTCGCATGGCTCTGATTAAAGTGATACGCTCCTCTGAGTCTTGCCCCACTAAGCCCTTATCATACTACAGTGCATCACATTACCCATGCTGTGCCTCAACATACGCATCAAATCTGCTCTTTTTTTTATGGATTCCTAATCAAAGGGGGCTGAAGAACGAGGCTACAGAGATCAAACATGAAATGTGACTTCATTGTAACTCCTGCCGAGTGCATGAAAGTCAGTGTTTTCCTCTGTCCAATTACAAAGCCACATGCAATGTGCCTCTCTGCTGTTTCTTGCCCAGTATGAGCGAAGACTAGTTTGGAAATACTTTCATCTGCGCCTTTGGTGGCTGCTTCCATGTCACGCAAATCTGTAGACACACAGAAGTTTCACAAATCCTCGTGTCTGACTAATTGTAACCACTCAGTCTGAGGCACCTACAGATGGTGCGTGCTGCAGGGATCAGGAGTGACGGTTTAACAACCCAATCCCCAAATTCTCCTTTAATCCCTTTCTCTTCTCACTCCCTCTGCTCTAATCAAATCGCATCGCCAGATTTGCAAGTGCAAGTGTGCGCCTCATCCGAAGTGTGCGAGACCTTATGAAACCGGGCTGACGTGAGTGAGATTGTACCCACTCTTAGTTCCCCAAAAATATCCCTGACAGGTTTTTTTTCTTTTTATAGCGTGCGCTCGTTTATAATGATAAGACGAGCAAAAAAGGTAGGCACGAGCATTCTGACAGCAAGATGGATTTAATAGGTCCTGTGACAGTCTAAATAGATTAATTGAAATGATTTCTTCCTTAATCTTTTCCACTTTCTGCGTGTGAAATTGCAGCAATTGAGTCCTTTTTTCATATGGCTTCCTCTGAAAGGATGAATGTTGAGCTGATTTAAGAATGCTGAAACTCTTAAAGTGTCGCAGCGAGCTGGAAAAATTGAATGATCTCACAACGTTTATGGCAGAAAATATATATATCTTACAAAAAGCCTTCAAAAAGACTTGATTATTTTTAACTGACACTGACATAAAACTGGATAACACTTGAACCCCACGCAAAGACTGATTAAACATTAATGACTTCCAAATTTTGGTGCCATATCTGAGATGATGGCGAGGGCGAGGAAGTTTGTCTTTTGATTTAAAAAAAAAGACAATTGCTGAGACAGGCTGTATTTTGTTGGCTTTGATGGAATCAGACTTGTTCGGCTCGGATTGAAAAACTGTCTGCATCCAGCTGACAATTTACGGCTAAAAATAGATGTTACATTAATTGAATCAGGCCAACACAATCATCCCAGACACGGAGAGCTCTGTGCGCTCTAATTACACAAGTTGAACAAAAGAAGTTAAGAATGAAAAAAAAACAAAAAAACTCTGCAAGCAGAAAGTCTGGGCCTGATACAGTCGGGAGAGATCAGATACAGAGAGAACACAGAGAAAGAAGCAGGTGTAGAGACAAGATGAGCAGAGACACCTCACAAACACTGCGGAAAGAAAAAGGTCACACAGAGGTCCATCGGATAAGGTCGGGGGTCAAAGTGCAAGCTCAACCCCCCGCCCCTCGTTCTCCTCCTACCTTGTGGAATGGTGAGCCGGTGTATGGGAGTGTAGGCTGGAACAGCTGGGGCTCTAGTGTGGCAGAAACTCGGGGGTCGCTCCCATCTTGTTTCCTACAGACGAACAGATGCAAGAGAACATTTGGTCAGAAAAGGTCACTCAGTTTGAGATAAAGCAAGAGGACATTTGAAAAGGTAACGGCTCAGGTGCTGGTCTAATTTAGCAACAGAACGTGTTTGAATGGACTGAGGCATCGCAATGGCCTTAAGCCCAGAGAGAAGGCTACTTGTCATTAAAATTACAGTGTTTTCTGTTTGATGAATGATCCATTGATGATTTTTTTTTTTGTCTCTGCAGGAAAAAGTACAGGAAGTGGTAAAATTCAACATATTCAGACACAAACACAGAGAATACAAGCTGCAACTGCAACATAAGGAACTGCAGCTACCCTTAATATTCTCACTGAAAATGATCTGTTCTGTCTAATCTTCAGTGCTCTAATGATAGAAGGTTAAACCAGGAGCTCTCCTCGCCCCTGACGCCATGTATTTTAAATCTAAATATCACTCTGATGACTGTCGTACAAGTTATACCTGACACAAGTCAATATATGAATCTGCTGCTTGAGCATCGTTCCCAAAAGATATCACATCGTATTCCTCTGTGGAGGCATAAGCCGCTATTCACAAACACTTCAGGGATCTGGGGACACAATACCCACAGTTTCACATTTATTCAGACAGAGGATTTCTCTTCTCGAACCCAGGAGAGTAGCACATTGCTAATGCAGAAACCGGCTAATACAACTGTCACGCATCCTTTGCTCTGAACTCAATATATCTCGACAAGGACGGCTTTATCTCCACAGGATCACTGATCGATAGCCCGGCTGAATATTGTGCCCTATTGACACGGGCAACCAGCCGGTTTGCACAGCAGGTTTTCAATTTGTTTGATTAATTCAATCTGTTTCGAACGCACAGTGAGATCGATCGGTGTGAACGTGGCTCTGAACTGGCCAAGAAGCAGTGAAAAATGTATATTGCTTTCTGTGCTGATCAAAGGAGGCTGCAGCAGCCATGATGAAATGTGTGTCATATCTCCTCAAACTGTGAATGTGAACCTTTTCCTCAGCACGCTCACTAAACGGGAAAGAGAGGAACCTCGCAGCAGCTCTCCCGTGGGAGAGCGGGATACGATTGGGCATCAGCTGCCCTGAACTCTTAATTAGAACTGATGCACAATAGATGGATGCACAACAAACACACACACACACACACACACACACACATACACACACAAAAGAAAGCAAATTCTTTCATTTCTAACAGTTGGTTTAAAGATTTATATTGTAATGTATCAAAACAATTTGAGGTGATGCTTGTTAGACATTTCTATGCACCAGTTTGTCTCAAGTTGTAGTGTGTTGGTGTATAAAAATGACACACATTTGCAACAAGATACACCATTTACATCTCCCTCAACAGCATCAAAACACACACCAGCATAAGAGAGACAGAAGACATGTCCATTACAACCTGGTCCTTCACTGGACACCCCATAATGCCTTTCACACACACCTGCCTGCTCTTTAGAGCGTCACCACGTAAGCCCTCCTGCAGATCAGTTTGCAGCGCTAAGCCACAGCTTCGTCCCAACAACACAACAAATTACATAACACACCTCAGCTGGGTTGGCCATGCACCGCAGAAATGAGCCGTGTGAAGGAGTCACAGCGTGTCACCTGGGCGACCTGACGTCCTGCACGGAGCAGAGCGGCACAACTTACTCACACACAGTGGCAGCTGAACGCCGGGCGCTCCCCGTGAAGTCCGGACAGTGACCAGCACTCCGGCAGATGACTCACAGTCTACGCTTCTCCTCCAGTTAAGCCTTTCGCTCCCTCTCCCTCCCTCTCTTTCACAGTTATCTCCTCTGCTTCTCTGTGCGTTTACTCTTCTCTCTCTCTCTCTCTCTCTCTCTCCCTCCAGCTTCACTTGCTGCTTCCCATCAGTCGTTCACCTGCTGGCCTCACTCTCAGCTCTTTAGACTCACGCACTCTCCCAGCGAGCATCCCCTCTACTGCTCATCTCTCCTCCCTCTCCCTCTCTCTCTCTTTCTCTCTCTCCTCCCACTCAGTCTCTCTCTCTCACACACACACACACACACACACATATGTGCTCTCCTGTTGTCACTTCCTTCATCTCCACCCTCTTTGTCTGCTCTAAAGCTCACGCACACAATGTGCCACTTGCGTCCGGAAACCCCAAACTCAAACCATCGCACCCATCCCCAACTACCAACACCAGCCTTATCCGCTTTAAAGTGGGAGACCCTTCCCCCAATCATCCATTTAGGGGACGACTGAAGTCTGACGCTCAGAAAGAGAAAGGAGAGCAGGGCTGATTAGGGCAACGGGGGTTGCCTTAAATCCCCAGACTGCCTCACGAGCCAGCTAGGGCTGTTGCTGTGGCAACCACATCAGCCACGCGTGAAAAAAAAAGAAAAAAGAAGAAGAAGTAACACCCACATGCAAATTCATGTTCATTATGATATGGCTTCAACAAGGTTATTAAGATCAGCATTAGGCTCCCAAAGGTGAACAGGTACTGCCGAATTGCCCACTGCGCAGGAGAGAGCCTGTGTGGATACGGCTTTTAATTACTGTAATGACTCTCGTTCAATCCCTGGTGAACATGTGCGTTTCCTGCGCTAAGCTACCATCTGCAGTTCCCGGCAGACCTGTGACTAATTTCACCAACAGTGCCCTTTTTCCTGGTAAATCCCAGCTAAATAACATATAATTCAGTGAGTGTGGACACCTCCTTAGAGACCTCTCAATGAAGTGTGGGGTTAGGGTGTGTGTGTGCGTGTGTGTGTGTGTGTGTGTGTGTGTGTGTGTGTCAGACGTGAAGAGATAACAAGGGATTACATCGCGGCCATCATACTGTGCTCCATTAAGAGCCGTGTATTGTGATAAACAAAACAAATAATCCTCCCAAAGCTTACTGGTTAAAAAAGAAAAAAAGAAAAAAAAAGTATTACATCATTGGACAAAACTTGTACAGATTAGCAGTAATTTGTTGAGGCGTCCTGCTGCAGAGGGACAGTAATCTCTCATGATCTCTCTCTTTTAAACCCCCTTGAGCAAAGAGTGCAGATGTTACATGTGTGGTTCAGTTTGTTTTTTTTGTTTTTTTAGGCTCAGTGTGGGGTTAAACAAATTAAAAAATGTGTCGATAGTGCTTAGAGATGGAAACAGATTATCGGATGAGAGCAGGCTGATTTCATCGTGGCTGGTCGCTATCAAATCATACATTTAGAATGGCACTGTGGGACCTCTATTATACGCTGACAAAATGATAAACAATAGCAGAATAAGGAGAAAATCCTCAGCCATGTGGAGCTTTATTTTTTTTTTGTATCTCCTGTAGAGGAAGATAAATTGATAGTATCCTCCCTGCTCTCTGAATCCCACAGTAAATCCCTTCCCACCGGCCCCCGCTGCCAGGGATTCCCATCCCATTAGCCTGGTGAAATGGCCTGTGGTGGTCACTCCCCTCTCCCTCTCCCTCGCTCCCTCTTCCGCCCCTCACCCCTTATCCCCTGAGAATTGCCGCTGTCCTGAAATTTCTCCATCTCCGGCCCTCTCACTCTCTCTCTTGCCACTCTCTAGCTTTTTTTTAACAGCTATTTCTCCTCCGAGACAAGTTAGATAATAACGAGCTCGAATAATGGCTAAAGCTAGCCGGTTGCCGGATCCTATAATTCCCAGAGGATTAGGGTGAGTCGAATCGAGAGTCAGCAACTGTGTGTTCGGAATTTTTCATTAATCCCATCAAATTTAATGTTAGTTCCGATTCAAACAAAACAATTCAAAACTGAGCAAGAAGAAGCAGATTTTGTGTTTTAATGCTCTTCACCTGTGGAACAAGCTTTCCTGAACACCAGATGTCTGATAAAGCTGTCAGCTCATTCAAATCTGGGTTTAAAATATGATTGTTTTCTGCAGATTTTGAATAAATAATACACAATCTAGCTAATTCTGTAACGAGCCATGTGCTTGCTTCTGCTTTAATGCAATAAAATGTTTCATCTTTGTATATTTGCTTGTTTTGTCATCATAATGACAAAAATCTCTTTACCTAGGACCTTTTTAAAGCTGAAATCTTCACTCAAGCTGCTCAGCTACATGCGCTGGTATGCACGCTGTCTGAAGTGGGTGCCTGAGCAGAAGGCCATCCACACTTTGAGGGTGTAAATACCATCTTTTTAAAACAATTTCGGATCTCTGGGCTTCCCTGAGACATGGCCCATTCATTCAATTTGTATGGAGCCAACTTATCCTTTAATGTGTTTTTTATTCTGTATTTCTATGGCCCTGGAAAGCACTTTGAATTGCCTCAGATCTGAATGGTGCTCCTGAAATAAACCTGCCTGGTCTCGTGTTGCCTTGTGTGTATGGGAGGCTGTGTGCGACCAGCCAGTGTAGCCGAAGGTTTAGGACTCCAGTCACAGATACATTATACAAGAGCAAAGTGTCAGAGGTCTCCAGCAGGCAAGAAGGCTGCGGCGGTTCTGAAATATGGATGAATGGTTATTTATGCATAACCATTGAGTGTCTCCCACAGGTTGAGATTTAATTAGTGGTGGTTGACCTCAGGGGGGGAGGAAGGGGAACAGGGAGCTGCAAACAGCTCTGAGCCTCGAGAGCCGGCTGGAAAAACACGGCTGAATTTATGAGCTATTTAATGACTGTACATGAATCATTCCAGCAGAGTTTACTGCCTTCAACTGCATTTCCACTCAGACAAAAGAAAAAGGTAAACAAATAAAGCACCAAAATATTCTCGTGCTGGATTTTACACGGATCAGACTGAAACAGAAATATTTCCAGCGGAAACAGCGGATGTTGTCTTTGAATCTGTGATAATCAAAACGTTGGATGCAGAGGGTCTGAAAGTTTTTCCTGATTTGTTAAGTCCCGCCTCTTGTCACTCTGAAACAAATTGGCTGGGTTCAATCAGGCACACTGTTTGCAAGGCAAAGTAGGAGCACCTACTGCTTCCTAACTTTTAAAAAAACTTTACATCCCCACCATGATTTCTCTCTGCAGCTCACCTGACCCCCACTGTGACTCTGATTGTGACTGGTTTAATAATTATGTAGCATTTTTTTTTAAAATATCTTGTTTTGAACTTGGTAATTGGGCAACATTAGGAGGCCTCTGAAAAGACACTGTATGAACCCTGCGGATGTTAATCCTGATACTGACTGTGACCTCTTTTTCTCACAGTGGATTCACTCTATGCAGACCGACCCACTTCGCTCAGGTCGTGACTGCAGAGACACAAAGTAAACACTAGATAATATTCATGCTGGTTCCCAAGTGTTTAAACGTTGTCTCAAGATTCATGAAGCACGAAGCATTTCTGAAGTATCTAACAGCCATGCCAGCAGCTCTTCGAGGCTGTACATAGATAAATGCTAATGTCAATGTTGGTATGCTAACATGCTCAAAGTCACAATGCTAACCTTGGGATATTTTAGTGTTTCACTTGATTGATTATTCAGTGAAATATCTGAATTTGTATCTTGTGTTTTGCGAATATAATCAAGAAATAATCTGACATATTTTATTTGCCTTATATTATGAATATCCAGATATTACTCACTAATTTTGACTAGAGGCGGATGAGAATGGTATTAGTCTTGCAGTAATTTTGGTGATAAATCAAAGTTTTCAGCCAAAGAAGAATAAGACGTGACCTGATGGTGGCATTAGATAAAGCATTAGGGATTTACAAAAGTTTAACGTTTCTTAAAGTTTAGTTTTTTGGGAGACTGGGCAGCAGAGCCTGTGGTTTGTGACTCGAATGTGTTATGTTTGTTTCGGTCAACAGAGGTGCTGCTCAATATAGCAGATTCCTCTTCTACTACTTGTTTGCACCAGTTTGAGAGAAAACTGCAGAGGCAAACAAAAAAAAGAGTAGGATTTGTTAAGTGAATCCACACCATCGCCATAAATGTCTTTTCAAGCCAGGAAGAATGGAAATAAAGGAGAGGAGGAGGAAAAGGAGGATACGGTGAAGAGTGGAGGAGATAGAGGAGGCAATGAGAACACATTCCAAACATTTTGAGATAAAATATAACAATAAAGCAAGCAATGGGTATATTAGAGAGGATGGAGAAGAGAGTGGGAAAGAAAAATTAAAAGGGTAAAAAGAAAATCTATTCAGATCGGACATGAGTTAATTTGTTCCCAAACTGTATGAATCAGCCTCGGATATTTCAATGATATATGACCATCGAACTAGAAATGTCTCAGTTTTCTATTTCAAAAGATCATCTTGATGACTGTCTGTGCCAGATTTCATGGCAATCCAATCAAAAATTTGCGGAAGACTTTTAACCAAAATAAAAAATGCCTTTTGGTATTCTGGCAGCACGAGACTAAAAGCCAGCGGGTCACCAAAGTCATTAGGGTTCATCCTCTGGTCACCATGAACGAATGTGTGAAATATCAGCATAAAGGTGGTGCAAGAGCAAAAGTCAAAAGAACACCAAAATCAGTAGGGTTCTTTTTTTTCTGAACATTTTCTTCAATTTATTAGTTATTTTTTTAATCCGTCCAGTAGTTGACATATGTCAGACTGAATCAATAAGGTGGAATGAGATTGTGTGGCTAAAAAAAGCTCACAGTCTTACTGGAATAAATCAAAACAAATATATCTCATGATCTCTGAGTAATACGAGTCTAATGCCTCACCTTGTGTCAACATGAACCAGAGATTTGACCTCGATTAATGTATAAGCCAACAACCCTCCCCAACACCACTTATTTAACAAGAGGGCTGTTTATAATGTGTGTGAAAATCTACTTCAGAGGTCAGTCATCAGCACGCTCAGATGCGCTGCTCGGTGATCTTGTTTGACTCAGTGTCATCATATATTACAGTGATGACACTGAAGAGCTCAGGCATTAAGGAACCGACCTCCCTCTTAAATTCATTCACTCATGAAGTAGCAACACCTGCTCCCTTGCCTGCCATCAGTCCTCCAACAAGTAGAGATATGAGGAGCACATGTGCTATGAATTACCACACAAATAGACCCTGGAATTGCCCTGTTGTCAAGGCCAACCCACCACCACCCCAACCCCCTCAGACTGACCTGAAGCCCTCAAACTAATGGGAGGATGATTGTCTGCGGTATGAAACCATTTCCCTACGCGGTACTCGTATCACTCACTTGTCATGTGTGTATGTGGCTGCATGTGAGCTTCGATTGGCAATCTTTCCAGATGAAAACATCTGATTTCCACTCTTCCTCAGCTACTGTATCACCTCCTGCGTCCACTTTATTTAGATATCGTGTCGAGAAATGAAGTAACAAAAAAACTACTCAGGGACTTTCCACAATCTGTTTTTGAAGATAGCTGCAAAAGCTATCGCTGCCACAATCAGACAAAAGCAGTGCTGGCGAAAACTCAGAAAGAAAATAATCGTGAGAAGGTGATTGTTCCCCAGGGAACTATACCTCTAAAAGTCCTTTAACACAGTCAGATACAGAAATCCTATTCAGCAGCTCTTATCAGTGCACCAGAACACGCCCTCTGTGAAGATATCAGCGCATGTTTTATGCTATGCTACTGTATTCACGTGAAGAATAGAAAAATACAATCAAACACTACAGGGAGGAATTATACATAATGAAGTATTTGTAGGATCTGACGCATGAGGAGACTCCTCAATGGGTTCTCTTGAACTCACACATCCCCTGTCAGTTGGCCTTGTTGCGTATGCATTAAAAAGGCCAGGTACAGCAGGTGTTTTTGAATAAAGCATGTCCACTCTACCAAGAGGTCCCTGTTCCCAGCTTTCTTATCTCTCACAATGTCACCGTCCAGATTTCCTTGGACAACACGCCCCCTGGGGAAATCACACTCGAGCAGATGTGCCTTTTCAACAGCAGACGGTCACTGCGGGAGCATTTTGTGCTCTTTTGTGTTTAATATTAGAGCTGCGAATGTATTCAGTGACATTAACCTAGATACAATTTGATCCATGAGGCATCCATCCTATCAGTCAAAACAGAAACATCCACAGCAGATCTCAGCAAAACTGCACAAAGGATTTTGGGTCACGCATGGATTTCCGTTTCCTTCGGAGAGAAAAACCAGGAGGAAGGCGAGGAAAAGAAAATCCTTCCCCTTCTCCCGCTGGCTTACCACACCATCCTCAGCATGACAGGTGTCAGTAAAGAGGCTCCACGAGGGATATACACTTCCTTAAATATATACTCAGGGATCTACCCGTCCACAAACACAAGGATTAAAGGCCATGGCTGCCTCTTCAGTGCCTGAAGCCCTTTCTTCCAAAGATACTGCAGCTTCAGGAGACTGTCTGAAGTCAAAGAAGTGAACTTTGGTCCAACTTTGCCACAGAAGAGCTCCAGCAATCAGATAAAAAGAAAAAGGAAAATGTCCTGCCGAAGCTGCCGACACTCATCTCGACCTCAACAGCCTGCTGTCATCTGGGCTTTATGATTTCTAAGACATCTTGTGCTGGTGCTGGATGGTGGATGACATGTTAGGATTTGGATTATTGAGACGGGGAGAACCCGGGGCGAGCTTGTCACTTCGGCGCTATATTTGGTCGGACAGCAGGAGACTCACAGAGAGACAGTCTAGTCGGATCGGGCTTGGCAGTTTGCTCTCCCACAACGTCCGCTCTTCCAGACAACTCGGCTTGACGTGCAGAGATGAGCGTGCACAAGCAAACTGACACCCGGCCGGCGAGCGCATGTGCGGAGTCGGCGCACAGAGGATGATGCAGAGTGACATCTCATGGGAAATCAGTGAACACAAACAGAGGAGTGTTTACAGCGACACCTCTTAAGTGTTTACGGGCAGAGGCAGGACACAAAAGGACGAAATGGGCCTAGAATTTAGAGAGCATCATAAAAATAGAAGATAGAAGACAGATCGCATCAAACAATTTGGAATAAATAGCAATGTCATTCAGCAGCATCAGAAGAGCTGGTTTAGGAAACGCCACGGAGCAAAACAATAAATGTTTGAAACCTCTAAACACACACACGCACGCACGCACGCGCGCGCACACACACACACACACACCAACACATTGTGCCAACACATACGGAAAAATATCTTCAGATTGTGAAGAAGATGGGATTATTGCAGACTGTCCCTGCACTGCACTGAATAATACATTGTTTCTGGTGTGGTTTTCCACCAATTAGCTGTCATAAAATCACAAAAAGACATTCTCCTGCCCCATTGAAACATCAATAAGTTTACCTAATTGATACAAGACAAACTGTTTCAAGTTTCCACCTTCTCACCTTTGCTAGCTGCATATTAAACGATATGATTGGCTCAAAACTAGAAGCATCAAACCTTCCCTCTACAGCAGATGAATGTGAAGATCGCCTTCAATTTATAAACTCTGCACAAGAAACACTGCATCACATGTCAATGTGAGTTGAGGAGTATAAAAGATACATATTTTGGAGGAAACGCCAACAGTGTGATTGCTGACAAAAAAAAGTCACAGTGGTTAATAACTGCATGTAAAGCCGGGGTTAGTAAGACTGTAGAAACCAACAAGAGCAATCAGCGCTAGAGCAAAGGCTAATATCCTGACTGATATCAAGTTCTCTCATGTCTAACCTGAATTCTTCAATGCTAGCCAAAGTAGCACCAGCAGTCGATTTAAAAACGCGGAGTTCTCCATCATGAGGGGTCAGGTGGTCTGACGCTAGGATTTAAGACTGGACAGGAAGTAATACGAGTGACAACCCGCCACAGTAATCCATCATGCTCCAGGGACAGCGAGGCGGCTGGATGTATGTTCGTATGTATGTAGGAGAGACAGACAGAGAGAGGCTCTTACACAACATCTCGGTATAGCCATTATCCACACTAACGCTCATCTCCCATTTCCTCCCATCAGGGAGCTTAGCAAGACTGGATTACAACCAATTACAGGCCTCCCCTGGAGAGAGTGGAGACAGGGCCTCGAAGATCATCTCTTCATTGCGTGTGACCCACAATGACCAGATGTAAGATGGTCATTTCACATTTAATCAAAAAACAAAGACTGGGAGAATTACAGACACTAAAGATGTCCAACAGATTCTGTGTTATTGCTAACTGAGTCCACATACCGTGGTCGGAGGAAAGTATCAGTGCAAGATGAAACTATATGACAAAAAAATCTGAGTTTCAGAGGCTCAGAGAGTCTAGCACCAGCATACATACTGCCATGCCTCCAGTCTATGAACCAGGATGGCCTTACAGGTCTTTTGACTCTTTAGGTTTAGTGAGGCATCTTATAGCATCTATGCTCCAAGACGCTGCAACTGAAAGCGCCTAAAAATGGTGAGAAACTTAAACCATGGTTTCTCAAAGTGCAGTGCTGCCCTGGTACATGACATGAAATGCGTACACTGCAATCTAGTGTTCTACCAATCCACTTCAACGTCCTACATTTAATTACATGATGCACACTTAACAAGGATCTGTCAGAAACTTGTAAAAAGTGACTGCAGAGAAACTACATTGTGTCATCAGTGCTAGTCTTGTTAGCTGAGGTTAGCTTTAACTGCAGTTTAATGTGGAAGTGGGATGAAAAAAATCAGAAGAGAAGAAACTCTGTGTGGTTTAGAAGAAAAGGAGGTTTCGGAAAAAATGGATCGACTCTTTCTTTGTCTGACGACGTGCGTGCAGACAGATGCTAAAAAAGGTGTTAAAAACGTTATTGTAATCCTGTTTGTCTTGTTTTTTATTAGGGTTAGGGAATAGGATATAATAATAAAAACAGTGCCTAATAACCTTGTATCACTTTACCTGATCATTTTTTCTGAATAAAGTTGGGGAATATGTGTTGTATTATTATATTCCCAGCAGATTTGATGCGACACAGCAGACAAAACCACTGTGCTCATGTCAAAAAAGTTTCATTCTGACAAAAATTCTTGAAATTCAAATGCACATCCTCTAAGACCACGTTATTCAGTATCCATGTAAACAGTTTAGTTGGGATCTCTAATCAGAGTGATTTCAATGTTGTCCATATAACCACTGCTGCTCTCTTTAATCTCCTTTAATTTATTCAATTTTTTGTCTACTTTGTTTTGCCACATAATAATAATTTGTACCTCTCATGAGTGTCAGTCTCAAATTGTTTTCCTGTTTGCGCTCCTGTGCTGTCTTTTTAACAGCACGTCAGTCACCTGAAAAGCACTTAGAGCTATGCTAACCAAAGGCTGAGCACATTTGATTGACAGGTTGATACGTATCAAGTTTTGCATATTGCTGCCTTTTGTAAGGAAATCACAGCTTGGTTTCAGTCAATCATTTCGTGAGCGTTGGCAAGAACGAATGCGTGCATCCGTCAGGTAAATTGAGTTATTTTGTACCTTTTGATTGCGGATTCATGCAGCTGTCATCAGAACTACCTTCAGGCAGGTTAAAAGGGAACTCACCAGAATTTCCTTGGCCTTCCAATTCGGAAAGGTGAGCACGGCATTTTGCTGGGTTGGGCTGTTACAGTCTTGCCGCCAGACGATTTAGTAGCTCGCTGTTCTAATTTCCAGTCACATCCTGTCCAACGTTCAGTACCTGGAGGAAGATTCAGACTCTGGCTCTTCCAGATTGCAGAGGCTTTCTTTGACTTTTCTGCTGAAATCTAACTTCTGTCCTCAGGCTTAACAAAGTGAAGAATCCTTTCTAAAAGCAGCGGAAATATCTGATGCCACTTTCACTGATGCTTCAATCCTAGCGCCACAGGTTCTGTTGTTAAAAATTGGTCTGTCCTGCTGGGCATGAACACTGATGATTATGTAGTAAAACTCAAGTTGTATTAACACAGTGGGAAGGATCCTCCACATTCATTAAGCAGCAT
Organism: Diplodus sargus; assembly: GCA_903131615.1. Lineage (NCBI taxonomy): Eukaryota > Metazoa > Chordata > Actinopteri > Spariformes > Sparidae > Diplodus > Diplodus sargus. Next base: position 10,823,414 of record CAEMYA010000044.1, on the reverse strand, counting down.
TCATTCCTTGCATTGAAGAAGAGCCTGGAAAAGGACCGAGCGTGACTCTGCTGAGCTCTAAATGTATTTTGTTTTGCAGACATCACACTTTACTGCTCTCGTCTGTCTCCTCCTGTCACGTCGACACATCCACTCACTTCCTTTCCTCCTTCTTCCACCTCTTCACGCCCACAAATCTTTAATCTTCTGTGCTGCCTTGTATCCTCCTTTTAGATTCTCCTCTTCATCTCTACTTTGTGTCTCCAGTGTCTCTCCTCGTCTTCTTTACCGTGAGCTGCAGTTGTTCTGTTATAGTCTGCTGCAGTGGTATCCCGACGGGCAGACTGAAGTCTCTGCAAACACTGCTGAGTAATGCAGGCCTAGCCAGTAAGAAAGATCCTCCTGTATCAGTATTCCAGAGGGAAGGAGTGATGACACTGCGGCGAGGCACTGTTTAGCCTGCTGCAGTCAGACAGAGGGGGTTTGAGGGCTCGACACTCGTGCCACCACACCTAAAGCGTTCGGAAACGGAGTGGTCCATCTGCAGTGGCAAGAGGTGTGCATGCTCAGCTCCCTGCCTGCCTTCACGTGCCACTCACAGCAGCAACTCCAAACCTGCCAGCACTGCAGAGACGGCAGCACGGACCGGCTCACTGTTTCCCCGCTGCTGCCCATCTGCTCTACCTTTTTACTGGCTCATTCGTCTTCTTTTCGCTCTGGACTGATTCACACATTAAAAGGTAACAAGGACAGTCAGTGACATTGACGACTCGCTCAAAAGATCTATACCTACGCTTTAAGAAATATAATCCAGCTGGTTTATTTGCTAAAATGGAAGACTGAAGACATATTTAAAAATGACTGGAGAGCGTTTGCCATTGGATCTCACCAGCTGCTACGTACGACAACATTTTAATGTTCTGACCCTTGACTACATTAGTTCGGAGACCACACAATCATCTATGAACTCAGCCTTCATTTTCATGTCAACTACAGCTCTGTTAAGTTTCATGACTGCATCTTACACGGATGTGTTGCTTTATAGTTCCTGTCTGGTGTCACCACTATGGGTGGGTGGTAAAGTGGGGGCACTCACACCCCTCAATCTTGCCCCTTTGCTCGGACCACACCCATCTTCGAACCCTGCCTTCATTTTGATCTCAACTGCATCCTTCTGCATTTTCGTGACTGCATCTTCACCGAATTTATCTCGAAACGTTAAATGAACACAGACAAGTCATTATGTCAAGTCATGTTCCGTGCCTTTAACTTCCAAATCCAAATTTAGTCTCAAGTAATTTAGTTTCTGTCAAGTTACAAGTCATTATTTTGTAACATGACTCAAGTCTAAGTCACAATGACTCAAGTCCACATTTCTGCAAGGGCGTAACCTGGGCCACTGTAGTCCACTATATAGTCAACAATATTAATGCAATCATGACCGCAGAAGTAACACTATAGGTAGTTAATAGGTCCATATTATGTATTGCATTCTGATCATACAGTAAACACTAACAGCATCTATTATCTTTAAACAACAACATATTATGAGCTGTTTCTTAGCCATAGTTTATGGCGCACAGTACATATCAGGCCCTGGGTTAAAGACAATTTTAGAATCAGCGGCAGCCAGACTGACACACACACACAGAGAATCATAGAGTACAAACCTGATAATGTCAACACCATCAATACTAAACACACTATGATTAATTTCGGGATTTACTGACAAAAATGAAAAAGGAGCAGAATAACTCACCATAAGCTTCTTGCCTTGGCGAAGGTCTTGTCCACTCTAAAAAGAAAACAAAAAGGCAAAGATTTTATAAACAGCCCCAATTTTTACATGCTTGGTGTTCATCTACGTCAAATCGCATCGAAAAATCGTCTGAAAACGGTCAAAGCCTGCTGAGGAAGTAACCACTTTAAAACACCAGGTGAGGACAGCCGAAGTCAAGTAAATCCAATAACTACACAATTCAAATTGTCATATTAGCAAAAAGGCTTGTCAAATTGCAGTATAACAGCACCAGGTTACTGAAGCCTACACTCACTGATCGTCTCCTTGTCTTTCCCTTGCCTGCACTTGCGTCCACGGAACTGAGCGAGGTTGGTTATGCAGTGGGCTGCGTTACCCTGAAATAACTTCTGCCATCTGTTGAAGTGGCATTTCCAAGGATGAAAGGATGATTACTAGGCTTGTGTTTTCTGAGACAAAATGAAACTTGTCCTGGCTTGAATCCACACTAAGAGGCTCATTACTCACTGACAGTCAGGAATAAACCATCATCTGTCCTTAAGCCACACTGGATAAACAGGTCTGAGCAGTAATCAGTGGAAACAATAACCACATGATGCAGCTTTGGGAGCTCCTCAGAGGATGCATAGCGGGGTTTCTGCCAATAGATGGCGCTGTTTGTGCAGGAGAAATATCTGCCTGGTGTCTGACAAGTGAAGTACATGTAAAACTAGGCTTCCTCTCTGCTCATCCGCCGTTTATCACGACAAATACGTCCATAAGGCAACCTGACAATATAAAAAGACAAATACATTTTCTTTGCCTCTAAATGGAAAACATCACAATCATAAAACTTTTCTGGCAATAACAAAGTAGATATTTGATACTAATAAAGGGTGCACTACAGTATAGTGAATGACTCATGCTGCTTGCCTGTCTCTTGTGATCGCTGGAGGAGGTGACACAGGGAAAAGGGAATGTTTAGTATGTCTCTCAGGCCTCCTGCAGCTGCTGCAGAGCCGTACACTGACCCCTCAGAAATTCTCAGGATGACACACCGCCAAACAGCACAAAGTTAACACACAACGCAAATAATCCTAAAGCTGTGAGACTGCTTTTACGTGGCTCTTTCCCCTTGCCGTCGGCTGAGTGTCCTAGCTACATTCCTCAAGCCGTGTCTCCCAGTGGAGCCACCAGAGTTCAGACCTCTTACTCATCTTCCCCTGGACATGATTAGTTTGCATGACACAGCAGCGCCCGAAGGATCAAACAACCAATTCTGGAAAGAGAAGTGACTCTTGCTGAAACACAAAAATGTTTAAAAACGAGACTAAGAGTCTACAGAGTGAGTTTGTCTGTGAGGATGTACACAGGAGAAGTGGTTCTCCGAGCTGAATGCTAATGTCCGGCTTACAATGACAACTATAAAGGATCAGTTTCATCCAGAAATCAAAAATACACACTTTTTCTGCTGTTGTGCTTATTATCCATCTAATGTGCATCGACTCCACCAATTCTTACATTATGCAACTTCCATAGGTGCATTATGTAAGAATTGGTGGATTATCTTGAGTCCTCCAAATGTATTCTTTTGTCATCCAGGTCCATTATATTCAAAGAGAAGGCAGATATCTGTATGGCCGATATCCTCCAAATACGGCCCCTCACACCAAAACAATCTAGATGGATGACTGGGCCTCCAAGTAAGAGGTAAAATATGTATTTTTGATTCTGGGAAGAACTGCTCCTTTAACATGCTGATGTCTAAAGGATACCTCCAGATGAATATGGATAGTTGGGTGAACATTTACTTTTAGCCGACAGTGGAGACTTCGCCTTAAAAAGGGTGTAAACAACATCTTTTCAAGTCAATTTGGGATCTCACGGCTGCCACAGACTCAGATTACTGCAGCTGTATGGAGCCATTTTATGTATTATTATTTCATAAGGTTGGCTAGCAGATGTGGACATTTCAAGAGTCCACATCTACTTCAGTTGTTTAGGAGAATGCTACAACACTGTTCTGCCGTGAAGCAAAGACACTTGGCCTGCCTTTCCATCAGCATGAGGGAAAGATTTTCAGGTGAACTTATCCTTTAATAGGTACAATGTTTACAATCTTAGTATAGTGTGTTAACATGGGAGTGTCATTAGCTCAGCAGGTACAGACAAATTATAATTTTGACCTGATGAAAAGTGAGAGGATCAAGCAAGCTATCACAGTTCATCCTGAGGAGGATATGACTGTTTATATTTTGTGCCTGTCGTCCTTTTAGCTGTTGAGATATTTAAGATAAGGATAAGTGAAATCTTTCCCCTGCTGATGTTGCAATAGAGGAAAAAATCAGACCTCCAGAGTTGTTTTGATTCATCCTCTGAAAACCATGGATACCAAACGTCTTCACAGGATCACGAGTATGGACTGATTATGACCAACGCAGCATCTCAAGAGTCTTGACAGATGAGTCAGCCTACAGACGGAGCTCCCGTTTTCATTTCATTCATATATTCTTCTATGTTTCATCGATTACAAGAAATCCCCAAGGGGTAATGATCGCAGCAAATGTAAAAAAAAAAAAAAAAGTTTGTACTTCTTCTTTTGCTGTGAGAAATTCTCCAAAGATAAATGAAAGTGTAACACTTCCTCCTTCTCAGAAACTGTGTTAGTGAGAGGAAACAGGCCCTGGGGGGTTTGTTTGTTCACTGTACTGTGGAGTCACGAATCAACAGTCTTGTGTTGTTACAGTCGGTTGTCGCCTGATCCCCCTCAGTGTAGACAATCGCTCATCATTTCCCATCCCCGGCCTCCATGCCACACATAATGCCGCTGAGATGGATTCTGTGCTGCTGTTTAATCTCAAATCTACCACCAGTGTTGATTTCACTGCGCCTGTTATGAGAGACACGTGTGTGCAGATGAATCAAAACTCCACCTTTAGTCTCCTTGGGAGAGAGCCAAAATACTTACGGACTGTCGGCTCTGCTCCTGTGAGGTGTTTTCATATGTACTGCATCACTAAGAATAACATTTTCTAAACCTCATCCTGTGCTGCTCACCCATTCTCAAGTTTCATGGAATTCCCACTAAATGAAATCAACCAGGGTGTGTCTACATTATCGGATAAAGGCTCCAAACTGAAGCACCTAAACCAATACAGGAAATATGCAATAAAATGTACCCTCAGTTACAAAGCAGAGCGCGACACCAAAGAGCTGAGACCTCCGATCAACATAATGGAATAGATAAGGGATAAATTTGTCAAAGATTTGTAAGACTAAGAACATGCCCCTGTCTTTTCTTGTGCTAAGCTGCTAAAATATGTGCCTGCATACAAAATTGTACTTCAAACATCTTGTTAGAGATCTTGGTAGAGAAGGGTTGTGAAAGCTGTCTGAGGTAATGTTGTTTTTAGATAGTGGACAAGACAAACTGAATATACTGCAGAAGCTACAGGCAAAGCTGCTCGCCCTAGCTGTATTTAGTCATTTATCCGAAAACGTTGAGAACCACTGAAAATGTGGGGTTCAAAGAACAGAAATTGCATGTGAAATAATAATTAGGATATCATTACTCTTTAAATCATGCACCCAACGATCACTCATACCTTTTCTCATCAAGGAGGAATGAATCTGATCCCTGAGATTCACAGAAGAGACATTCCACGACGAAAAATCAAAGCATACCTGGACTCAGCAGGTCAGCGCACGGATAAAGACGGCAAAGCAGAGCTGAAAACAGGGAGATGTGAATAAATCTCAGCCTTATGGGGAACACGGAGATTATTCTGTCCCTCTGTGAGAGAACAATGCTTGGTGTGTACATAAGTAGACTATAACAAATTTGCCTGTGCTAATGCATTTGTGGGCTATGAGTCATATTTGCACATTCAAATCTCGCAGTGAAAACAGCTTGTGTAGCCTAGTTTCTTATTTAAAGCAGCTGCAGGAACTCTCGCTTTTGTGGATTCTGTCGGCTCCTGTGGACAAGAGAGGTATGAGCGCCTCCGCCTCCTGTCATGCAGATCATCAGTATCAGCTCATTTCTCTTGACTTATCTCAATTGTAGCTATGTATGACTAAGATCTGTAATATGACGATGATGAAACACCTCTTAAGTTACTTTGTTACTACATTGTACATTTTTTAAGTTGACTTTACAAGGTCAGGAGCAGTTACCAAGTAAAGCAGACTATTCAGTGTAAGTTGTGACTAACTAAAAGTCTTCACAAATTAAAATGATTTGTCTACTTAATTTTGAGCTAACTGGTTTCCTTGATTATTTCCAAGTAAAGTTGCTTTTTCAGATTTTACAGTGTAGGTTACATGTAATCCCCACAACAATCAGATTCGGTTGTAAGGAAATAGTAATTGTGTTGTATTAAAGCTAAAGTCTCGAATCCACCGGGCACATCTTTGTTACCTCTCGTGTACAATGTGCATTTCAAAACTAGAGCACCATGTCTGCCTAATATTGCTGACTTGCTCAGATTGTGTTTATTTCGTCATTTTCCCTTGATTTTTGTGCTTCTACCATGGCCGAGTAGGCTCAGTAGTTAAATATTTTCTCTGTATTCAGAAGTGTGGCACGTATTAATTAACATTTTTACTTTTTACTCTGCTGTGCTGCAGATCTCAAGTCTGCACAGGGTATTTTCTCTTTTCAGTGCCGTTCCTGCATCTTTCTTCCTGCTTGGCTTGATCTGCTGTGTGCAACTTCTTGCTACTTCTATACACCTCAAAAAACAGACCACTCAGATGCTCCGATCAAGACACAGGCGTGCCTGCAGGTAAAGCTATTAACATTTCCTATTAATGTTATGTCTTCATAATAATAAGCCGACAGCAAAATATAGCTTGGTAGCAAGCCAACAGTCTGGAAATAAAGTTTTTGTTGCCATACCACCAGACAGAGCAGCTTCTTTCCTCAGGCTGTGAGAGCTCCCAGTTCATCCTCAGCACTCCGCCATAAAAATAGTTTGAATCTTATGACTGACTACTTTGCAGGGAGTCAAACCCAGTCACAGGCATTAAGAACAACTACTAATACTATACAAAAATCTCCAGCCAATCTTTTATGGCCTCGTTTGCTCATGTAGGTCAAATAGAGGCACCAGCATTGGAAACAATCAGACTGTTTCTTTTCCGGGTAAATACTCCTCGTAGTACGCTCAAAATGAGACGAGGTGAACCAGCGCATTTAGGAATGCAATCAGGCTGGAGGCCAAATACTGGAAAATTGTTTTTCATGCTTCCTCTACACTCTGAGCAAGGTATCAACCATGGGATGGATTCAAACATCAGCAAGGGATAAGAGGGCTCAATGCAGGTCCTAGAAACCCTGTAGGCTCACACGGTGTCAGCAGCCGTGACAATTAGTTCATTAAACTTAATCTGACTTTGAGCACAGCTTTTAAATTCTTAATTTCTTTGCTGCTAAACTTTTTTAAAGGGTATCCTTTGTGGTACAGTATATACGTGAAGTCAGCAACACTGCTCATGGCAAGTAGGTCAGTAGACAGGGCTGAGGACTCAGTCTGGAGGAAATCCAGCTTAAAGCAGACAAGTTTGTTGTTCAGGCACCCATCTGCTGCAGTAACACGTCCCTGCAGTGTTAATTCTATATCTGAAATATAAGACGCACTCTAAATTTAGGATTACTCAGATGGAGACAAAAAACATCTGCATTTGAACCATCACACCAGCCGTTCAGGACAGCTCTTCAGAATGTAACTTTCCAGATGCTTATTGAAAGAGTGTAAAGACACTTGAAAATAACCATCAGCAACAAACATTTATTAAATAGAACAAATGTAATTCTGTAAAATAAAGTCATTGCTGTTGGTACGCATGTATAACATCCGTTTTAAAAGAGACGTTTGTATTGTGAGACGAGACTAAAGCCGGGGACATGATTCCAGTGTACCCAGCTTGCACAGAAAGTATTCCCCTTCCCTGCAGCTACAATAAATTCTGGCACAGTCGCGGTCAGTGTTACATCCAGTTTTGGGATTAAGACTCCACCCAATAAAGAATGCACCCTTGATTTAAATTTTGCACACACGCTGCAATTTTTTTAAGCTAGAAAAATATCCATTATATTATCATTATTATTATAGAATTAAAGCTCCGGTTTGGTTCAACTGAGGTCCTCTGTGTGACTGTACTGGAGCACATTAGTGCTTCAGCTAATGGTGCTGTTAAGTTAAAGTCAATGGTGTAATTTGCCCAAATTCAAAGGTAGCTCCAAAACAATAGGACGCAGCATAACCGCTTGCTGCTGCTCACTACACGCTTTGCTGTGATGTTTTGGCTGTAGCGACTAGCTGCCATTAGAAAGTAGTTCAGTTAGTCGTGTTGAAAGTTTATTGTTAATCCATTTGTCAAGATATTTAATTAAAAGCTAAATCCTGCTTTTTTGAACTAGTTTAAAACTCAGGGGATTAATCCTCTGGTTACCACAAATGTTTGTTTTTTTATGAATGAGCTCTTTCTAACATCAACATCACCTACACTAAACACATATTCTAGTATCTGACTCTGCAGTTCACCATTCACTATGCTTCAACACAGAAACTGGATACTGTCAAAAATAGACACAAAAGGCTTTCAGCAAAGCTTAACAATATCTTTATATTGAAAAGCTCTGGGCATGAGAAACACTGGCAAACAACACTGAACACGACCAGATCTAGACTGTATACTGTATCTGCACCCAGCATGGCTGCTGTATCTGCACCCAGCATGGACTGAATGAGCCTTTTGACAGAGAAATGAGCGTAAAGTGGTTGAATGTGCTCATTTAGCTCCAGTACAGTTGGATACAGTGTTTATGAAAACACACACACAACATGCACTGGTACAACAACTACGCTGAGTGCTGGCACTGCAATATCTACTGTATCACATCCAATCAACATAAAGACACACGACATGTTTTCTGTTGTCAGTGTCATCATTTTGTGTTTATCACATGGACTCTCACAGTTTGAATAACCCAGTTTAGTGTTATTTTAATGTTACTTTCTCACGTCAACACTTGTTGTTATTTGACACATAATGATGATATTTGTATGACTATATTAAGATACTAAAGACGGTCCTTGGACATCACAGTAAACTCACTAGGGGTGGCAGAACAAAACAAGTCTCCGATGCATCGTGATTCTCACTTGAAAGATCGTCGTGATACAGAAAAGCTAATGAAATAAACCCTTTTATTAAAATCAGCAAGTTGTCACGCGGTGAGATACACAAGATCATGTATAGAAATCCTAATGTGGATGCATCAAGACTCATTGATAATACAGTATATACTGTATATGGATATAATTGCGTTAAAGTTCTCTGAATCAGAATCATACTGAATCATGAGGTGCCTCGAGATTCCCACCTTTAAACTCACAGTGCCCATTATTTTCAAAATGCATGTCAGTTCACATTTTGAACAGTTTTGTCTGGAGTGTGTGTAGGAGTTTTGGAATTTTCACTCATTGTTACCTGAGTTAAACCTTAACCTTAAGTTTTATTCCTAATAATACATGTTGATTATATCTACATCTTGTTCAGAGCACTTTACAAAAAAACCCAAAACAGATTAAATTCAAACACAGTAATGATTTACATTAAAAGCTTATACAATTACTTGTAATCCCTAGTTGACCGGATCATGGGTACCAAAGTCAATGAGAGTCTAACCAGTTGAGTAAGAATCAGACTTCGTACAGAAGAGTATGCCAGTTTGAAAAGGTGTGTTCTGGAATTGTTAACATGGCCTATTTAGGTTCGTGACTCACTGTGACCTGCTTGTTCATGAAATCTGAAGTAAGACATAAACATTCCTGATAGATTGGTTGTAAAGATGAAGCCACAGGTGGAGTGGTTCGGTGAAGAAAAGCCAGTGATAAGTAAAAACTAAACATAGACTCACTGTAAGTACATGTTACTGCTATCTGGTTATACTACTCCAGTGCAGGGGGCCATATAATCAATATCTCAATAAACTGTGAGCCATTTGTTGCTCTCTTCATGATGTTATTTTGACATAAATACTGCATTTTTTTATTGGCAATGAGGAAGCAACAAATCTGTTTGGAGCAGACCAATCTGGATGTATGGGGCCAAAGAGTGACAAAGTAAGAAAAATCCCTCCTGTGGTTCTTATCAGAGCAGAAATAAGAGAACAAGCGCGGCCCCACGAGCATTAGATAATTAACCGCAGCTTACCTAATGCATTCCCGCCCTATTCATCTCCCTGGATGGCTTGGCAGTGTGAATATGGATATGAATGTCAAAGTAAATATGGAAGGTGGATCCACTGAGTAGGCAATGAAGAGCACTCTGGTAGCCTCACATCTTCTGTTTGTTTTGCCTCTGCCCTTGGAAAGGTACTTGAATGACCTCCTGATCTCAAGTAGCCCTGCCTCACAGTCTAATCATCTTTTGTCATGCAAACATTTGCTTTTGTCAAACAGAAAGACTCTGTGTAGCCTTCCCGTTTGTCCCTGGTTCAATATTCAATGCAGGAAGCTTTAGACACTGGGAATTAAAAAATCATTTAGGGATAGAAGCCTCTTCCTTTTCTGTGTCAGGCAGCAGAGCATGTCAAAAATGTTATTTCATTTAACAATGCTACACAAACACTTCGAAACACGGCCCCCCCGGTGGGATACAATCAATTGCTAATCTTGAACATCATCATCTTAATAAGACAGTGTTATCAAGAACCGAGTAATCTGTTCAGCACTGCATAAACACCTTTTCCGCAACGGTTCTCTTGTCGTGTTTACTTGAAGCAATGACATTTTGAAATCAGCTGACCAGAGAATTCCAGCTACAATTCAGGCCTGCTCGTATTTCAAAACAATGTGGGTCTTTCCACTCGGCTGTTCTTGAACAGGACGGACATGCATTCCTCCCATCTTTCTGTAAGTCACGACAACATACAACATTATTGTCCGCGTTTGCCTGAAGGCCACAGAGGTTACTAAGAGAGCATTCACTTTAATAGAGACAAATCATAGCTCTGTGTTTATCTAATGATTTAATAGTTTATGCACAGACAGTCAGAAAATACAGATCATACCTACAGTTTGTCTCATACAACAGGCATTTAAGATGTTTAAGTCAATAAACTTAGCCTCAAAAAGTGAAAATAATACTTAGAGGCGTGTCATTAATGGGATATGAAAGCTCAGTGCTGCAACATATCTGCTGCCAAATTACAGCACCAAGTAAAAAAGGCTGCAATAACAAAACAAAAGGGCCATAACCTAACAAAAAAATTAAACTAAAACCTAATACGTAAGAATTTAAATGAAGTGGCAGCTCCATTAATATTTGATGCCAAAATGACAAGCTTCCTTTAAGAAAGACCCAACGGAACAGAGGGGGCTGCGATCCCTTCGGTGAATGCCAACGGGATGCAGAGTGCGCAGAGTGTGTTACAGCTCACCTGCTGATGTGAGCAATCAAACTGACCTATTGAAAATGTCAATCGGAATGGCATTCAAGGATGCCGCAAAGCAGAAAAGCAAGTAGTTTGTTTTATGTAGAGGGCTGCTCCACTACACGGATGAAATACACAAGGGGTGATCGATCCTAAACACGGTGGTTCATTTGTCGCAGTAAGACCTGTTCAACAGGTGCAGACACCAAAAGTTCTCAGCTTTGCTTCTCATGTCCAAAGTATGTTTTTCTAGCGCAGCATTATCTTCGCCTCATTGTGGTGCGCCAAGCTGGCACCCTAAAGCCAACAGCTATCGACAAAGATCCTGATAAGAATTTGGATAAGCAACAGAAAAGGGAGATAAAGGCTCTGTATTTGAATTTTTTTTTATTTGACAGAACAAAAGCGAACAAGGGAACTGCTATCTTGAATGGACAACTTTCATTGAACTTATCAGTCTAAAGTAGACATTGATTGCACAGTAATGGCTGTAGAAAAAGACACCACCCCTGTATAGATTGGTTCCCTATAAACCTTACGGTCACCGAGCCAGATTTTTCCAATTACAGCAAACAAAGGAAGCGTGTCTGCCATTGCGCTGGAAGGAACAGGGAAGAGGCATTGTTTTTCCAGGTTGCTGCCCCCAGGTAATGGTGGAGCAACTGCACTGCAAAAGAGTGAGAACCCCCCGCTGATGGAGGAGGCAAGGAAGGTGAGGATGGAGACTGAGAGAATCGAGAGTGAGCAGACAAGCAGTCAATGGATGGACCATGTTTCCCTGTTGATGTGTTTCCCCCCTGATCCAAACTGGCTTTCTTTCCACAAGATCAGTTGGTAACAAAACCTGCATACCTTTTATCACAACCAGGTGTTTTACACTGCCTTTTGATAGCACTGAGATCAGGGTTTCTTGGTCAAATTGGGATTCTTGCAGTTGTTTTTTTGGTTTGGACAGTAGCCATGTTGCTTACGCTGTCTATGCGACAGTGGCGCCATAAGTAATACCACAGGGAAATGGAAGGAGGGGTGGAAAGTTGAAAAGATCTCCATTTTGCTTTAACTGGTGAAACCAACAAATCCAAAAGCAACGCCACATGCCGAAAGATATCCACAAATTGTCAGGGAAGTGATCCAGGTGAAGTAATCCGAGCAGTAACATCCAAATTACACGATGAATCCATAAATCGTTGCTCATGAAGACAGCTTGAACTTGAACGCCCGCTGAAATTTGCTCTCTGGAAGTCTGCTGCATTCAGCCAGCTATGAACAATGCTTCCCCAACTGTATCGATTAAACGCTGTCTCTGCTTCCCACATCATTTGTCGCGAATTATGTAGTTTTTTTGCGGAAGCCTCTTAAAATAATAAGGTAACTACTGTAGGGACAGGGAAAACAAAAGTGTATCCATCACCGTGGCTGTCCATAATGCATCTGTATTAGTGTCTATGGCTCCACCTGGCCGACAGCCCACACACACACTGACAACAATTACAGCCACTGTGCCAAAATTGCCACACAGCCAAGCCTGGCTGTAACTACTGCCTGAGCTAGTTGTTAGCTAATGGTATATTTGCAACCTCTCTTGACGCCTTCAGCACATGCAAACCCAAAAATATTGTTCGACACAAAACTTAGCCTGAAGTGGAGTCTGGCGTGCTGTTGAAGTGGAGCACCTGTTCACCTTTTGTCCAATTAAAAAGCCCTTTGCTGACTGTGCGTCTCCTGCTCAGTATCCTGTAAAGTCTGAAGTGAGCCACATAAAAACACTGGGGACATGAGTGCATACAAGACAACATGGGGGATACGGCACTTAACTGAGGAGCACGCATTTTTGAAGCCTACGTGTACTTGTGCAGCTCTGTCAGCGCCTCAGTAATTCTTTCCTGTAACCTACACCCTACCTACTTTTCTCTGTTGATTTTGTCACCTTGTCTTGTTTACGCATCTACATCTGATACCTCACCATTACTGTACAACATGTAACCATTAATGATTCACCATCAGGCACCAACAGCAGCATTACCGGGTCCAATTCATGAGAGAGAGCCAGGATGAAGACAACTAAGACATTTTAAGACAAAAGCCGGTCTTAATACAATGGCATTCCTGCGCAAATGGCACAAACATGCAGGCACAAACACAGCCACAGAATCTGCACTGTCATCAAACAGGGAGACAGACACAAAAATACCCCCAATCACACAAATGAGAGCTGTGTGTTGTGACGAGCTTCAGCTGATTAAGAAATTCATTCTTACCCTCCATAGGCTCCAAAAGTAAAACTCCTCTTTCTCTGCGGCATGCCGGCTAATGGATAGCAGTGAGTCAGTCAACTCAGAGCTGAATGGAGCCAGCACTTGTGTCACTTACGCTGACTGAGCATGTGTGTGCGTGTATGTGTGTGAATGTGTGTGTTTGTATGCTTTGCCTGCCGTCTGAGTTCCACTCCCGCAGCCTCGGCTAACGTGCCCTGCCTCTTCCGTGCTCACACGCCTCCTTGACAAACAGGGGAGGAGGGGGGGGCGAGAGACGGCAAGAGGATGAGGGAAGGGAGGAAAGGGGGGAGGGGGCTGGAGTGAGGGCTGCTGACCATGCCAGTCTCCCAGGGAACCAGGAGTGTGGTGGCAGCCTTTCACACAAACAGGCAACATCCTCTCACTCATACGTCGAAAATTACAGAGAGCAAGGTGGCAGGTGGTTTTTCATTTGTACCAGGCTCCCTGAAAGCACACAACACTGACACATTTCAAAACAATAATAACAAAAAATGGCTTCGGGCAAAACGGAGAGGAGTTCTTGGCATTGTGACGATGCTTAGAACGAGTCTTGCAACGCTGGTTCAAGTGGAAGACAGCTGGTCACACAAGCTGTAGACATCAGACAGACAGTCGTCACAAATGTCCCAATCACAGAGCCTCGCAGGTACACGCCTGCATACTGTGTAGGTGACGACCTCGAAACAAGTTTCTAATCTGTTCATTCATCTCTGTCCTAATTCTTCCTTTTGTGAGCCCATCGCCTCTGGTATGTGACACTAAAAGGAGAGCTAAGTTAGTGCAGTTATCCTGCGCTATCATTAGCTGCATTGATGGAAACCGAGTAAATGTCTGGACAAAGAAAGGATCCTTCAGCAGGCTGTTGATAAACTGGCAGCAGTGACAACAATGCATTAATTCTGCCATGGATTATTGAATAAAGACGGATTGCAGTCTAGCGCGTTAGCCTGCTATCTGATGGACATCCAAAGCATTTGCAATATGCTGGGTGAAACCTGTTTTCATGGTCAGTGCCGGGTAGGCGAGAGTCAGCTGTGTTAGAACTGAGAAGCAGCAGTTTTTTGGGGGTTAATTTGATCCTAAATCATGAAGTAAATCTTTCCAATGCAAGACCACTTTCTCCCCAAGGGCCGATGAAGTCAGTATGATAACCCATCACATTAACTAAAAAGCACTCATAGTAACTGAGCAGACAAGCACTCAATTAATCAATGTGCCTACCGAACGAGCACAATCATGCTGATAGACAATTACATCACCTCTCTAAAATTGCATCACCCCTTTCCTCTGAGACTGCAATTTTCTAAAAAACATTTCACCACTGCATTACAGTCCTTGGCTGACTTTGTTGGTAATAAACCTCCCCTTGTCTCCTGGCTAACACAGACATTTGGCTTCATTGATTGTGGCTAAAATTGATTAGATTGGCATTATTGGGCGCTTGTTTTTAACCAGGCTGGTTGCTTGGCTCTAGGGATGCCACTGACGGTCCGTCAGTCTGTTCACCATTTGATCCAGACTGAAAAATCTGACTGACTTGGCGATCCCTTTCGTTTCCTCTACTGAAATTTAAAGAAAGGACATTCATCCTCTGAACACTGTAAGCAGCAATGTGCACGAGGAAATGCAAGCTTTTCTCAGTAAGTAAGACTGTTAAGAATTACTTTATCATGGCTACACTCTTTTCAATCTTAAACTTTCAAAAGTAATGCTACCCAACCCTGATCATCGTTCCCAAAACAACCCGATCATTACAGCATATCAGAGACATGCAGGTTCCTTTGTGGTAAGTTGGTTATATTTAGGCAAGAAAATTACTTGGTTAGGTTTAGAAGACCATTGTGGTTCCGATTAAAATTACTGTACCTTCAGTTATGTGCCAACTGTGTTAGTTAGCGAAAAACAACTGGTCCTTACTTTCACAACTTTTGCTTTCACACCAGGTACAAACTCCTGGGCTTGTTTGACCAAACCACCCTTAACTTTCTCCCTCTGCAGACTTCTTCGCTCTTTATACTACTTGTATGTTTGAGGACTACCTTTTAGAAGCCTTTACTTTGGTTTTAAGACTGCTGACATCTTTTTTTTAAAGACAGAACTTGGATGAAAGGTCCTGGTTCTGACTGAGAACCCAAGGAAATGATGTTATCAATGTCTATTTTACATTACATATTACAAAAATTACAAGATGAACTTCATGCTATATTAGAGAGGAATCAAAACTAGTGACTGAGACCATTAACTTCCTGGGAAACTGTTAACTGAGGTCAATAAATCAAATGAGAAAAAGGATAATTTTCTCATAAGCTGACCAGTGAAGTCGCACTCTGCTGGCCCATAGAACTAACATACATTTAAGACACTTCCACTTCCACAAACACAGATTTAAGACACTTCCACTTTCACTTGTCAGACCCAGTACAGCACACATGCACCAATAAATAATGCCACAATCTAGCACGGCTACTTACCTAAGTACGTAAATTGCCACTTGACATTTGCCCATGAGTGTATATCAAACATCAAAACCACATATATCTTGTCCAACATGGGAATAAATCTTTAAGCAAACCATCAGCTCAATGACTTTTACGCAGCTGACACAATCAGAAACCATTATCTTGATCCCAGCAGACAGACAGCTACTCAGCTTTGGCACAGCCACAGCCCAACTTTTATTTAAGTGCCACTCTATTGATTCAGCGCATCAGTCTTGGTGCTACCTTCAGCCCTGTCTGCTTTCCTGACAATTCAATTAACTAAAGCAGCTGTGGCGTGTGCGAGGCATCTGAATGGGTGCAGCCCAGACAGAGGCCTTTAATCACATCACCTCAGGAACACAGCACAGTCCTCTGGCTCCTGTTTTGTCTTAAAGGAAGGAGACGGGCAGGAAGACTTTTAAAGAGCACAAAAGAAATGGAGTTCCCTTCCCCATATCCGTGTCGTCATCAGAAAACTACTGAAAGACGAACAAAACACCAACCCAAACAAAACATAGATTGTTCACCGCTCCTGTTTCCTGTATGGCTTTGCAATTCACACCAATCAGAAAAAAAAAACAGCATCATAATTCAACCATAATCGCAAATTCCCCATTAAATGTTATTATTGCTACACGTGTGAAAAAATGCGTGACATCTTCTCCGACATGAGTCCGTGAATGGATATCTATCATCCCATAAACTCAATAATTAATTTTCAGTGAGGAGAGGCCAGCAGCGGTCGCAGCGGGGCAGATGTGGAGGCAGAACCGGTGTGTGATACAGGAGGAGTGTATGGAGCCGAGGCAGGAAATTTGCTGTCGTGGGATAAATGACAATCATCCCTGTCTAAAGAGATGCAGACGCTGATTAAACAGGCAAGTTGTGTGAAAGCCTTTGTTAAAGAGGTGCATCGCAATTCATCATATCGGCGCTTTTAAAAAGGAATCTGATTTTCTTTGTGTGGGAGTTTAATGTGTTTGAGGCTGGACAAACATCATAAATCAACTCTGCTACAAAACAACACAAGGTGCAGCCCTGCTGGCTTAACAAAAAAAACAATAATGCAGCTTTAAGCTCTGTGTTTATTCTCATTAATATTTGATCGTCTCTGTAATGTTAGAGTCTCAGAGATGATTCAAAGCAGGGCAATGAATAGAGCAGGCAAGACTAAAACAATCTTATTTATTTATCTCTTTTAAAGCAAGGAGCACTTTCTCTGCAGAGGAAAATAAAAGCCAATGAGCTGTTACAGCAAAAGAATGAACATCTTAGTTCCTCACTTCAATTTGTAGCGTCCGTTTATTATTTTGCAGTATATGTGTATTCATCTGCATTAGTAAGTGCTTGGCTTGCAGCTGATGTAAAAATAAAAGAAACTCCCCTGGTGGTTTCAAGTTGTTTTGGAGGTTTTCTATTTGCTCCTGCATGCCAGTAAAGCAACAAGAATCTAACTTTCTGGAGGAAGAGAGCTGATTGTCTCGTACCAAGATCATCAAATACTGATGTCGGGTGAGCAGCCTGAGTCAGACGCTGATCCAAGGCATTCGTTTTTGCCGACTTGGGATGAGACTCAAAAATCAACTACT
Organism: Diplodus sargus; assembly: GCA_903131615.1. Taxonomy (NCBI): domain Eukaryota; kingdom Metazoa; phylum Chordata; class Actinopteri; order Spariformes; family Sparidae; genus Diplodus; species Diplodus sargus. The sequence continues at coordinate 10,805,907 of CAEMYA010000044.1, read as the reverse complement.
TTTCTCCACAAAGTTCTGGAGACCAATAGATATTTACTCAAACGTTGGTTTGTGGTTGTTTCTGTGGTTTTGATTAAACTGAATTCAACTAGAGCATTGCACAGTTTTGTCATAAGATGAAATTGAAAGATTCAGCATATCTGTGATTTGCCGGATCGTTCATTGTCAATATTAATTCCGGTGATTGGTGCACAGTACGTCTGCTGTTCAGGGGGGCTAATGGGCTGCTGATTCGTTATAAAAAGGGAGCAATATTTTTTAGCATCTGTTTTGGTTAAATGAGTCCCTCGGCAGAATTCTTGCTGCTGCTTGGATTCAGTGAGAGTTCCCTCAAACAGCTTCTCCCAAATCTGACAGAATAAGCTGTAAATGGTTCATTCTGCCATGAACTATATTCTATGTATGTTCTTCCAAACTCACTCACTGCTAGGGAAAACAAGACCTAATTTTTAAAGATACATCGCACGTGGAGTTGAGGAAGCATGGGCTGGCAGTACTTACATTTTGAGAGCTAGTGAACAGCCTCTTAAAGACTTAAGAGACCTAATCGTTCCACAATATCTATACTGTATCGTCATGAACACACTGCCTATGGCCCGTGTGTATATTCTAAATATTTTCCAGATACTGGACTGAACAAGGAGGACACATACACTCGGATATTTGGACAGGGTGAGTTTGCAGAGGAAGGGGTGCCATACAAATATTTGAAGGGAGTGAATATTCAAAGGGCAATTGTGCTTTGAAGCGTGAGGAAATAAGCCGGGCCTTATCTCTGCCAGCATTTCATTTTCATTACACCTTTCAAAATTCAGTGGCTGGCTGAGCGTAATAGTGCTCAACCGAAGCCACAGCAGATGTAATTATTCAAGGCTGTGGCTATTTGTTAGTTTTGGACGGTTCAAAGTGCCTCACATTGAACAGAGGACGGTCTTTGACTTCACAGGACTTTATTGTCACCTCAAAGGAGTAGAAAGGTCATTTGATATTGTGTTTTTTTTGTAATGCAGCCCTCCTTCTCACTTCTTCTTCAGTTTTAGCAGACCGTACATCAGTTTCGCATCCTCTGCCGGATTCGTAGGCACTTGGAGGCTCGACTTCTCAAGCAGAAAAATATCCCAGCTGAAAATACCACAGTTGAAAAGGAGTTACAGTACTGCTTGTTGACCGTCTGACTGGGAGGAATGGAGCGAGCCCACTGATCCGTCCTCCTCCCAATGAGGTCACGTGGCCCTCGGGCCCCTGGGAGCCTCCACAAACAGCTTGAGGCAGACACTGTCCTCTTTCATGGCTTCTCATTAGAGGGCCAGGATATTATGGTGGACACGTCAAAAGAAAAAGAGGTGCTGTTGCATCGCTTGAATCGAACGACCCCTATCCCACTTTACGCTCCGCTCTGTTTAGGTTTTAACGCGACTGTCAACTCTATTCATTGCTCCCACTTTTTTCACTTCACTGATGAGAGGCTTGTCGTATTAAGTAAGTTACAATAGAGTGATTATTCGTGTTTTTCACCGTCTTAAAACCGCTAAAAGCTCACCAGTAACTTAATAATAAATGGGACTTAGTAAGGATTCCTTGTTGTATCAGCCTCAAATCCAATGAACCACAGCAGGTCATCTTCTTCAGACAATTATGATCTGATTCAGGATGAGAAACGGCTACAGGGACATATTGCTCATTGATCTTTGTTGCAGAGAAAGATCCATTTCAGTTATAATGGATCCTCAGTGCCAGGCTATCTCTCTCCGCTGTGTCCCGGGCAGTGATGGATGGTTCTCTGCAACTAAGGAGGACTTTGTCTTCATGCCAGGTGATCAATAGATGACTTGCCACACCAGAGACGGGCTCAACTTTAGATCCCTCGAGAGGGGGAGCAATGCCAGAAAGCTAGAGGGTAACTTTTAATCCCTTTACTTCCAACTCCTGGTGGGAATAGAACATTTGCTAGCTTTTTATTTCCATAGACGAAGTTATTGCAGTATCGACTGATTCAATGTTCGCTGTTTGTAGATTCCAGAAACGGTCACTCTGGAAAGGTCAATAGAAAAGTTGGTTAAGAAAAGTGGGTGCTGTTATATTGTGTGTGTCTTTAAATGTTGTAAGGAGAAAGTCTTCGTGTGTGCATTTATTACCGAGTTGTGAGTTATGGTCAAGGAAGAGAAAAATGCAGAGTAACAGCACCCTCTCCTGGACACTGTGACGAAACTCATACAATACTTGTTATTGGGGATAAAATATAGTATTTTTAATGCTTATATAATCTGGTACTGTACATTATTTGTTTGGTCTCAAAGGTTGAGCTAGGAATTAAGTTTTCAAAGCAATACATGCTCCGTTACTATTGCTGGCAGATGGAGTCTGTTGACATCATTGAACATGCTTATTTCATATTATTGAACGTACATTTTTCACTCCTTCCATGCATTGTTTCAGCGATTTTGCAAACCACCAAGATAGGAATAAAAAGACACTTAAAAGTTGACATATTTTACACATTAGAAGTGTGTTCACAAGTCTTGTGTAGTAACACCACACTTATACAGTTGTATAAAGGCCTTTTGTGCAGAGGTGGGAAGTACAACACGTTGGTATTTGACATCCTGGAAATGAGACTCAACAATCAACTACCTTTCTGGTGCGTTCACAAACAGCTTCCTCCCTCGAAGTTTAACAGTCTTTAGATTTAATTATGTTAATATGGCGTGAGGTTGAGTTAGCTTTGCACAGAAATGGTCGGTAAAAATGTCTTATATTTTGATTACATTACAGAGCCTGTCCTTTTTTTGAACTTTTACTTTAGAAAAGAAGTTGAATCAATACTTTTATCTGAGTCTTTTTCATACAAGTATCAGTGCATTTACTTGAGTAAAGAATATGCGCGCGTTTGCAACCTCTGATTTTGTGGCTCCAGAGGAAGCTGCATGTCATTTTATAAATCACGTCCCCTGATGTCACTCAGTGGCTAAATTGCACTATGGGTAGTGTTGGAAAAGCAGTCCTTCTGTCTAACATTGCTCTCCTGTAACACTGTTCGACTAAGTAGATTCACAAAAAAGCCATCAAGACAAAACAAACCTAAAACGTATTGTCAACTTCTGTTCTTTAATGCTCGAGTCTGCTGTCAGGTTCTTCTGTTTGTCGCCAGCCAGATATACTGTCAACCTATTGGAGAGGAGAGTATGTGTGGGGTCAGAGCCCCTGCAGGGGAACAGCAGATGTCTCCCAAAATAGAGGCAAAGGTCCGCATGTGTCACCCAGAAAACAGTAGACTGTGGTGACACTGAGGGCAGAAGTGTTGAGTCAGGAACTGTGCTTGGTGTCCTGCGATGGAGACAACCTTAGCAGCAAGCAAATCTCTATCTGCAATGCCGGCATACGTTAAAAGTTACATAGCAAGTCATCATGTTGGTGTAAAAGCAATGCTTCTGCAGAAAAACAACAGATTGTGTGGGGCCCCCTCCCCTGTATCTATTCTCTATCCCTCTGTGATACAGCTCAGTGGTGCGGAGAGAGGAAACAATATTAATCGTCACAGGAACAGCGCAAAGTGTTTGTCATTTATGTTAATTTCACACTTAATTGAGAATAACCTTCTCACAATCATCCTGAACAAATGCTTCCAGATGGTGGCTGAAAGCTAAATTGTACAGTTCCCTTACCACAGACCGCCTGAAGTCCTACGTGATGCCGGCTTGTTCTTGCGATGGAGTGCTCCTCAGCCAATAGAAGACTGGGGGTAATAATAGCAGTACACTACATTTAGGGAATCAAAGCCTGAAACCTGAAGCCAGAGCCCTCTTTTGTACGATGATTACTTTAATCCACTTTGGTTTGAAGCCATAAATCACTTTCTCTGTTTAAAGGAGAGCACTTTAGTCCCTGATGAAAGGCTGAACTTTAATACTAAAGTAATCCAGTCCCAGCATCTTTGAATATTAGCCTGCTGTCTGTATTGTTTACATTCATTATTACCCCATCGTTCATGTTTTCGGTGGCAGCAATAGAGTGCATTTTTTTTATCTTCTTGCTTTGAACAAGGAGTGAATCAAAGACTAAACAGAATGAGTAAGGAGGATAAATCAGAAGTCAGCTATCGAATCGATCATGTTCATACAAACCCCAGACTGCAGCAACACGGCGGCGTAGTATGCCAACTTTCAAAGCACTCAGCGACAGGCCCTGCATTTTAAAATGCCGTCATTAAATACTAATTAGTTTAATCTAAATGCTTCCTCTGGTTTCAACCCGTAAAATAGAGCTACAATACTATTATACTGTCCTAATTTAACCCTTTATCAGGCACTCATTGAAATAAAAACATTTTCTAGAATATGTATATATAAAACATATGAGAAAAACACATATAAGCTTAAAGTAATATTAATTAAAAAAAATATATGGAACATTAATAATATACACATATCTATGTAACAGTAAAACATAAATAACAAATATAATGATATTTTTATATGTAACACAATATATAACATAAATAACAAATATAGCATGTATCAAAGTCCACTCTAATCCAGTCCAGTCATTTATGCCCCATAGCAACACCATTTTGGATGTCCATGGAAGTGTCCATATATAGTTCCTTGCCTGATAAAGGGTTAAACCTACTTAACTGATTACTGTGGGGCTAATTTAACTCTATGTCGTAAAAAACGGTGGCAGATTGAAAAACTAGAATGGCACTCAGTAGAGTGCATACCTTCGCCAAGGCCCAACACTCCCCTCTGATTCAATCAAGCCTGATCACCGTTGGTACACTTCTGAATCCCCATGATCTCAGCTGCACACTGGTGTTAGTTGCAGCTTTCTATCCTCATTTGTTACCATATAGCAGCTGAAAAGGGGCTACCCTCTATAAAAACATCATTTTATCCTGGCAACTGTGCTTTAAATTACTTTTTTTTTTTTTTACACATGGTTGTTTTTTTAGGATCAGTGTCTCTTCAGTTATCTCAACCAAACAAGATGTGTGGGACGGACTTTTCATACACGCTGTTTAGTCCTCAGAGAAATAATAAAGGCCAAAAGCAAAGAGCCGATGACTCTACACCTATGACAAGATACTTCTCTGAATGTTAATCAGGTTGACAACAAAGAGTGCGGGTGAGGGGGAGGACTGAGTAAATTAAAAAAAAAAAAAAGAGCCAGTGTTATGCCTATAGGCTCCAGTAAGGCATTGAGATTACTGAATGGGCAACAGTACAAAGGCAACTTGTGATGAAAATCAAGGAGAAACATGGAAGCCTCACAGATACAGAGGCAGGGAGTGGGTGACTCATTCGAAGCCCATCAAAGAGACAGTACACTTTCGCTCTAATAAGCTGTTTGCAGTGGTCCAGCTGACATCCTCCTCTGAGCAGAGGATGCACACAAATGCAGTCTGCATATGAATTATTCAACAGGGAGGAAAATGATGCATCCAATTTCTATAAAAAGACCTTTAAGTATCAACACAAGGCTTTAAATGTTGTTTGTTTTGTTGTGCCTGCAGAAGTGCCGGGACAGCTCTAATAATTAATGCATCACATGAGCTACACGGTGACTTTTAATATAGGAGAAGAGGGGGGGTAAGTGTATGATTAAAAACATAATAATGAGCAGGATCTCATTAGAAATATCCCCGCTGTACAATCACACAAACCATTCTGTCTTCCCATCAGTCAGGTTTTTCCGGTTTCACCATCACACAACACGCCTTCATTTAATGCAGCTTCTCACCCTGTTAATTACAGCACACGCTTGTATTACAGACATCACAGACAGGGCTGTAATTTACAAAGCGGGTGTAATAACATATTAGACAGCAAACTAAAGCATGAGAGGGCGAGAGTGCAGGGGAGAGGAGGAAAGTGCGCCGATGACGGGCGCATCTTCACAGACGCGCATGTTTGACGCGGTGCCAAAGGGGCATCCTACATGTATGGTGATGAAAGAGAGGGGTGTCTCAGGAGAAGCCGATGGCCTCGCATAAACCAACATATAAATAAACCATGTGAAATCTGGCAAAGCTCGCGTGGAAACTGGCTGGGTGAAGTTCTGAGGCTTCCCCTGCATGGTTTATTTAAAATACAATAGAGGTTCATGAATGGAGAGGCTGCATGGTTCTCTCCATGTTTAATAAGCCACTGAGGTGACCGAAACTAAAGAATAAGGTCCAAATTATAGGATGAAAACAGCTGGAAGAAACATAGAGGTAAACAGGACAATACAGACATCAATATAGGATACAATGGAGAGGTAAAAGCTATTCAAAAGATGACTTTGTGTCAGGATGATTGCACGTCTGAGTCACGCCGTAGAGGATCAGGAGTTCAGGTTAGAGCTTTATGGACCCGCTCATAAAAGTGGAAGTAATCAATTAAACTTTAAGGTCACGTCAGAAAAGAGAAACACGTCCAGTGAAGTGGCATTAAAAAGAGGTAAAGTCTTGTCTGTTTTCAGCCTCGTTGCAACATTTCAGCAGTGCAGCCATCATAATTCTTCACAATAAAAGCAGGTTAACAGCAGCGTGGGTGAAGGAAGACTGCGCAAAATATGTAAGGATGCAGTAGAACTGAAGCTTGGTGAAGGACTGCTTTTTCAGATATCTGTTTACAGGGCTTGAGGAGTTCTTTCAATATGTTGAATGAGATGTTTGGATTTGATTAAACATCTACCAATGCTTATGATTAGTATTTTAATGTTAAAATGATTTGATGTGCACTCAAGGTCTTTTTTAAAAACATTTTTTTTTTTACTAGTTTCCATCATAGTGGTCCTAAATAATTTAGTTTTTACCATTTAGTGTATTTTTGCAAGTCCTTACGTGCATATAAAACGGAAAGTTACTCAATGACATAAAGCCAATCGGTGGCTCTGGCACAGTACAGCGGGGCCCCTTCCTCAAAGGATAGATCTTGTCAAACCAGTCAACATCTCTCTGACCCAGGAGGCACCCCATGTCAACAGATTGGTGAAATGATTGATTGAATGGTCCAATCGATCATAAATATAACAATAATAATAATAATAATGGCCTCCATAAGACAGGTATTCCTCCAGTGCTGCCCAAAAGAAGGACAGCGAACAGAAATCCAGACTCAGAGTATTTGCAGAATTTAGAAAAGGGGACAAATAAGTTCATAAACTTTTCTTGACCTCAACAAATCCCTGAACTCCGCGACTTTTTTTAAAATGAAGTTTTGGGACTTTGTATCCAAGTGACTAAAGATCGAATCGAGGTCATATTTTTTTTTGCATTTCTGCTGCTCGTGTTGGCAGGTAAAAGGTAAAAGCACAGAGGAACCTACACACTGTTTACAGCAACATTCCAGGACAAATGAGGACAATATATTTAATTTGTTACAATGTGATATCACAAAGATGCAAATGAAGGCCAATTATAAAAGATTGATCTTAATTAATCTCTCAAAGCTAATTTCATACTGTACATCTTATCGCTGCCACTCACGCAAATCAATTATCCTCCTCCATCAGCCGCACGTCAAAACAGCTACAAAAAACAATCTGGGCTAATGGTGATTTGACTGAATTCATTACAGACTAATTGCTTATCATGTGAGATCTGATTAATGATTACACAACAGTGTATTCAAACTGCCTCGCTACAGGACATTTGTAGGAGCCAATTAGTCTCTGCCTTGAGGCCTCTCTCCACTGCTCATCCTTTCGGTCTCCATGTGTTAGAGCCCATACTAAGATTTCCAATCCCACCAAGCCGAGCCCATCTGCTTTTTTTCTCTGCTGGTCAGAGCAATACAAACCTCATGAATTAAAAAAGGATGTTGTGGTTTTATAATGCTTTAGCCGAAGAATGACAGTGATAATACAACCAAAACAATGCAAGTGTGTTCTCTCCATGGGGCTTCCATTGTTTTAGATTCAAGGCGGATGAGGGAATATCGTCTTCCTACACCGAGCAGAGACCCTAACCTCGTTCAGCTGTAAAAGTAAAGGTCCCGTTACATTTAATTATAGAAGAGGCTGCTGTGTGGAGGGACTGGCTGCCGGGGCGCACAAACCACTGAGTGCATAGCATGGTAGCAGACACAGAGGCACTCAACTGGAAGCATGAAGATCCGAAGTGGGGGGGGGGGGAGAGAGATTTAGGGGTGAGAGGATGAAGGAGGGAGGATGGGAAAGGGGAAAAAGTGTAGGGGATGGAAAGATAACGGGAAAAGGATGAAGAAATGGAGCTGCAAATGTGGCGAGAGAAATCCGGGATGGAGGCACTGAAGGATGAAGAGCTGCGAGGGTGGGGTGGGTAAAACTCACTGGCAAAGGAGGAAGACTGATCTGTGGAATCATTTCATTTTAGAGACTGTCATACGTGATTCTACATCACTGAATCAAGTCTATATTACAGTATATACAAATGTACTCCTTGTTCTTCAGTAAATTGAGGCTTTCTTGCCAAATACCACATTTGCAGTAATTCGCTGACACACACAAAAAAATCCTGCCAGCTTCTGCTGCTCAGGTGCAAGCTTATTCACTGTAGGCACGAGGCCATGAAACAAACTCAAACACCAGTCGGCCCTGCAGATGCACAGATGCGCCAGCGGAGATCACATGAACCACTAAAAAACTAAAAATAAAAGAAAAGAGAAATCTAACACCGCAGGATGAAACACCTCTCCGAGCACTTATCTTAGCGGTGTGCTTCAAATCATAACTACGTCATTTGATCACCAGCCACAAGAAATCAATATGGCCTGATAGCAGCGTTGGCACTGGGTATCATAGAGTTTACAATAAGGATATCAGAGAAATTCATCCAATGCTGACATCGAACCGGAGGAGATACACTGTAACGCCAGAAAAAGACCAAAACCGAGCTGATAGCCTCTCTGTTTCTAACCCCTAAAAACGAGATATCTCATTAATAAGCACAAAGAAACCATCTCGAGCGCCGGTGGCTCGTACAAAATAGTCAGGAAATGAGATGGATCCAATTTCTGATGTCTGCTCCATCGAGATCATTCCTTTCAGCTCCTCATCTACACTTTTCCTGATGTAGTTTCAAGGGCGTCACTTTGTTCTGGAAAGGGTTGGTTGAAATAAGGGCTCAGGCAAAGAGAACTTTTCGAAAAAAAATCTTCAATGCGACTTTAATGCGGATTATAATTCTAATTTAAAAAACTGCATATCAGAAAGGGCACAACCGAGGCTATAACAGGGCCGACAGTAAGAAAGCACCAATAAGCTTTCTTAACAATTTGAACTTAATTGAAATTAAAACATAGGTATGAGGTGTGTCTCCTTTTTCCAGTCCACAGTGGAACAAAACATCACATAGAGGAGACCTGTTTTCTCCCGGATGGATACTCAAAAATGCTGGATGTGGGATGAGACACAAGGAGAATTCAGTGCACCCAACGGTACAATATGCACCCAACGAGCAGTGTGCCAAGAGGTGTTGATGCGAAAAATACACACTCTTCACCGAGGGAACGCGAGTCCTGCAAGCCCCCGCGATGGAGAACTGAGAGAAAATGTCAATCTGTCACACAAATGTCACATGAATCTAAAAACCTTGAGCAGGAATGTTGATGTGCAGCGAATCACCGAATGTCAAATGCTGTCAAACGGTGTCATAAACGCAATCTATATAGAAAGTCGAAGGCGTGCATGCAGGATAATAATAATATCTTCGTTTTAAATTGCATCTTTAAAGAGAGCCAAGGATGCTTTATATAGGGCAGGGGGAAGAACGACATGTCACGACGCTGTCATCAGAACAGACGCTTGAAAAACAGTGTTTGGCGGAAAAAATCTCAATAACTCCAACACAACTAAACTAAAACAACTATTTCTTAAATGATGTCATATTTTATATACAGTATAAAATGCCTCATTTAAGTGTTATTACTCTCACATTTCTTATAAAGTAGGCTCAAGTTCTCCAACTTATCCTTAATACAAAACCTGTGAGTCTCCACGTTGAGTGGAGCTTTGTCAAGATATGACTCATGTAGAAAAACAATGAGGTCTTACACAGCCTGTTATCTATTATTAATATTTCTGGTCCCCAAAAATATTGCGACACATTTAATTTTCCTCTCTCTGCATATACATGCACACGCACATAGGTACCCAATATCCCTGACTAATTTTGAGTGGTGTATCGGGCTGCACCACGATATGGTCAAATATGGTCATCACGGTTATTCAACCGATATTGCGATTGGGATATAATTCACAATTATTACTATTATTATGGATGATTACATTTTACATAGCAATTTTTCATTGTCATTGAAAAACTCTCGAGTTTGGTCTCTACCAAACAGACTTCAAAATGTCATTAAAACACTGTTTTGTGACACATTTTTACCTTATTATAATGAATATAATAAAAAAAAAATGCAGGTTCTTGCAATTTGGATGGTCACGTTGCGATTTCGATTATTTTGCAATTAATTGTGCATCCCTACTGTATATAAATCTTTTATTTTTTAAGCACAGATATAGTAGTCTGTACATATATCTTTCAGAAAAAATAAGTAAATGTCTTCAACCCAAACTTCACAACCGTCATGTAGCCCAACATGATGTCAGCGGTCCATTTGCGGGAAGTCTAATTTGATTTAAAAAAAAATAAATAAATAAAAATGGCGACTGTCACTTAAGCAAACTTTTTGATCTTACAGTCTGTTACTGCGGGCGAAAGGGGGCTGTGAACAGAGGAGACATATCGCCATGCAACAATCTATAAACAATTGCCAACAATAGCGGAACAACACGCGGTTTCATCGACACAAACGTCCGTACAACCGAGCTCAGCAGCGGCCACGCCAATGATTCCTACACGGGACACCACGACTCAACTTCACCAAGACCAAGGCGATATACTGCCTCTGTCCTCTATATCTTAATTCAGCTCCAACTATATTAAGAAGCAGTAAATACTCACTCACTCAGTGTGGACGTTTAACCAAACCCCGGGTACACAGAGAGTACAGTACCTTTGCTGTTGTCTTCAGGCGGGCGGCTGGATGTGAATGAGTTTGTGACGCGGGGTGGAGATGAATGGATGCTGCGCTGCCTAGCAACCAAACGACCAATTAAAAAAAAAAAGAAATGATTATAATCTAAATGAGAAAGCTCTAAATGCACAACTCTCTATTTCTCAACGCTTGGCTTCAGTTATCAGTAACTTGCTTTATATTAACCTGCCTATTATTACATTACAGGATGAGTTCACCCAAAAAATGACATTTTAGTAATCATCTGCTCGACCACGATCGAAAGGCAGGTGGAGTTCTGTGGTTCACAAAACATTTCTGGAGTACTACAGCAAAAATAGCATTAGCTGAAGTTAAAAAGGACAATACAAAAACAAATTGGATCTATCCATTCATAATTCAAGTCTCCCGCAGAGCCCAGATTCAAAAAAAGCCAAAGCCTTCACTGTATCTATTAAGCCTCAAGCCATGTGTGCAAGACCATGTGTCCAGGGTTTAAACATTGTTTATATTTTTATTGTTTATATTCCATTTAAGATAACAGGGCTCCTGGAGACTCGGATTACACTCTACAAGCTGTAAGGAACCATTTTATTTTTTTTATTTATTTATTTTTGGGGGGGGG
>CAEMYA010000044.1:10760785-10789757 GCA_903131615.1 Diplodus sargus | reverse complement strand
TGTGAAAAAAAGTCTGATACAATAGATCTGTATACTTCTCAGTGTGAGATACAGGGTGAGGCCACAGCTCAAAAACAGGGTGCAACATTTAATACCGTGAGACTTTTGGGGAATACTCACCGAGACGTCCCTGAACAGGTGAACTGGATCGTACGGAATGTCGTTTGTGATGAAAAAATCATTTGCTACAGCCAAGAGAGTCATCTCTGGGATGGAGAAGATGTCCATGAACTGCTTCACTTTTGGTCCCTGTGATAGAAAATATTTTCTAATGTTTGATATCTCGTTCTGCATGTTTACGAGGAATGCAGTTAATGCTTGTGAACTTGTGCAATTAACATTATTCTACCTGTGGTATTTAGATGACTTCCTAATCCCATTTTAAAAACCATTACTCACTAAGAGGCTACCTTGAAAAAAGAGCCAAGTCTCTAAATGAGATTGGAGCCACACCAAAACTAATTTGGACGACTGTCGCAAGGAGAATAACAAGACTTGGAAGCATACTTCCTGCAGCAGGAAAGCACATCAAATTGTTTGAGCCCTATTCAAAACATCAGAGTCCAAATTGCTCCTAATTGGCAAACAAGTCAGATTAGCGTTTGTGACTGTCAGGCTCTATAGAGATTTCAGCTTTTCCTGATGGATGGAGTGCAGCTTATAAAATGCCCTGACAAAAACAAATTATTTTGTTGGACACAGAGTTCTTCTGGCCAGCTTTTTAGGGACTGGAACACTACCTTCCTGCTGCTTCATGTCAACAATAGAACAAATACGATTACAAGGTTCAACATCGGTACTTATGTAATAGTAAAGCCATGAATAAGCAAAGCCAGACACTTGAAATATCTCTGGACAGGCACAGATTTAATCCTGAATTACATCCCTCTTTGAGAGGGACCAGAGGAGATTATGACAGATGTGTTGAGCCCACAAAGTTAAGAAGAGCTTTCCCATCTGTGCCAAACCAAACACTTTCACAGAGAGGAAACATTCAGAAAATATATGAATGTAAGGTGAAATAACTGTAAAGAATGTCAGGCAGCACTCTGTACCCAGCTGTTAAAAATGATTACAAATATTCCGGTCCATCTGAGCTGAATGCTCTGATATGACTACCCTGTTGTATTCAAACTACTGTACACTATTAGAACCTAACCTTTCCATAGAAGCCACTGTCTTGCTGCAGGGGGATATGGTAAGTTCCCCCGTAAAGCTGAAGGACCTCCTCGTCTGGCATTGGGCTCAGTCCCCTGGAGACATGAAATATAAGTTACAGCATCATCAAACAACACAAATAGATTATTTCATCTTCAGCAGCAGTGATGTAGCTAAAGAAACTTTACGGATCAATATTAGCTTTTAAAAATGACGGCCATAATCTTGAAGGGGTTTGTACAACTTTTTAAAAGTGAAGTTCAAGCCCTTTTTAAGCACTGACAGGACACCCTAACAAAAAACTTCCAGACTTTTTAAGCCTTTATCGTCATTTCTTAATTGTTGTATGAATGCTGTTGTGTTCCTTTATTTACAAGTTTCCTAGGGCGGTCACTGGCCACCTGAATTCTGTTTTGTTGTGCCACGTCTCCCTCAGCAAGTGACGTGCGCACTGACAGACACATGGAAAGAAAGTGGAGAGACCCCCCCCCCGGAATGACTTTGGTTTCAAAATCCAAAAAACAAACCTCTTACCGATACACTGTCCCTGACTGAATGTAATGGAAAGCATCTATCTTCATCAGAAGACCCTACAGCCGGAGAAAGGAGTTTCACATGTATTTGCCTGTACAGGATAACGTAAACACTGATCTTTCTCCAATAGCACATTTTAGTTTTAAAGATATTACCTTTTGGATGTCATAGTGAAGACCTCGAGCAGCAAAGTTGGGGATGTAGTCATATTTGCGGATGCCTTCAGGGTACTGTCGAGCAGGAGCACAGAATGGATAAATTAACCAGAAAAGCAGTTTTAAGGTACAATTACTGAATGCAGCTACTGTAAAACACACCTTAAAGTGTTCAATAAGGAAATCTCTTGCTGTATTGTAGATCATTGTGTCAAGCGCATTTGAGTACAGAGCCAGCGTGTAGTCATAGTCGAAGCCATAGATGTCCACTTCAGCCAGGTTGACCTCGTTGTTGGCGAAGATGGTGGAGGAGTTGAGGAGGTTACAGGTACCAGGTGGAATCAGGTCTGGGAGCAGATGGGAAACTCATTTTAGCAAAACAAGACAGATTCAGACCAAATCAGACAGACAGCTATAATAAAGCATGTAAAGGGAACAAAACACAAGTCACATTCATGGATAGGATTAGGTCATTCACAATGTGCAACTCATATTTTACATAAGAAAATCTGTCATGTTCTCCATTATGAAAGCTGCTGATTATGCACTTGTGCAGGCAGGAAAGAAGTAATTCCACTGCTGTTTTCAATCGAGCGACGCTGGCAAGCTCATCTGAGGTTGCGTAATGGAGAATATCAACTACCTCGCCTGCTGGACTGAAGTCAATCCAAAAGAACATTTTGAACAACTCTCAAAAAGTCAGAGTTTTTAAAGGAACAGAGAGCATAACATTCAGTACCTCTTGTGTTTGTTTTCATTATCACATTTATCAGTATTGCTGCCCACTGTTTTCATAAACAGTCATGCAGCTAACACACGGTCACAGATTAAACAGTTTACAATCTGCCCGAGCCTCTAAAACCCCGGCTGGGATATGAGCACAGAGCTGTGTCATCATCAGTCTACAGTGTAGGTGAAAATGGGTCACGGCTTTCTGTCCTGGGACAGTTCAATGAAGGCCGCAGCTGGGCATAAAATATGCATGTACCAACCCTGACGATGGTTTTCTTGAAGCTACTCTATATCTGGAAATGCCTTTATTCCCATGATGCTGAGTTCAACATTAGATCTATGAAATTACCAGCTTTAACAGTGCAAAAAGTGATTCTGGAAAAAGATTGTTGACCGTTGAGGGTCATTCCCTAGTTGTCAAATACAAACAGTTACACAAAGAGTATTTGAAGTGTCCCCAACCCAGACAGTCCATATCTGATGACCTGGAAATGAGACTCAACAATGAACTGTCTCTGTCCAGAATCTGTTATAGAGCTTTTAACTGGTCTGTACACTGTTTGTTAATTTGACATTCAACTGAGTATCCAAAATCGTTATATGTGAAAACAGAATAAATGTAGATTTATTACATGGTAACTAAAAAAAAGCCATGTATCCAGTGGTGGTCTGCAACTAACTATATTTATGCAAGGACTCAACTCAAAATACAACTTTTATGTACTTTTAACTATACTGGAGTATTTCCTTTTAATGCTACTTCATACCTCCACTACACCACATTTCAGAGGCAAATTATATACTTGTTACTCCACATTTCTCTGACAGCTATAGTTACACTACAGTGTTTCCTCTGTAGCAGTGGTGGCAGGGAGTCATTTGAGGTATCTGTTCTGCATCCATCCCAGCTGGTCTTAGTTTTGGTTCTGCCGCCGTGAGTACGGTCTTTGTAAGCTGTCTGTTGCTTTTATTTAGTGATTTGATCATGATTAAAGAGCTAATACGATGCATATTTCTCTTTGTTTTGTTCTATCTATACTATAATATCTAATTTCCCATTTGATCTGTGGTGGTAATGTTCTTACTGTGTCGGTCCACCACTGCTGAATGAATTTAGAGGAAACACTGCACAAGGCATAGGTTATGATTTTAATAAATCAATCCAGATAGTTAAATTCCAGCTCCATCATAACAAGTTGCGGTATTAAAAGTTGTGCATGTCAATTCATCTGTAATAATTATACTGTACATCTGAAAAGCACTGAAGGGGAATACTCTGTGATGAGAACTTTTAATATTAGTAACTTGTGTGCATATGTTTACTTATACAGATTTGTGTTATTACTTGTTACTGATATCAAAATATAAAGGTTTATATAAGGAATAAATCTAAATATTTGGATAGTGGTTTTGCAAAATTATATGTCTGAAATAATTTCTGAAGAGTCAGAAGCGAAAGATCTTCATTTTATGCCTAAACAAACACATTTTTATGCAGATTTTCTTTGTTTATATTTGGCGGACCCCGCCACCTTTCTAACTTCAAACTGTATTATGGAAAAAAAAAATACTTCTGAGTTCTTATTATTACCTCATTAATACTGTAAATATCATAATTGTGCCTCTGGATTTCTTCTCAAAAATTACATAGCAAACAGAATCAACTTCAACTTTTGTTGTCACAAAGCCTAATCACACTCTCCTATGTCCATCATGTTTATTCATTTAAAGCTAGCATCAAGCCGCATCAAGTCTAGCTAGCTGTTGTGTCAAAATAACTAACTTCTCGAAAAAAATAGACTTAACTTGTGGTTGGCCCTGCCCTAAATAAAAAACGTTTTCACTGTGAGTTCTTGCTGACTATATAGTTTAAGTTACACATGAAAAAGTAACTTCTAAGCTAGCGTTTTCGTTAGCTAGTGTGTTTTTTAGCCAAAATAGAGGAACCACGGGGGAACACACGAACCCACCTTCTTTCTGACTTGGTGTTGACTTTTGTTAAAAGCGGACGTGCGGGTAAAGTTAATTAACCTTTATGTTAATAATGGGTTTGGCGTGGAGGAGCTGTTAAAGTATGACCGACAGCATTAGCGTGCCATCTGTCCGATTCGAAAGCCCGTTAGTTGTGCAGAGGATAAACACACAATCCTCCAGACAGACGAACAAAATGTCTCCACTAACGGTTTTTAACATCGTTGATGCTGGGAACGAGCGGTCCTGGTGACGTGGATGGTTAATTATATCGAAGAGTGCGGACAGTCTGCTTACCGTGAACCAGCTTTTTCATGTCACTGTAACGAGCCCACAAGTAGGACCTCTTGTCCACTGGAGCTGCTGTGGCGGAGGTGAATGACCGTCTCCGTACACCGGTCACACCCGGAGCACCCACGGGCTCCTTGGGTCGCTTCTTGTCCGCAGAAGTGCATCTGTGAGGAGGCTCGCTGGAGGACCGCCCGTCCTCACTGGGCCTGGCCGAGCAGGAGTCGAAACTTTTTGTTTTTTCGCGGCCCTGCTTTCCCTCTCCGGACAGCGTGCATGTGGTAGAAAGTCTGTTCACTTTAGGGGATCGCACGAGAGGAGGGGTCCTGTTTCCTGTTGTCAACAGAATACGGGTTACAGCGGTGCCCACTGTCTTTAGAGACATGTTTGGAGCTGCGACGTGCACACATCCAAAATCTGCTGCAGCGGCACAATGACACTTGCACATCAAAACATCCTGTACCCGTGTCTGAAATGTAACCACGCCCCTTGGTTTAAAGGGGCGGGGCGGTCGTCCCTGCAGCCAATCACAACTGCACGATGACTGCACGATCACAGCACAGTTTTTCACATGGGACAAGAGGAATGTTTGAGAATTTGTGTCCTTTATAAATCTACAATTGAACTTGAACTTCAGTGTTTTCAATTTCATAATAGACAAACACATTTGCATAAAGTCAACAATGGCACAGGATTTAACTCCATAATAATTATGATAATAATAGTAGTAATTCTAACTTTAATTAAATAGCACCTATGTAAACAAGGTTACAAAGTGCTTAACTTAAAATAAAGGTCAAAACGAGCTTCACAGAATACATGAGAATAAAACAAATGAAGAAGACTATTTAGTTAAGAACACTGGCTCTGCTGCACGGAGCACCGATTTTAAGTTACCTTTGATTTTTTTTATCATTTATCATTTGTTTGTAATAATTGATTAAAATACCAATATTGCCAATATTTTCAAATAATCTATTGTTTTATTATGAAATACATAAAAACAATAATTTAAAAAAATCATAAAATGACCCAGGTAGCATCTTTTCTCATTGAACACCTGCACTAACCATGAATACAAGCTACCCAACACAGCCTCTGCTAGTCCTATCTTTCTACATTGAGTTTGCCTTTGATAGTGATAGATAATCAGTAAAGATGATGATGACAACAACTCTCTTTGACTGTATATGAGCAAAATGCTCTATTTAATTGAAGAAGGATGGGTATTGTGGTGCATCTCTCTGTGCGTGATTTGACGCGCAGATCTCAGTCCGCTGATCAGGCAGGCCATCATTCGGATGACTAAGGGATTGGGTGTGGGTGTGTGAAACAATAATCTTTAATGAGGAACATATTAGTTGCATAAGCTGCAATGATCCTCCAGCGTCAGGGCCCATCTTATTCCCAGCTGACGCATAAAAACAACATTAAAGAACGTTAATGCTTTAAAATGTTATTCATGTTAAGTATGGTCTTGTTTTTCTATCCTGAAAGTAGAGACGGGTGACCTCAGGAAACGCATCTTATCTTGAGTAAACATTTGGATTCCTTTGGGTTTACACATTGTTGGAAACATCTGGGATAAAGTAAAAACACAACTTAACAAAATGTGTAACAAAAGTCAAGTCATTTTTTGGACATTTAAATGCACAAATCCTACATAATATAACTTTAATAGCTTGTGAGGCACTCACAGTTGAGCCGTGGTGGACCTGCTCCAATACATACAGGTGTCTGCCCCACCTCCAGGTGAGCTGCGATGACGTCATATGGGGATCATACAAGGACATTTCAATGCCATGCATAAGTAGCCACCGCAGCTTTGGCCAAACGCCACACATACTTTGTACTAGAATACTTTGTCTGTTTCAAGTGTCTCTTGTAAAATGAAGACTTAAGAATGGCATCTTCCTATTCGACCGAGGAAACTGAGGCCCTCATTGCCATCTGGGGTGAAAGGGCCTATGAGGAATGAGAAAGCTTTCCAGGACACAGCGGCCAAACTCGACAAAATGAGGATGAAGTGAATGTATGTTCAATGTAGGGAGAAGATTAAGTGGCTCAAGCAGCAGTACAAACGCATCATGGTCCATAACAGGTCACATAGGAAACACCAATTTTTAATGGATTTGACTGCTTCATCTATTTTCATATGTATGTATTTATGTATATATGTATTCATGTATCTATACATGAGGTTGCTTCTTTTGGGCTTCTTTTTATAGGCCTGGTTGCTTGTTTCCCTTGTGAAATTTGGCAACACTGCACAATGCCCAGAAGAGGGTGATAATATCCCATGTAAACTAAACTCTCTGCACACATTTGTAACACAATGTGGATACAGGCAGAACTTGCAGTTCAACCTGCACAATGTGATGCAATGCCCAGAAGATGGTGATGGTAACCCATGAAAATGAAGCTCTCTGCACACATTTGTAGCACAGTGTGGGCTACTATACTACAATAGTATTGCTAAACTGCAGGTGAGAGGTTGTGAGGATGGGAGGGAATGTGCTTTAGTTCTGAAGTGGGGCAATCAGACTTCTAAACAAATATTGATCTGTGTTATTTGTCTGTGATTAGATCTGCCCCTGAATGACTTTCCTGGACAAGCGACTTTTGTGCCTGGACAAGCAATAGGTCAATTTACTAAATGTATTGTCACCCCCTGATATTAGCTCTGCATATTAGCAAGCTACTGTATGTCTGTACCATGTGTTGTAGGGCGCTAGTGACATTTGCTTGTCAGCTAATTTCCCACATAGCTAAGGACAAAGGCTATCTAATCTAGTTAACATATACTGAGGGATGTTTAGCTACTGTCCAGTTTTAGGTGATGGGGACAAGTTGTTGTTGCAGCTGATGTAGTTGTATAAAGGTATATTTAATCAAAGTTAGCCAAGTTAATGTCGGTACTGACATGAAGGCAAAATGTGACGTGCCCACACTTTCATGAAAAACTGACATATTAACTTTGCCTGGCCTTGAGCACATGGCACATTACTTTAACAGCACTAGCCTTGAGTTTGAATAGCTGCAGATAATTTTTTCCCCCAGTCAAACTCTATTGCGCGTGTCTTTTGAGTGCCATGGGCTCGTCCGTCTCTGTCTGACTGTGATACACTTGAATAAAAAATGCGCATCCACCCACTTCCGGTCATTTGTTTCTCCAGCTCCACGGTGAGAGACGCTGCCAGTACAGCTCGCTGAGTTGTCATTCAGTAACCTCCAAGAGAAAACCAGTAAACTTTTGTTTGTATTCACAATCCGAGAGCTTGTTTTACTGCTCACCTCCATATCCTCATAGAACACTGAGGATATGATCGTTCATTTGTAATCACCTCAGTGTTTCAGAGCGACATTAGACAGTTAATATTTGACTGCAGGTTATTTCAAGGCTGTGACCAACAAAACAGACAAACATGTCACAGGAACCACATCAAGTCTATCAATTAAAATAATATGGTTTCAGGAATATGATTCAGGAATCTAGCCCGGTAGTGCCCCCTTTAGTTTCTGAAAAGTTTTGTTTCAATGTGAGATATCTTTCATCTTTTAATACACAGCGCCTTGTTCCCACAAAGGGATGACTGCAGGTTTATCTTGGGTTCCTGCTGTGAAAAATGTGTTTTTTCCAGAATCACCTCGAGGTGACTTGCAGTACCTCCAAGTACCTCAGTTCTCACTGTCACCTCATCAACTTAATGCAGAGGGTGGTACCTCCAGCACCTGTAGTGCTGCCCCCTCCACAAAGCTGCAAGTGCCATAGAAAACACAAGTCACAAATTCACAAAGTGCTGGATTATTTTATTTATTTTCCTCATAGAAACCTCTGTTTTGATTCGCTTGTTTGTTTTCTTTGCGTGTGTATTTCAAGTAATGCTAAGAATGAGAATAATCAACTCAAGGTCTGCAGTGGGAGACAGTGCCAGGAACAAGCAGTTCCTACCAGTTACATTTAGTAACCTGCTAAAGCAAACAAGAGTGGTCATTAGTAATATCACCTCTTTGAACCCTCCCGAGGGTGAACCTGGGCATGTCTACTCCAGGAATGACTCTTTTGTGGAGCAGGAGGCCTCAGGATTTAGGACACCATCATGCAAAATTACCTCACATTCATCCCGCAACAACGCTGTGCATAATACATGACTACCTGGCCTAGTTTAGTTTGTATTGAAGTCCAGTCATTTGTTCATTATTTGTTGAGTCCTTAGTTGGGTTTCCCTGATGTTGCGTTGTGTTTACGCTTGTCCTGTGATCCTGGTCAAAAACTTCTTCCATTGCACTTGTTTGTTTTGCTTGACACTTATTCATTGCATGAACAGATCTAATTTAACCCAGACCAGGTTCTTTTTCTAGCCCTGACAAAGTGGTTTGATGCTCAAAGTGAACCAAACTGCAACTAGAAAGCTACAATGATAAAATAAGATTAAAACAATAAGTCTGTGTATTAGTTTCACACAAACACCAATAGACTCAGTAAAGAGCTTTTAATGCACACCAACACAGTTGATTAGTTTATTAACAAGAGATTGTTAATAATTGCAGCTTCTGTGCACAATGTCAATAGAGCAAATACACTTCCATCTAAATCTGGTTCATTTCCACAAACCAGTGACAAATCAGACTTCCAAACTCAATAAAAGGAGATTCAACATGTTTAGCATTCATCAAGCTTGAATTTTGGCTAATTTATTTTTCTCTCATTTTTGATCAGTCAACATCACTACTATAGGAAAAGTTCTGCACTGATTAGACAATATCTTTGTTAATCAAATCACAACATGCACATTTCTGTGTATTTTATTAGTTCAGGTCTCTCTTAGGCTCAGCTTGGCCGGTCTTCTAAATTTCACTACGAAACTGCAACGTTTCTTCCTTCATCTTTTTCTTGTAGTCCTCCTCAAACACTTCGTTCTGGGCCACAGTGAAATGGTTCTTCCAGTCACCGACCTTGCCTGCGGAACAATCAGTGAGGTATTTTAGCTGAACATGAAGAGGGAATTTTGTTTCACATCACATGTTAGAATCACTGTTGACTGTACCTTTTCTGATGAAGGAAGAAACTTTGAAATCCATCTCTCTGACTACTGAGTGGTTGACCATGTTGTCTGATTTCATTTTATCAAACTGCACTCTGTTCAAAATTTTTTCCTTTCCTTCAGCTGAAGGAGACAAACCGAGGAAGGAGCAGAGTTTGTCTATTTCCCGTCCAGTGTCCTGGCAGCACAGTGGTTAAAAGTTATCATCGCGCTACTACCAGCTCCGGTAGAGCTTTAGAGAAGTAACGTGAACAGGAAGAGACGTTGGAGTCACACGTGCACAGACAAGCCACAAAAAATAATAAATTACCTCAACCAGATCTTCATAGAACACGTAATGGATGTTTGAGGGACTCTGTTTCTTCTTCCACCAGCCGTTCACATGGTTATACCAGGGACCAAACAGCACTACAGCAACACAACGATAAAAGAAAGCACTTGATGAATGTGGTGGAAATCTGTGCATCTCTCAAGCAACTTTAATTGTTTTTTTTATACATACTCTTTCCCTCCATGAACCTCTGGAGGTAACTGCTCCAGTCTCCAGGCTCTGGGAGGAGCGTGGTCATACGCTCAAGATGGAAATAAGACACCACATTGTCCTTGGAATTGCGGGCAGAATAGACTATCTACACAACAAGAAAAATCTGTTATCTGAAGAGCAGCTTTGCATCAATGATAAAATACCGCCATGTATTAGGGTTCACACTTGAACAGATTCCTACAACCACCAATCTCATCTTGAAATAACACAAATTGACTGACTCTGCAGTTTTGCTCCCAGAAGGACTTTGGTATGAACTGGACAGGAAGATGAGTCTTAATGAGCCGAGGAGAGGTTGGGAGCTTCTCCACCATGTCTGTTCCTCTTACCACATGTGGAGTTGCCCCTGGTTCTGTAAATTATTAAAATAGTTTAGATGTCAGTGATTCTTACAGTGTACTAGACACAAAACAAAACATCTACATACCAACAGCTCAGATGATCAAAATGTAACAATGTGAAATGATGAGCAAGGCACGCTTTGCATGCAAGAGGATTTTTAACTTGGCTATTTCTTTGTTGATATGAAAAGTGATTTTAGTGTGATCTGTCAGTCTGTCAAATGACACCCAACATCTTCCTTCGCCGCACCGTTGCAACCTGAAATTTAGCGGGTCTCATTTAAAAGAAAACAGCACTTGCCTTCAAACAAATATTAGCCTGTAAATACATTCTGTGTAGATATTCCGTAAAAATGTTTGCACCTGTCAGACAAATAAGGTATGCGATTGTTAGGTCACCTGCTCTCCAGGGGAAGGTGGCCTCCAACAACGGAACTCTTCTAAAGATTGGGATGGATGCCTGACGCTCTGGAAACATCTCACCAAAATACAGCAGGTCCAGGATGCAGCAGAGCCAGGTGTTCCCTAAAAGAAAGGGGAAATGAATAAATTAATAATCAATGATTGAATAAATCACAATCCCTCACCTCCATACACATGTCTATTCAGGCGCCACACTATCAAGCAAAACACATCCTGTTCATGTCTGAGGACTGACCAGATCTGGGGTATGCTGCTACAAGTACATCCTCTGGCCTGGCCTGAAAGTTTTGAAGGTTCTCCCAGTTGTCTGTGTAATTGTGCGTCATCGAGACTCCATGAAAGTCAAACAGTTCTGGTCGTGAAGGAGGATCCAACTTTAAAAGGCAAGAAATAGAGAAGACTCAGATCATATGGTACTGGTGCAATAACAGTGGTTGTTGGGGAAAAGATGCAAACGACATTGTTAACTCTCAGTTGTTGCAGCAAAGTCCAATTGTCTGAGAAAATCATCTCTACATGTCATCTTAATAGAGAATAAATAGTTCATAGTCCATAAGAACCTGGGGAGTCTGAGTTTAGATTGACACAGAAAACAATTTAAACTTCTACAAGTTATCTAAAAGACATCATTTACATTTCTGCTCTAATTGTTGTATGTTAAACACACACTGAAGCCCATTAGAAAGTAATCATGTTTTGAATAAAAGCACATTATAGATATGATAATTGAAATCCTGGTTATTTGAAGAAATACCTTGGACATATTTGAGTACCCTTTCTTCTGTTATCCCACGCCTTTGCTCCGCTGTACGATGACTGTCCCGCTGATTCAGTAATATGTACATATATTGATTCCCTTTAAGAGAACATATTCAATGTTTAGCGTTAGCAATCAGCTCGTCTAATCCACTGCGGTTGAGGTACAGAATGTCAGTATCACATTTCAGCCTGGAAGACTACACCCACAGCCTAAAGCAAAACATTAACTCTAACTAAATATGGACAAAAAGGTACTTCGTGTGAACTTAAACCAAGAACATCTTTCACTGAGTGACTAAGACTGGAACTAAATTCAAATTCTTGCCAAAATGTACTTACTGACTTGTGTTTTTAATTTGCTCCATCATATTTTGCATATATTTGCTCCATCATAGAATAAAAATAAGATGTCCAGGTGTTTTTTTCTGCTTCCTCACCCACCAGCCTGTTGCATATATGTACTGGGAACCAAACAATTAACCCAAACACCAGAATAAAGGTTAGCTGTGAACGCTTCTGCGAAACCACGGGGGAGTTCAAAGTGGACGATTCTTGTAGTTGCAATTTCACGTCTGTTTGGGATGATTTTTCTTTATTCCCCCCCTTTTCTCACAACGCTTTGTTTAGTCTCCTCTCGGGTTTAGGCAGACAAACTTGGTTAGGGTTAAAGCCATGGCTTGAAATACCCATTTTGGCTTCGGTGCTCTTGGACGGAGATACTCTGACTTCCCGTGAAAAATGGCAAAGATCACTGACAGCCAATCAAAATCCCTCCGACATCTACAGCCAGGGCATCACATTCACAACTCATTAAAAGCTTCTATAACCTATTATTAGGCTGCAAAAGTTGCACATTACAGTCAAACTGTCTTTGCAGCTAATGGGGTCTCAGAAGTTCATTTTGTACTTACCAATCGTACTGGTCCACTGCTTAGTGAAGAAAGTTCAGTAAATCTGGACGTTTTACACTGAAACATTTATTGAAGTCCCAAATTCAGGAGAATAGCAAACATTGGAAGAAACACTGTGTGCTGCCAAACCAATCCTGAAGGACACTTTCTGAGTAGTACATTACCATTGTCAGACCTCTTCTGGTAATACACAAAATAAGCAAATATGCTCCAGCCTGATTAATTTCCACAAACTGTCACATGATGCAGATTCCCAAAAACATACAAAACGGAGATTCAACATTTCTGACATCAATCAAGCTTTGATTCTAATGGTTTTTATCACATCAGTGAGATCAGTGCAGTGGGAAATGTCCCACACTGCTTCTGCAGTATCCATGTCAATTGCCTTTATCACCTGACCCAGTAACATCAAAGTTACTATTGCATCATCATCATTCAGGGCTCTAAACTTCGGTACGAAACTTCAGTGTAGCATTCTTCATTTTCTGCTTGTAGTCCTCATCAAGCTTTTCATTTTGGGCCACAGTGAATTGGTTCTTCCAGTCACCAACTTTCCCTTGAGAGGACGAAAGAATCGTTCAGGTCATCTGGTAAGAACAGGTGATGCGTGGTTTCGAGCAGATTTTTTTTTAGCGTACCTTTTCTCATGAAAGGAGACACCTTGTGATTCATTACTTGGACAGTGGAGTAGTTGGCCATTTTGTTTTGTTTCATATTGTCAAACTTCGATCCCGTTGTGACTTTTTCCTTCTCCTCAGCAGAAGGAGACAAGCCGAGGAAGGAGCAGAGTCGGTCTATCTCTCGTCCACAGTCCTGCAGAAAATTGGAGAATCTGAGCGTCGGCCTCGTGAAACATAAATTAAAAGCACAGAGTGCTTATCATTCTAAACGTGCAGTCCTAAAAAGGTTCTATTAACTGTTACTAATACATCACGATGTCTGTCACTTCTCAGTTTACCTCAATCATATCCTCAAAGAACATGTAGTGAAGTTTTGAATAAGTCTGCTTCTTCTCCCACCAGCCGTTCACATGGTCATACCATGGTCCAAACACCACTGAAACCACAGAATCATGTATGAGGGGACGAAGGAAATGAACTGATATTGTTCCTCCTTTACAGTGAAAGCACTTTGAACCCACTCTTTCCCTCCATGAAATCGTGCAGAAAGGTGCTCCAGTCCCCCGGTTCTGGCTGAAGAGAGTTCATGCGGCCGAAGTGGTAATAGGACACCGCATTGTCCTTTATGTTACGAGCCACGTAGACTATCTACAGAAGGAGAAAAACACTCAACTACAAACTTTCAGCACTGTAATAATATTTCACGTGTTTCAAGTGTTGAAGCAACTTAAATGTAATGTCTGGAGAAAGATGGTTGACAGTTAAGTCATCTCAAAAATCTTCAAATATTGACGATTTGGGTTGGAAGGCAAACCGAAGCACATATAGACAGCCTGGGGATAAAACTCAACAAACAACAGTTTCTCCAGGAAGTTACATTTTGTCGCTTGAAACACTGTGCGTGTACTGCATTTACCCTGCAGTTCTGCTCCCAGAAGGACTTGGGTATGAACTGGACCGGTAGATGAGTTTTAATGAGACGAGGTGTGGTGGGAAGCTTGTCTGCCAAGTCCACGCCTTTGTGAAGAGAAGCATTATTCACTCAGAGATTACATGCGATAGATGGACTTTGCCCAAACACATTGACTGTTCTCATAATGTTATTCCAACGTGTATACACCGACCACCGACTAAAGAAAATGAGAGCAACCGGACTAGCAGGTAGCATAAGATGTCAGTATTGTACATACACCACTGTTGTTACTGCAGAATGATAATGCTGCTCTGTAACGGCTGGATGTGTAAATAAGGAGCTGGTAGCTGTTTGCCATATCAACTCAAAGGCATAACATACAGGATTAGCCGGTTGAGTGAGATAGAGAGTGAATGAAGAGTGGGGGCGGCATTTAACTTGAATGAAGAAGGTATATTATATTATATTATATTATATTATATTACATTATATTATATTATATGATATTATATTACATTATATTATATTATATTATATTATATTATATTACATTATATTATATTATATTATGTTATATTATAATATATTATATTATATTATATATGTTATGCAGTACATTAAAATGATTACAAAAAGGATATCAAAATTCAACATCAATTCAACAATTCCCTCTCTTCCTCTCTCCCTCTCTCTCTCTCCCTCTCTCTCTCTCCCTCTCTCTCTCTCCCTTTGTGTGAATGCAGCAGAATTGAAAAGCTTAATCTTGGTCCTTGTTTGCCTCTCGGCCTGCCTGTGTTTGCGTATAGCCCTGACCTCTGTCAAACACACAGACTTACAGCTCGTGCACATGCAGGCAGTGGAGTGGTAGGGGTCCCTGCAGACACAGACATCACCACAAATTTCAAATGGATCTTAAGAGGAAGTACTTACTTTGTAAGAGTTTGTTTGGGTGTATTTTTTTTTTCCTGTGATTCTTATGTTCACAACTTTTATCTGCTGCCTTCAAGTGACCAGAAATATCATCACCCTTTAAATTGATATGGTGGAAATGATATTAACAAACATTTGCCTTTTTTGCACATCAAGCAGACCTTTCACTATATGACACACATGACTGAGTGCATGTCC
Organism: Diplodus sargus; assembly: GCA_903131615.1. Taxonomy (NCBI): domain Eukaryota; kingdom Metazoa; phylum Chordata; class Actinopteri; order Spariformes; family Sparidae; genus Diplodus; species Diplodus sargus. Next base: position 10,774,232 of record CAEMYA010000044.1, on the reverse strand, counting down.
GCAAACAAAACTGATGCACTGCCTTGTCCGGTGTCTGTAAAATCTCACTTGCTGTGGTTATACGCACGGAACAATGATAATAAAGAGATCAAGGAGACAAAGTGCACCAATAAAGTGATCATGGTGTAATCAAAAGATATCTGAGTGATTGTGGGCGCATTATTCTACCTGAGGGTTGCGATGGGCTATAGATCTCCAAAAATGGCACCCTCTCCTGGAGAGGAGTGGACTTCTGGCGCTCTGGGTGTGTTTGCCCAAAATACAGAAGATCCAGGATGTAAGAGACCCATGTGGTTCCTGAAATTATATGAGATACTGTATCAACCAACCAGCAGAACATGAATACAAGTATAACAATGATGCCCTAGAGTCTGCACTCCTATACACACAACCCCACCTGCTTTAGGGTAAGTAGCTATGAGGATATCATCTGGTCTTGCTTTGAAGTTCTGTATGTTGTCCCAGTTATCGGTGAAGTATGTGGTCATAGAGACTCCATGGAAGTCAATCAGTGTTGGTCGCGGCGGCTGCTCCATCTGCAAAAAGGCCTTTTTTAAAATACTAAGATCCCATTGTGAATTTTGCCCATGCTGTCAGGACTGAAGCAAATTAGTCAGTAATCATCTGGACAATTTATGGGATATCACCAGTAGCCAGTGCAACATTGACCAGTGAGGAGTGAGGTGCCTTGCTCATACAGGGAAATTCAAAAATTACAACACTTCCTTCTCAGTTAAGTGTTCGCCACGGAAACCAAATGAAATACACGCTGAAATACACAAAAGAATCACCACATCACTAACATGAAGAAATGTCCAAACAAATGAAATCATATCCATTTAACATTATTTTCTTCAAGGAAAAAAATGGCAGATGTATTGTACTGTAGGCTGATTAATACACTTCTTTGCCTCTCTGGTTCACAACTACAAAACACTTTTAGAAATGTTAAAGGTTTTGGAACTCAGAAACATATTACAAGACATTATCATGATCTGCCAGATAACTTCCAAATGCAGCACATTCTTAATACATGTATATCAAAAACCATAGTATGTTGTCTTTTCAGTCCAAAGTAGCCTGCTGCTAACTTACCCTGTTGAGTTGGTATTTCTCCAAAAGTGTGATCATCCAAACTAAAGAAAAGTCTGTGTGTTGAGTAATACTCACTGCAAAATGCTGCACAACTTCCTGAAACTAATGTAGGCGTGTACTGTGCCAGGGGTCATCGTTCCCAATGGAAGTACGGTCGAATCAGGGCACACAACATCATTAAATATGTAAGTGTTGCAAAAAAATAACATCTTTTTTCTTTGTTTGTTGGAATTATTTTATCTTTGCACGCACAGAGTGAAATGGTAAATTATGTTGCATACATAAAAAAATGGTATTTCACTAACCAAATCAAGATCAAAATACAGTACCTTTGATAGCCTTGTACCAAGTCCTTCAGCAGTATTAGAGTAAGGAAATAGTGGAGTCGTACAGCACCAAAGAGACACTGTGGCCAATGCTCTCATTCACTCTCCTAGGCTAACTTAGGTCCACATTTATGTCCTCAGCTGTTTTTTAGATCACGAAAGTTCTGATCACTGACTCACAGACAAATATTCAAACAAAATGAATCATACGACATAGCTCGCACTGACTTATGATAGAGAAACCTGTAGGAGTAAACATGAAGTAAAGAAAAAGAAACGAAAAAACGATTATAACCATTTTTACTGACAGGTGAATAGTGAAGGAGATGGGGAGGATATGGGAGTCAGGGTGAACTCTGAGGGCATCTAGTGGACACAAATGGCAATAAAACTAAAAAGAGATACAGCAGACGGGGGAAGTAGGAATGTGCAGGTCTCCTGGCTGCTCTACTAAAGAGGCAGCTCTGGTAATGTAGCATATATTTTGCGGTGCTTGGTCAGGGTCGGGAAAACTGTGTCCACATCCTGATTTTAAGCCACATTAGCAAAGCTTTGCACATTGCTGACAAAGACAATTATCCAGAGATCATCATCATTGTGTCAACACTTCTTCTCGAGAGGGGATCTGCCTTCTGCTTGCTATATTCAGATTCCTACTCATTGTACTGGCTTATCTCGAACCAAATCGAATTGAATCGAAAACCGTTCTTAAACTTCATAGTATGCTTGTTTATATATTTCGTAATGAGTGTCCATGGTCCATCTAAGCTATTGTTTTCACAAAAGCCAGTACAGGGTTGAAGCTGTTAGTCCTTTTGCCAGTTATTGAAACAAAATTAGTTTCATGTCCTCAGTTTCCAATTCATATGGATGACACTTTTCATTGAAAGGAAAAGCCAGTGTTAACAGACAATGCATTACTTCTATTCATTTCTGGGCATAGTGGTACATGCTCATTCAACAATAAACATTTTAAGGACTCGTCTGCCAAAGGTATCTTTTTCTGGGAAGTGATAAAGAATGTTTTAAGGATCCTCCCTCCTAATTATCTGTGTGGGAGGATTCTACCTCTTTTTCACCCTTTTGTAGGCAATACTCATGGAGACAGACACACATATTTGTCTTTATAAAGATATGTTTAAGTTTTACATACTAACTTTATAACTTTTACACACAACAATTCTAAAGAACTGTCTGGCTCGAAACAGGACTGAAAATGATGTAGAATCATGCTGCTCCAAAAACTGTATTTTCAAAATGTTATAGTCTCGACCACAGCCCATAGTGGCAACCAAAACAGGTATTTTAAGTCAAACCACAATGTTTTCCTAAACATAACCAAGTGTTTTTTGTGCCTACAACTAGCCAGGGCATAAGCGCAGCATTGTGACAGTTGCGACATAAAGAAATGTACAGCTTCAATGTATCTGCGGTTTTACACAAATGTACTTAGCTAACATTTATCTTGATGATTGCGTTGAGCATTTTCAGCTTCAGAGGCATCCCACAAGGGCGTAACATCTTGCATGTGGAGGCCAGCTATTTTTCAAGAATGTGGGGCAGCCTGTATGTGATCCCCCTGCCCCGACCTCCCTTTAGGTCTCTGCCTTTAAACAGATCTTTCCATCGGATCACTCCCGCCGTCACCTTGCTTGCCAACGCACGTCCATGGATTTTACCTTGCTTTAATGAAACAGGGAGTGGTGGGAAGCAGCTCTGCCAAGTCTTTACCTTTGTGAGGACAATCATTAATCAACTAGAAAAAAAACAAATTAAACCTACAGTAGAAGGTGCCAGCCAGTACAATAGTGTTAGTATAGCAAATAGGAGTTATGTGTTCCCCTCCCAAATCAAATAAAATACACGTTGCGATACACAAAAGAAAAATGACGCCCTGCTGTTTGCATTAAAATGATTATGGGGGTCTGATTATAGGGCATCTTTGCCTTTCTGGTTCACTCTGGTTTTCTCCATCAGATACACAATCATGCATTAAACCATTAGAGCGGCTCACTAAAATGTTCCCTATCTATTATGCGTAACCTTAAAAGCATACAGCCAAATGACCAAGCCAAATAACTTTCAAGCTCAGCCTATTCCTAAAACATGCATATTTCAAACCCTTACATGTAGCCTACTGCACATTCACTCTGCTGAGTGGGCATTTAAGTTTACTTTGCCTTCTTCCTCAGGATAAAATCTGTTGTTTAAGATAGTTACTGCGTCAAACCAGTTAATTAAGAGCATATGTGCAAACTTTACCCTGAGGTCAAACGAACCAGTGTCTCAGTCGTCCACACAAGAGATGTTACACTCACTGTGACACAGCCCAACTACTTGAAGAGAATATGGGCTTGTTAATAGTGTGCCATGGGTCATTTTTATCAGCTGTTAGTCTGACTGCTCAACTGTGAACCACTGTTTTATCAGGTCAGAGGTATAATCGTTGTCCTCACAAAGTCAGGTTAAAGCAGGTCTTACAACTCTATCAAAGCCATAAGTAGTTTAATCTTTGCACACTCAGAATGACAAAGCAAACAGATTGAATGACTCAGATGTGAGAGTTATATAACTTAAAAAATCCATATGTTAGCCACTGCAGAGTTTTTTTTGTGGGATAGCTGCGGCCTAAAATGCCTGCTTTCACAGCACAGGGATTTATGTTGCAATGTTTATGTTTGCAGTGAAATTGTTTGGGAGAGCGTGAATATGCAAAATGAGTTAGTTTTGCATAATCAAACACACAAATGCAGTCAGTCTTTGGTTTTATTAGACATCCAACTTGATGTTTTCAATCATTTTTAAGCCACGTTTCAGAATCTTCATTTAAGAGACACACACAAGCAGGTGAACACCTCTGTCACTTTACAAGTCATACTGCTAATATTACAACCAACCATGCACATTTATTCAAAGTCACCTTGATTCTGTCAGCACTTGCAGCAGATCTGCAACCGTCTCTGTGAGGGTTGTTTTTCTTGTCTGTTGTTTTCACACATTTTTGCATTGGAAAAATATTTGTCAGTGGATGGTTTTCGTTTATGTTCCACCGCAACGTTGCACATGGAACAAGACAGTTTACTCCTGCTGTCATGCAGAACATCAGGGAATCGCTATTCTCGATGTTTAGCAGTCATTTCTGTTTGTGAATGTGAGACATTCGCTTCATGTCTGCACCTTCCAACCAGCTCTCAGCTGGTTGGAAGGTGCAAACATTTTCATTTTCATTCCTCCCAGAACTGCTGCCTCATACCCCGGACAAAGGGGCATGAAATGTTTATAACCATCCTCCACAAACATGCACACAGTCAAGAGCTATAAAGATCACACCTGACACACCCTTACCAAACCCACATCCTGTTCATGTTTGCGAATTGAACTGTGAATCGAGGTCATCAATCACAGATGTATGGTTGCAAGAGGTACAACACCGAGTCTTACAGCTTTGAATGCTTTCCCAGTCTCCTGGACATGATTCAAAATTCCCATGCAAAGCTCATATTCCACCTGTCCTCACTGATAAACCTCTATATTATCTCTGATTATGAGCACTTTTCCAACATGTTGTCAAATTCCGCAAAATGTTGGCTACCTTTACATTTAATGCTGCATTTGTACACCATACAGAAAAATACGGAATCATCCATTCAGTTGTGGACCAGTCTCCACATGCATTGCCCGTTCAGTCCTGTTCAGACTTCACTGCGGAACCCAAGTGTGTGGTCCTTCATCTTTTTCTCGTAGTCTTCCTCAAACTGCTCATTCTGGGCCACAGTGAAATGGTTCTTCCAGTCACCGACCTTCCCTGCAGAACCACAGAGAATCAGTCATTTTAGCAAAAAGTGGCGATCTGATTTTGTTTCATGACACACACATTCAACTGACTTATTTATCAGTTTACCTTTTCTCATGAAAGAGGAAATTTTGAAATCCAGAATTGGAATAGTGCAATGGTTGACCATGTCGTTCTTCTTCATGCTGTCAAACTGCACTCCGCCTGTGATTTGTTTCTTCTCCTCGGCCGAAGGAGACAAACCAAGAAAGGAGCAGAGTTTGTCTATTTCCCGTCCAGTGTCCTGGAAACACAATAGTCGTATATTATTATTGCTTTATAGCCAGCTAGAGGAGCGCTATAAAAGAAAAAGTAGGCTGAATGGAAAGAACTCACAGAATGAACAGAAATACCTCAATCATGTCTTCGTAGAACATGTAATGGAGGTTTGAGTAGGTCTGTTTCTTTTTCCACCAGTTGTTCACATGGTCATACCAGGATCCAAACACCACTGAAGCAACGGAACAATACATGAAAGCCCATCGATAGAAATCTGTTTATCTCTGTTCCAATAAAAACAACTCAGTTGTATTTCATACACACTCTTTCCCTCCATGAATCTGTGGAAGTAGTTGTTCCAGTCTCCAGGCTCCGGCTCGACCATGTTCATGCGATCAAAGTGAAAAAAAGACACCATGTTGTCTTTGGCATTGCGGGCCACGTAGACCACCTACAGAAATGGAAAACACTTAAGTCACCATTTAATTCAGCCTTTTCGGTGAAGGGCCGGTAATTCATTTTAGAAACATATTTGCTACATTTTTCGAAAATCTCTAAACATCCCAAAAACACTCAATAAAGAGTTCTGAGTGTGGCTGTGCCTTTCTGCCGCGTCGATTCAGTCAAGGGGCCACAACACATCAATCGACATCAAGTTACAGACATGATAATTAAATGAGTAATTTAACCTAAAAATGCTGTGGCATTTAACTTGTTATTTTGCTATTTTCATTCATTAAGTGCAACCAGAATGCAGGAAACACAGTCCTTGGACCTTGGACAGGCTCGTTGTCTGCAGGGTCAGCTGTTGCAAAGCTGGCCTGCCACAATCAACCTGGCAAGCTCCCCATTTGCTCAAACCCAGAAACATTATTCCTGGATGTATGTATCATTTTACCAAGCTCTGTCGTTCTGTTAAGCAGGGAAACAACAGCTACGCAATCCTATGTATCAGAAGAAACACAGGAGGGCCTGGTGGGATTCTTCCAGCTGCACGCTATGGGTCCGTAATGCTGCTGAAGCTACTTGGTACAGTGTGTCAGCATCTTGTCACTGTACTTTGAAATTGTGCAAATAACACACAAACCTCTGACCTTGCAGTTTTGCTCCCAAAAGGATTTTGGCACAAACTGAACTGGAAAATGAGTTTTAATGAGCCGCGGAGAGGTGGGGAGGTTTTCTGCCATGTCAGTTCCTGTAAGAAGATTAGAGATGGATTAAGCCAAAGTCTGATCTGAATGTTTAATGTTTAATGTTTTTTGACTTCTACACTCTAGTGTAGACTGACTTAGTTATATATCCAACAGTAACAAAATACTCCTGCATATGCTTTGCTGACTCGCTGTGACTAATCTCAGCACTGTGTCTCTTCAGTTGAGATGGTATTAGTTGAAGTGCAAAAACTAGTGACCAGCTTTTGAGTTTGAGTTCAAAGGTCAAAGTTGACATTTGAACCTCATTCCCAATTTATCAAATACTAAGGCTCTGGGATTGTATTTAGATTATGGTACTTATGTTTATGTTTATCATCTTTTCAACCTCGAAACATAGACGGGATGTTGATCTCCAAGAAAGGCACTCTATGTTCGATTGGGATGGATGTCTGACGCTCTGGAGCTGTTTTGCCAAAATACAGTAAGTCAAGGATCAAGGAGACCCACGTGGTCCCTGAGAGAAAGACACAGGCAGAGAGAGGAAAATAAAATCTCAACCTATTTCACGCATTTATCATGAGCTGTAAAAAAAACAAACTATGCTGACTGCTTATGCATACTGACCTGCTTTGGGGTATGTTGCAATGAGTATATCATCTGGCCTGGCCTGAAAGTTTTGAATGTTCTCCCAGTTGTTGGTGAAGTAGTGGGTCATTGAGACGCCATGGAAATCAAACAATTCTGGTCGAGAGGGTAAATCCGTCTTTTGAAAAGGAAGTGAGAAGCAAACAAACCATGTGATCATTGTGTGAGAGAGATCAGTCCGCAGCAATTTTAACGGTGCGCCAAGGAATTCAAACACTGTGCACCAGATGTTGCAGACAAAGAAGTCAGAATGTCTGATAAAAAAAGTAGCTTCCACAAGTCATCTTAGAGGGAGAGACAAAAAAATATTCATAGCTATTTCCTGCATTTACCTCAGTTAATTCTCAGTAGCTCAGCATTTCATGTTTACCAAGTACATATAAAAGTAAAGCACTTTTTATAGAAATGAATTTAGAGACATACCATCTTCGGATCAAAGGACATTCTGATCGCTGCTGGTTACCCTGCTGTGCTTTGTGACACTTCTTTCCTGCTGTAATTCTTAAAAGCGAACTGTTGCCCTGCCCCTCTCTTGTCATTGCACAACACTATATCTGTTGAATGTGGGTCAGATCCAGATGCTGCTGGGTTATCAACCTTTGTTCTCATTCCCCTCATCTCAGTGCAATCATGTTTACAGCAGCGTGCTGTGTGCATTTCAAGAATCGGAACAGGAAAGGTTTGTAGACATGCATCAACTTCAAGTTTTACTGCCTCCATGAATTCTTAATTAAATCAGTGTTAAATAGCTCTATATTTCAACAGTAATCCCTTTTCTACACTGTTTGTTCAGTTACCCATGTCTCCCCTGGTTATTCTATTTTGGTATCCCTGCCCCTTTTATCCAATCAGGACAGACTCCAAAAAAGAGGTGGTCCCGTCTGCTCAGGGAACAGTGAGAGAGCAGGATCTTCACGTTTTGGTACTCACACCGGCTATTGCGGAACACGGAGAGCTACCAATTCCAGCGATCAAGAAGATGGCTTATACTACCAAAGTGGCCAAGAAAAGAAAAACGCTTGAAGAAAAGAAAGCATTCGTAGGTAAATTCATAGGTTTGAGTTAATTTGCTAAAAATGTATTTACAAAGGGCAATTTGTATATTCACAAGCAATAACCTTGAAGTTGAATCTGCCTCTCTGATTCTCTTACATTGACTTTAGTCTGAGTCCTGCTGGCTCCTGATTGGATCGTTAAGCAACATGTGAGTGAGCGCCTTGAGGTGTTGTGTTGTGATGCTGCTCATGCATAGAAAACAGTAAAGCACGGCTCGAGAAGTTATCAGTCTCCGTCCTGCCGTCTCTTTTTATCAAGGGACAGCTCAAGTCGACACCATCAAATGCTCACATTACAATGGAGGCAGAATTCGGTGACGGCCGTACCGATAAGCATCAGCAGCTGTACGATATCTTTAAATGTCACAGTTGAGGCTGAAAATGGCAACAGAGAGACACAAGTTTGCTGATTTTACATATCGTCGGCTAGTTTTTCTATCCAGAAGTTACCGTTGTTGTTGTTGTCACGGCATCACAGTGATATGGTCTACAAATAAAAAAAAAACAACATTGCCTGTGTAGCATATATTGTAATGACTGAACATCACCCATTGTAACAATAGAGCAAATTCACTGGGTGAGATTATGCCTACACAGGCAGGACTTGTTAGTATGATCAATTATTGTTATTATTAATTAAGATAGCCAATCCCAGACTGGCTGCCAGACTAAATATATCCGGGTCAGGTTAGGTCACTTCCTTGTCCTCTCTCCACTCATGCTGGTCGGCATGTTGCAGAGAAACTGCACTTGGTGTGGTTTGCCAGTGTTGCTCCTGCTAGCTTTGTGCTAGCCACAATACAAAACAAATCCTAGAGGGAAACTTCTAATTTCACAGAACTGAACTGAAAAGGCCAAACTTTGTTTTGTAATTATGCATTTACAGTTGTTTCTGTTGCAATAGAAAAATCCAATCAAATGTACCCGCGTGTTGTCAGTGTTCATGTTCACTTTGCCTAAAAAATGACCCAAACAGCCGTTAGCCCCCTATAACAGGACAAAGGACGTCTGACAATTGATGATGGCAAGAGTCAACATTGATTTTTAATCAATGTCTCACAGAGAAGACAACAAAACGAACAATATGAATGAGATGTTTTATTGCATATATGCAATATGGACATGAATAGAAAACCTTGAGACTTATTTTACAGATCACACTAATTTCGTGGTCTCATTTGAGAGGATCAGTTCAATTGTTGTGCTCACAAAGCTGTTCTTTATTTACACATTTCATTCTTGTGAAGAGTCAGAATAAAGGATATTAGGCTAATATGGTTGCCATGATTAAAGTCCAGCCCATATTTTGTTTATTTGAGGATTTTTGGTTTATAAATCATTGGCTAATTTTTCTACACATTCTTGTCTTGTTATGATGAACATGAACATACACACCGCCTGTTCAGTCCTGCTCAGATCTCAGTGCGGAACTGAAGTGTGTGGTCCTTCATCTTTTTCCTGTAGTCTTCATCAAACTCTTCATTCTGGGCCACAGTGAAATGGTTCCTCCAGTCACCAACCTTCCCTGCAGAACCACAGAGATTCAGTCATTGGAGCTTACAGCAGAGATCTGATTTTTTTTCTTTCTTGTCACACACATTCAGTTATATATCTGGTTACCTTTCCTCATGAAAGGAGAAATTTTGAAATCCATGGCATGGACCGTTGAATAGTTGGTCATGTCGTTCTTTTTCATGTTGTCAAACTGCACTCTGTACATGATTTGTTTCTTCTCTTCGGCCGAAGGAGACAAACCAAGAAAGTTGCAGAGTTTGTCTATTTCCCGTCCAGTGTCCTGGAAACACAATAGTCGTATATTATTATTGCTTTATAGCCAGTCTAGTGTCCTGCAAGCACAATGGTTTGATATCATTGTTATATTATACCAGCTAGGAGAGAATTGACTCTACAGAAAGAGCCCACAAAAACAACTGTCATACCTCAATCATGTCTTCGTAGAACATGTAATGGATTTCTGAGTAAGTCTGTTTCTTCTTCCACCAGTTGTTCACATGGTCATACCAGGATCCAAACACCACTTAAGCAACAGAACAATACATGAATACACATCAGCAGAAATCTGTGCATCTCTGTTCCAATAGAAACAGCTCACTTATTATTGTTCATACACACTCTTTCCCTCCATGAATCTGTGGAAGTAGCTGTTCCAGTCTCCAGGGTCTGGCTGGGTCATCGTCATGCGATCAAAGTGAAAAAAAGACACCATGTTGTCTTTGGCATTGCGGGCCACGTAGACTATCTTCAAAAGAAGTAAAACAATCAGATCATAACATTACATACATATATCATATACTGAAACACCTAATGCCAAGTCCACACGTATATGGGTATTTATTAAAACGTCGTCCAAATGCAAATGCATTTCAGGTCACTGAAAACAGACCCTTTGGAAAACTGCTTCCAAGATATTCAGGAACTCTGTTTTAAGTTTTGGAAGACGCATTCACCAATATTCCTACTTTATTTGGTCTTATCAGTCACAAACCACTGACCTTGCAGTTTTGCTCCCAAAATGACTTTGGCACAAACTGGACTGGATAATGAGTTTTAATGAGTCTTGGAGAGGTGGTGAGGTTCTCCGCTACATCAGTTCCTAAATGAAGACCTAGACATGGAATTAGTCAAAACCCTGCTCCTGTAAAGTGCTTAAGTATATAGGAAAAAAGAATACGAATGAAAATTAAGACAGTTAAGTAGTATTTGATTGTCTCTGATGCATGTTTGTGAAATATGGTGCGTGTGGTTTATCGTTTGTCCAACCTGCATCCTTGGACGGGAGGCAGGACTCCAAGAAAGGCACTCTTTGATGGATTGGGATGGATGTCTGACGCTCGGGAGATGTTTGACCAAAATACAGCAGGTCAAGAATCAAAGAGACCCATGTGGTTCCTAAAGGAAACAGACAAAGAGAGAGAGAGAGAGAGGAAATACCACAGTGACAATAACAATTACATCACCTGTGGTTGTGCTGTGTGTGGAAGGACAGCGACAATGAGGGATCAGCACCAGGAGGCCGGTATGTGAAGCAAAACCCTTTCTGTATGTTCCTTTATACAAAATTCCACATGTGTTCCTGATTTCACCACCTCTCACCTCGATACTCACATATTTTATGAGCTATAAAGCATCTACAAAGACTCATACATGTGCACTGACCTGCTTTGGGGTATGTTGCAATAAGTATATCATCTGGCCTGGCCTGAAAGTCCTGAACCTTCTCCCAGTTTTTGGTGAACTGTTCGATCATTGTGACTCCATGGAAATCAAATAGTTCTCCTCGACTAAACTCCAACTATAAATAGAAAACAAACAAAACATACGAGATCGGACAGTAATCAAACTTATTCAATTTGGTTTGTGTGCAACAGAATATGAACAACATCATTCTGTCTTTATTCTGCATTGAGGACAGATTGAGAACAGTCAATCTAAAGGAGGAGAGATACGACAAATTCGTAGCATTTCAAAATACTCCCTGGGCTCGACTGCTCAGCATTTTCATTTTTTACAAGTAGTAAACGACGCATAAAAGTAAAGCACACTGTAGCTTTAGAGAGAGAGAGTAATTCATAGACATACCTTATTTGGATCAACAGACATCCTCTGTGTTCTCCTCGTACCAACTGTTGAATTTGCTTGTAAGAACACTCAGAATATACAAAGAGAGATCAAAAACACAGGACAACCTGTCGAGACATTCGGAGCGCTTGACACAGGGTTCAAAGACGAACAGGCACTGAGATAAGGTAACACACAGACTGAGCAGACTAGAGGCAGGGCAGTTCAGCCAAGAACTGAGTGAATGACTGGATGGATGAATTAACATGACCTGTAGGGAGCAGGATGAGTACAACACAGTACAGGTTGTTCCACTCAGTCTGATTACACTAACTGGGTCTAAAGTCCAAATTGTGGCAAAAGGAAAACAGAATGCTTTTGCCAAAATTTTGGCACCAGACCTCTGGTAATGTCATAAAATGACTAACACACAGAAGACAGCAATATGAAGATGCAAAGGTTCTATTGTTTTTATTGCAAATATACAACATGGATATGATTAAAATCATCCTTTGGATTCATTTTACTGATCACACTCATCTACTGGTTTCATCTGAGAGTTTCAATGTACATTGTGTCACAGCTGCTCTTTAATTACACATAATCTTCAATAAACATGGAAGACTCACAAATATTTGGGTTCCATTGTTGACGTGACACAAACTCAAAGCCAACATTTTTTGCTTGATTTGAGTATTTTTGCTTTATTTGTTCACTTTTGTACAAAATACATCCTCCAGTTTTGACATCACTTTTCTCTTTCGACCTGACAATAGTCATTCGATATGCACTGTGTTTGACAACATGCATTTCATGGCCTCAATTCAGATGATAATCACAAGAGGACACCCTCCACACCGATCACATCAGAGGCAAGTATGTCCAGTCAGTTCAGTCCTGCTCAGACCTCACTGCGGAACTCAAATGTGTGGTCCTTCATCTTTTTCTTGTAGTCTTCCTCAAACTCTTCATTCTGGGCCACAGTGAAATGGTTCTTCCAGTCACCGACCTTCCCTGCAGAACCACAGAGTATCAGTCAGGCATTTCAGGCAATTCATCTGATTTTGTTTCTTATCACACACATTTAGTGATTTATCAGATTACCTTTTCTCATGAAAGGAGAAATCTTGAAATCCATAACTTTGAACGTTGAATAGTTGGTCATGTCGTTCTTCTTCATGTTGTCAAACTGCGCTCCATACATGATTTGTTTCTTCTCCTCAGCCGAAGGAGACAAACCAAGAAAGGAGCAGAGTTTGTCCAGTTCCCGTCCAGTGTCCTGCAGGCACAATGATCAGATATCATTATTGTCTTACAACCAGCTGGAGGAGAACCTTAAGAAAGTAGGCCGAATTGGAAAAAAACCCACAAAAACAACTACCTCAATCATGTCTTCATAGAACATGTAATGGAGTTTTGAGTAGGTCTGTTTCTTTTTCCACCAGCTGTTCACATGATCATACCAGGATCCAAACTGTACTAAAGCAACAGAACAATACATGAAAGCACATCAGGAAAAGCCTGTTCCAATATAAACAACTC
>CAEMYA010000044.1:10739236-10760764 GCA_903131615.1 Diplodus sargus | reverse complement strand
GTAGGTGTTCCAGTCTCCAGGGTCTGGCTGGGTCAAAGTCATGCGATCCATGTGAAAATATGAGACCATGTTGTCTTTGGCATTGCGGGCCACGTAGACTATCTACAGAAGAAGAAAAAGACTGCGTAATATATAATTATAACAGTACATGAGATAACATGTACTTTCAAACACCTAAGGTGCATAAATGAGTATTTCTTAAACAGCTTTTTCTTTGTCTTTGCCTTTGGTTCCTGAGGAATGGCAAGAAAATTTGAATGTCCAGATCACCCCAGATCAACGTCAGAGAAACACTACACTCACATGTGAAATGAGCAACGACAGAATGAAGGCGCCCCGTGGATTTACAAAAGTAACAGACACTTTGTATAACCTGAGTGCGGAGAAAAGACACCAGAAATCTGCTGCTTTGGACTTTGTCCTACCATTAATGCACGGCCCTTGAGCCTTTCCCAAGAAACCAGCTTCGATGTATAAACACAAACAACTGACCTTGCAGTTTTGTTCCCAAAACGACTTTGGCACAAACTGGATTGGAAGATGAGTTTTGATCAGTCGTGGAGAGGTGGTGAGCTTCTCCGCCAGGTCAACTCCTAAATGAACATGTAAAGATGGAGTCAGAACCCTGATCTTGTTAAGTGCCTAGGGAGTTTTTTTTATAGACTGCCACAGTGTGATAAACATAATTTAGTTAGAGACATGATGCTCAATGCGTAGTATACTGAAGGTTAAATAAGATAACATTTTTCAGAAATAGAATGCATGTTTAACCATCTGTTCAACCTGAATCCATAGACGGGACGTTGATCTCCAAGAAAGGCACTCTTTTGTAGATTGGAATGGACGTCTGACGCTCTGGAGCTGTTTTACCAAAATACAGCAGGTCAAGGATCACAGACACCCACGTGGTTCCTAAAACAAGAAACACAGAGCGAGGACAGTCATATCAACCCCTCACCTCTTAACATATCTTTTATCCGATAAATCATTTACACCAGCTACTCTGATACACTGACCTGCCTTTGGGTATGTTGCGATAAGTATGTCATCTGGCCTAGCCTGAAAGTTTTGAATGTTCTCCCAGTTTTCGGTGTAATATTTGGTCATTTGTACTCCGTGGAAATCAAAGAGTACTGATCGAGTGAACTCCATCTATAAAAAAAAAGAAAAGAATAGAAATCAAAACATACTTGAGTGTGAGAATAAAAAAAAACCTCACGCAACAGAATACAAAAAAACATCGATCTTTGTCAGTTTGCAGACATTGAGGACAGCCATCTTAAAGAAAGTAGAGAAACGTCAAAGCTTTTGCAGGTGCTGCAAACCACCTCAGCATGTGCTCAGTTGCTCAACATTTCATGTTTACGAGTAGCGAACCACGCTTGAAAGATCAGCGGACTGTTGCTTTAAAGACAGAATAATCAACAGAAAATACCTTCTTTGGATCATCAGACATTCTGACTGCTGCTGGTTTCTTCTCAGTACACTGTATCTACAACTTTTTCTCCAGGAAGATAAGCAATCTGTCTTCTTTACTCCCTCCTCTCATTGCGCAACCTCTTCCTTTTTTGGTTGCACAGTCCAAGCTGTGATGTGAAAGTCCAGCCCCTCCCCGATTGTTTCCGATTTACCTTTTCATCAGCCCATATAATCCTTAAAACAAAAACAGGTTTTATTACATCCATGCCCTGGTCTGTTATTTTTAACCATTTCAAAGAGAGAATGATCTGTAAGTGATTTTAAAAGCTTTGGACTTGAACATACTGTCTGCACTTAAACCAATGTCAGCCACTTATAAATGGTCGAGTGTGAATGTCAGCCATTTTTTTCAGCAAAGAAAAAAGAAAGAAATGTTTCTTTTTGTTTTTTTACAGCTCTCTTCTGGAAAATTAAAGATCAGTATACCTGTGGTTACCTGGAGAACTTCCCCTTCCCCTGTTTGTTTTAATTAACAACAATCCCCATGCAAGTGTTTGCCCAAAGTCAATATACAGCAGTGAATATGTTGTAACCCTTTAGTGATGTGACATTAATTTGAGGAAAAGGATTTATTGTTTTGCACGCCAGAATTTAAAAAACTAAGTTGGATTTTTGCCATGCTGAGCATTGTTCACCATCAGCTGCAATGCAACAGACATTTTAAAAGAAGCAAAGTAACTTTGAAATACCTTATTACATTTTCAGTAACCAAGCGTTACATAATTGATAAGAAACGCAGTAAAGCAATGCACACTCAACCTTTAAAGAGATTCACATTGAGACATACCCTCTTTGGATCAGCAGACTTCGAAGATTTCTATGTTTTTCTCATAACAACTGTTGAGGTAACTGGGAAGAGGCCCGAAGATCAGGCAAACAAAATCTGTCAACGAGATGACAAAAGCAGAACTGGCTGCTGATTGGCTTTCACCAAGGGCCCAGTGTAGCCTAACTGTGCAAAACCTGAGGAAAGCTGCCAGTTTTTCTCCCTCTCTCCACCTTGATGCCAGCATTCTGCTTGGTGCCTGCCTGATCGCAGGCCAGATGCTGGCTGGGGTTTTTTTGGATGGCTACTTGTATTATTCCTCATTTTCCTTAGTTTGTAGATCTACAACTTTTGTCCAGTTTATCTTGTAAATAAATGATTCATTGTTATTCCACAAACCCTCGTGTGGCACTGAGATACGGTAACACACAGACTGAGCAGACTAGGGGCAGGGGCAGTTTAATGATGATTGAATGAATGACTGGATGGATGAATTAACATAACCAACAGGGAGCAGGGTGAGGACAACACAGTGCAGGTTGTTCCATTCAGTCTGATCATACTAACTGGGTCTTGAGTCCCAACTGGACCAACTGGCCCAACTGGCAAAAGGAAAACAGAATGCTTTGCCAAAACTGGGCGACAAACTGACCAAAATTTTGGCACCAGTCCTCCGGGGGCCAACAGCTTCCTGTTCCCCAAACTATAATCTCCCTCTTTCGGGGCATCAGCAACAGGAGCTTCAGTCTAACAATAGGGCATTAATTAGTTCAAAGATCAACAACCCACTACGCACCAATAGCCTACATTTGCAGCTTAGGTATGCGTGACGCACACAAAATGTATGGTCACATTTGATGTAATTAGGGCCGGAGCAGGTCTCGACCCGCGAGGTCCATATTGTTTTTTCGAATGACAACTTTTTCATCCCAAATGATCGCATTTTTCACTGCCTGAACATACCCCAAAACTCACCAAACCTGGAATACATATTTCTATATAATATAAAAAAAAATGTCCCCACAATATTTTTATTTTATTTTCAGTTTTTAACACTCTGACATACAGCCTTTACATTCGTTCATCTTCTCTCACCTTCTATACTGTGAGACCGCTGCATTTACTTAGAGACAAATAGTAAAGACAAAACAAAACACAACACACAGAACAGGAATGCTCCTCCTGTTGGGGATAATGACTATTATTCGTAATTAGTGCAAATTAAAACACATATATAGAAAAACAATATAAATCTTACAAGATCGGAATCTGCATTGTCCACAAAGACTAGTCACCCACTTATTCGTCTGTTAAGTCCAAATCCTTAATGTTGTTGATGAAAGGGGCTCCATATGTCCTGAATACATGCTGTTTAGCCTTTAATATGAAAGTTAATCTCTCTAATGGAAGGTTTGCTAACATCTGTCTTATCCATTGAGCAGTACTTGGTCTATGATTTTTTTTCCACAGTAATGCAACACATTTCTTAGCATAAAGCAAGCTGAGGTCTATAAATGCCCGCTCATTCCTACTATAGTTATGTTTCTCTGGATATAGGCCCAGCAGAAAAAGTTTAGGGTCCAGAGAGATCTGTTTTGAAATAATCTTCTCGACTATAGCTCTTACCTCTTCCCAGAATATTTAAATCTTTCTGCATTGCCAAATGCAGTGAAACAAGTTCCTTTCCATACATTTTGAACACACATCTGATAAATTTTTGTTATATCTATTTAAATCTATCGGTGTCACATATATCCACATTAACCATTTGTACTGTCTGAGTTTAAGATGTATATTCATAAACATAATGTGAGCATTAGCACAGGGTACTCTCCAATCCCCATCCGAAACTTCTGATTGCAAGTATATCTTCCATGTGTTCAACTTATACTGTGAATTTTCTGATGACTAAGATGTCAGCAACCTGTAAACTTCTGATATGATCCCCTTTCTTAAACTGTCTTTTACCATAATTTTCTCCAAGGATGAATGTGGGGGTCTAATAAGTGAATTATTTTGATTTGCTTTAACAAAGCTTCTAAGCTGGAGGTACTTAAAAAATGTTTCCTGTTGGGGCCAAACTTAAAACTCAGCTCCTTAAAAGACATCATAATACCTGAGTCTGTCAAATACAGGTCTTGGACCATTTTAAGTCCCTTAGTGTGCCACAGTTTGAACGCTGCATCCGCTCTCCCTGGCGCAAAAAAAAACCCAACTACCCCATACTGGACTGTACTGAAATAATGTATGCTGTTCCTTTGAATATTTTTGAACATCATACTGTATCTTTAACATTATGCTTTACTATTGGGTTTTTAGCTTGTTTCTTTAGTCTTTTTGCTGTGTCTGAATATATGTATGAGGGAAGAGGCAATGCTAGACCGCGAGACTCCTTTTCAGTCCAATGTGGAGGCTCGTTTGTTGAAAAGTAGAACATAACAGGCCTCAGCTGCACAGCCCAGTAACACCACAATAAGTTTGGACATCTTAAGCCCCTTCTGTCATATGGCAAATACAACAGCGACAAACAAAGTCTTGCCCTCCTATTCTTCCATATAAATCTCGCAAACATATTTTTAGTTTTTGAGAAAAAATCTAGAGGAGGTGGCAGAGGGATATTTTGAAATAAATAAAGTAGCTTCGTCAGTATATTAATTTTTAAAATATGAATTCTCCCAATTATAAATCCTGGTAGTGACATCCATCCATCAATTGACTCATTAATTTCCATCATCAAAGGTTAATAATTAGCTTCAACAATATTTTCCAACCTTGGCAAAATCTGTACTCCCAAATATTATAGGTTCAATTGCTAGTGTAAACAATAAAGGAGATAATGGGCAACCTTGTCGGCACCCTTTTTTGATTTTTATTGGTTTTGAAATGTTTCTATTTGTCAAAATTTCTGCAGTAGAATTTTTATATATCATCAAAACCTGTTT
This sequence comes from Diplodus sargus, assembly GCA_903131615.1. NCBI lineage: Eukaryota > Metazoa > Chordata > Actinopteri > Spariformes > Sparidae > Diplodus > Diplodus sargus. The sequence goes on along the minus strand of CAEMYA010000044.1, from coordinate 10,755,577 downwards.
TATGAAATTATTTCCAATTCCAAACCTTTCTAAAACATTGAAAAGATTAGGCCATTCGACCCTATCAAAGGCTTTTTCCGCATCTAATGATAAGAGTGCTGCATCTGACATTTCTTTGTTTGTATGAATAATGTTCAATACTCTTCTTACTTCTTACACCTTGCCTTCCTATTATAAATTCATTTTGATCTCTATTAATAATATCTGGCAGTAACGTTTGTAATCGTATTGCCAACAGTTTACACATTATCTTAAGGTCAGAGTTTAACAAACTTATTGGTCTCATGTGTTTCATTGATTTGAGTATTTTTGCTTTATTTGTTCACTTTTGTACAAATACATCCTCCTGTTTTGACATCATTTTTCTCTTTCGACCTGACAATAGTCATTTGATATGCACTATGTTTCACAACATGCATTTCATGGCCTCAGTTCAGATGATAATCACAAGAGGACACCCTCCACATCGATCACATCAGAGGCAAGTATGTCCAGTCAGTCATGGACTAATCTCCACATGTACACAGCTACTGTCCAGTCCTGCTCAGACCTCAGTGCGGAACTGAAGTGTGTGGTCCTTCATCTTTTTCTTGTAATCTTCATCAAACTCTTCATTCTGGGCCACAGTGAAATGGTTCTTCCAGTCACCGACCTTCCCTGCAGAACCATAGAGAGGCAGTCAGGCATTTCAGCTCAAAGCAGAGATCTGATTTTGTTTCTTATCACACACATTTAGTGATTTATCAGTTTACCTTTTCTCATGAAAGGAGAAATCTTGAAATCCATAACGCCGAATGTTGAATAGTTGGTCATGTCGTTCTTCTTCATGTTGTCAAACTGCGCTCCATACACGATTTGTTTCTTCTCCTCGGCCGAAGGAGACAAACCAAGAAAGGAGCAGAGTTTGTCCAGTTCCCGTCCCGTGTCCTGCAGGCACAAAGATCAGATATCATTATTGTTTTACGACCAGCTGGAGGAGAACCTTAAAAAAGTAGACAAATTGTAACGATTGTAATTGTAACGAAGTGGAAAAAACCCACAAAAACTGAAATACCTCGATCATGTCTTCATAGAACATGTAATGGAGGTTTGAGTAGGTCTGTTTCTTCTTCCACCAGTTGTTCACATGGTCATACCAGGATCCAAACAGTACTAAAGCAACAGAACAATACATGAAAGCACATCAGGAAAAGCCTGTTCCAATATAAGCAATTCTTTCATTATTGTATTTCGTACATACCCTTTCCGTCCATGAATCTGTGGAGGTAGGTGTTCCAGTCTCCAGGGTCTGGCTGGGTCAAAGTCATGCGATCCATGTGAAAATATGAGACCATGTTGTCTTTGCCATTGCGGGCCACATAGACTATCTACAGAAGAAGAAAAAGACTGCATAATATATAATTATAATGATACATGAGATAACATGTACTTTCAAACACCTAATGTGCTGGGTATTTCTTTTATTTCTATTGTTGCCTAAATGTGCAGGAGGCAAGCTGTTGTTTAAGTGGGCTGGTTCAGTCCATGTGTCCAGTGTTAGCAGTGTTAAGTAACACTGATGAGGGTGAGGCAATCGAGAAGAACCACTGCCTGGTTGGATCATTTTATCAATGAGTGTGTGGTTCCTGAATAACTTGTATGTCCAGATCGCTCCAGATCAACCTCAGAGAAACACTACACCCGCATGTGAAATGAGCAACGACAGAATGAAGGCGCCCCGTGGATTTACAAAGGTAGCAGGCACTTTGTATAACCTGAGTGCGGAGAAAAGACACCAGAAATCTACTTATGCATTTGGACTTTGTCCTACCATTAATGCACGGCCCTTGAGCCTTTCCCAAGAAACAAGCTTCGGTGTATAACCACAAACAACTGACCTTGCAGTTTTGTTCCCAAAACGACTTTGGCACAAACTGGATTGGAAGATGAGTTTTGATCAGTCGTGGAGAGGTGGCGAGCTTCTCCGCCAGGTCAACTCCTAAATGAACAAGTAAAGATGGAGTCAAAACCCTGATCTTGTTAAGTGCCTAGGGAGTTTTTTTTTTGCTATAGACACAGTGTGATAAATATAATTTAGTTAGAGACGTGATACTCATTAAAAAAAACAGATGGACGTCTCAGAGACAATGGCACAGTTCACTGAAGTTTGAGTAAAAGGTAAAACACCCCTGCATTGTATACTGAAGGTTAAATAAGATAACATTCTTCAGAAATAAAATGCATGTTTGACCATCTGTTCAACCTGAATCCATAGACGGGAAGGTGATCTCCAAGAAAGGCACTCTTTCATAGATTGGGATGGATGTCTGACGCTCTGGAGCTGTTTTACCAAAATACAGCAGGTCAAGGATCACAGACACCCACGTGGTTCCTAAAACAAAAAACACAGCGCGAGGACAGTCATATCAACCCCTCACCTCTTAACATATCTTTTATCCGATAAATCATTTACACCAGCTACTCTGATACACTGACCTGCCTTTGGGTATGTTGCGATAAGTATGTCATCTGGCCTGGCCTGAAAGTTTTGAATGTTCTCCCAGTTTTCTGTGAAATATTTGGTCATTTGGACTCCGTGGAAATCAAAGAGTACTGATCGAGTGAACTCCATCTATAAAAGAAATTTAAAAAAGAAATCAAAAGAAATCAAAACACACTTGAGTGTGACAGTAAAAAAAACTCAAGCAACAAAATGCAACAAACTTTGATCTCTGTCAGTTTGCAGACATTGAAGACAGTCATGTTAAAGAAAGGAGAGAAATGACAAATTAAAAGCTTTTGCAAGTGCTGCAAACCACCTCAGCATGTGCTCAGTTGCTCAACATTCTATGTTTACGAGTAGTGAACCACGCTTGAAAGTTCAGCGGACTGTTGCTTTAAAGACAGAACAATCAACAGAAAATACCTTCTTTGGATCATCAGACATTCTGACTGCTGCTGGTTTCTTCTCAGTACACTGTATCTACAACTTTTTCTCCAGGAAGATAAGCAATCTGTCTTCTTTACTCCCTCCTCTCATTGCGCAACGTCTTCCTTTTTTGGTCACACAGTCCAAGCTGTGATGTGAAAGTCCAGCCCCTCCCCGATTGTTCAGATTTCCAGGGCTTTTCCTTCTCATCAGCCCATATAATCCTTAAAACAGGTTTTACAACATCCATACCCTGGTCTGTTATTTTTTAACCATTTCAAAGAGAGAATGGCCTTTAAGTGATTTCAAAAGCTTTGGACTTGAACATACTTTCTGCATTGTCAGCCACTCCACTTAGAAATTGTCTAAATAATGTGAATGTGCATATATGCCATTCTATTTAACATAAAACTTAAATTTGTTCCTGTTTTTTTTCTACAGCTCTCTTCTGGAAAATTAGAGATCAGTATTTCTGTGTTAACCTGGAGAACTTCCCCTTCCCCTGTTTGTTTTAATTAACAACAATCCCCATGCGTTTGCCCAAAGTCAATATACAGTAGTGAATATGTTGTAACCCTTTAGTGATGTAACATTAATTTGAGGGAAATAATTTATTGTTTTGCATGCCAGAATTTATTGAACTAAGTTGGATTTTTGCCAAGTAGAGCATTGTTCACCATCAGCTGCAATGCAACAGGCATATTAAAAGAGGCAAAGTAACTTTAAAATACCTTATTACATTTTCAGTAACCAAGCATTACAAGATTAATAAGTGATGCAGTAAAGCAAAGCGCACTCAACCTTTAAAGAGATTCATTTAGAGACATACAGTCTTTAGATCAGCAGACTTCGAAGATTTCTGTGTTCTCCTTGCTAAAACTTGTTGAAAAAACTGGTATGAGGTCAGAAGATCAGGCAAACAAAATCCATGGACGAGATGACAAAAAGCGAGCTCCTGGAAAACTAAGCAGGGATCAGAAACAAAGGAAAACTGGTTGATAGGGAAATAAAGGAATGCCTGGCACTGCTTAGAAGAGAACACGCAGACTAAATAGAGGAGGGTGGGCAGTACAATGAGGGACAGGTAAAGCTTTTTGGAGCGTTGCAGACAATCACATGGACGGCAAACACAAGGGCAGAAAGTGAGGTATCTAACAGAGAGAGGAGGTGGGTAAAAAATAAAAAACATAACCTAGTTTTGCAGAGCATGCCATCTGCCATTTTCTTGGCAGATGTTGTACCAGGGCTGTCAGGAAACCTTATTTTCAGGTGCACACAGGACAGGCAGCCACAAAATGCCCAACTCTCCCTCCCTTAACGGCCAACAGAAGTGTTGTGTATTGATGAGGAGAGTACTCCAGGTGGAAGGTTCCTTCATGCCCCACTTGACCACCAGATGGCAAAATGTCAGCATGAGACTTGAAGTTGCATGAGGATCAAACGAGTGAGACAGAGCATCATATTTAATGTTCTTGGATCCTGGACAGAAAGATTATTGACTGTATAATAAGCAAGTAAGCTAGGCTAACAAGCTTTCAGTGTTTGTTATTCCTGTGAGTTTGAGCATGCAAAATGAACTCTGTGCTCTCCTTGACTTTTTTCCAAAAGTTGCCAACACCACAAACATGACCAGGATTTGAAGATCAATGATTCCAATTAGCTCAGGTGAAGAAACGAAGAACTGCTCAGTCACTCAAAGTTTGTTGCATTTGGGTCGTCACCTGTTTACCACAAACCATTAACACTGAACATGGTCTTGCAGTTACTTCAACTTTTGTTTCGAAGATATTTATTTATGGTTTCGTAGCTCTTAGGCCAGGTAAGAATAATAATCAAATAATTGTTTCAGCACTAGTTCATCATAATGTTAGTAGTTGTAAGTACAGCCTACACAGCAACCTGATCAAACTGTCTGTAATGAGGATCAACAACAAAAAAATTGAGCTGCTGATTATGCAGAAGCTTCTTATCCTAACAGAATGACTTTAAAAAAGAAAACACTACGGCTAAAACTTTACTGAAACATTTAAAATGTTCCTATGCTAAAAATATGAAGGATTAACAGATTGCCTCGAGACTAAAACTAAGATAAAATCTAAAATAGCTGCCAAACTCAGTCCAAGCAGAAGGAAAGTATCAAGTGCAAAATGGCATAATTTTTTGTTTTTACCTGTTTTTCAGTAATGACTCAAATACAGACGAGGACAACATGAACAAGATGAAAAAAATAATTTTGTTTTAATGCAAATACACAACATGGATATGAATGAAACCCTTTGGATTAATTTTACTGATCACACTAATCCCTCGGTCCCATAAGAGTCAATCAGTGTAAATGATGTAGTCACATAGCTGCTCTTAGATTAACACATTAACATTTGTAATAATAATAGAATAAAAGTATGAAAGTATTTCTGCTTTGTAAACGGTTCATTTTTATAATTTTCTACATACCTCCTTTTGTTCTGGTGGAAATTTTCTCCTTCCACAGGGACACAGTGGTTTGATCTGCACTTTGCTTCATGATATGTAGTTCACAGTCTTAATTCAGATAAAAATCACAATAACACACAGTCCACACCTCTGTTGTCACACCAGAGGCAACTATAACTTTTCTTACAGAAATGCCACAGTTCCAGTCAGTCGTCCACCAATCTCCACTTATACACAGCTTGTTCAGATTTCAGTGCGGAACTGAAGTGTGTTGTCCTTCATCTTTTTCTTGTAGTCTTCATCAAACTCTTCATTCTGGGCCACAGTGAAATGGTTCTTCCAGTCACCGACCTTCCCTGCAGAACCACAGAGAATCAGTCATTTTAGCTAAAAGTTGGGATCAGATTTTTTTTTCCCCCTTGTCACACATATTCAATTATTCATCAGTTTACCTTTTCTCATGAAAGGAGAAACCTTGAAATCCATAACCGGGACTGTAGAATAATTGGCCATTTTGTTCTTCTTCATGTTGTCAAACTGCACTCCGCCTGTGATCTGTTTCTTCTCCTCGGCCGAAGGAGACAAACCAAGAAAGGAGCAGAGTTTGTCTATTTCCCGTCCAGTGTCCTGGAAACAAAATGGTTGGATATCATCATTGTTTTATATCGTGTTGTCTCAATAGCAAAACACCCACAAAAATAACTGAACTACCTCAATCATGTCTTCGTAGAACATGTAATGGATGTTTGAGTAGGTCTGTTTCTTCTTCCACCAGTTGTTCACATGGTCATACCAGGATCCAAACACCACTAAAAGAAACAGAACAATATATAAAATCCGTCAGAATAAATTTGTTCATCTCAGTTCCAATAATAGTTCTGTATTTCATACATACATTTTCCCTCCATGAACCTGTGGATGTAGCTGTTCCAGTCTCCGGGCTCTGGCTGGACCATATTCATGCGATCAAAGTGAAAATACGAGACCATGTTGTCTTTGGCATTGCGGGCCACGTAGACCACCTACAGAAGAAGAAAAGACCTGAATTTCCTGAGGACCAACCTGTCATGAGACATGATCTACTTTCACACACACCTACTTAAGTGCTGTAATAACTCTCAAGTCAACTTCACTAGCAAGCAAGTGCTGTGTTTGTAGGGAGGATGCATGCTGACCAGAAATGCTCCCTCTCCTTTATCTGCCAACAACTAACACCGTTTCAGATTTTCAAACTGCGTCCAGTGCATACGCAAGTCCAATGTTGCGTTCAGGTGATGCCCTTTATTTGAACCCAAATCATGATCAAGTCCTGAACCTTACCAACAAGTTTTAATGCCCAAACCAAACCAAGTACTTTTGTTGCCTTTTAACATACAACACGCAACTTCTGTTGCTTGGGTTGGCTGCTAATGTTAGCTTATGGCTAGTGTACAGTAAAGTAAATCTGCTGTTTGGGGCAGATGAAGACTGCACGATGAACGCAAAAAAAAACTTGCGTCACGTATACACCATTAAACAACCACGGCTGCTGATGAGAAACCGTCTGAAGTGACTCTTGCACAAATGCTCACACACGAGACGGTGTTTTGAAGTTTTATTTACCTTAAATTTTTTGGGGGGGATAATGTAAGCACACGACTCAACAAAATATGTAAGAAAGGTCTAGTGCGGTTAAGACTTGTTAATGCAGAATTAATTAACACTCCCTAAGGACGATGGTTGTCCACTCTCAGACGCTGGTCTGTGTTCTCCTTCCACGTGCACGTACCATGTTTTAATGTGCACAGGTTTTGAAATACAATAAAAGCCATATGCATGCTCTATTTTAGCATCTTGTGATTGTGCACTGATATCAAGCAAATGACACACAAACCGCTGACCTTGCAGTTTTGCTCCCAAAAGGACTTTGGCACGAACTGAACTGGAAAATGAGTCTTAATGATTCGAGGAGTGGTGGGGAGATTCTCCGCCTGGTCAATGCCTACATGAAGAGTTAAAGAGGAAGAGATAAAGATGCAGGAAGAGCACTCATGCTCAGACATGCTTTAGTCGCTTTGTCTGCTGTCCTGTTAGGAACAGACATCATGGTAGATAAGATTCGTTTGAAGTTTGAGAAAAGAACAGAAGATGAACACTGAATGTTCAAATGTGAGGTGTTCGTCTGCTTCGTGAAATTTGGTGCGCAAGTTTGTTCATCTGTTCAACCTGATTCCATTGACGGGACGGAGATCTCCAGGAAAGGCACTCTGTCATGGATTGGGATGGATGTCTGACGCTCTGGAGATGTTTTACCAAAATACAGCAGGTCAAGAATTAAGGAGCCCCATGTGGTTCCTAAAAGAAACAGAGAAAGAGAGAGAGAGGGGAAATACCACAGCAACAATAACAATTACATCACCCGCGGTTGTGCTGTGTGTTGAAGAACGGCGGCAATGAGGGATCAGCACCAGGAGGCCGGTATGTGAACTAAATCCCTTTCTGCATGTTCCTGATTTCACCACCTCTCACCTCGATACTTTTATCTTTTATGAGCTATAAAGCATTCACAAAAGACTTTTTCACGTGCACTGACCTGCTTTGGGATATGTTGCAATAACTACATCATCTGGCCTGGCCTGAAAGTTCTGAACCTTCTCCCAGCTGTCGGTGAAATAGTGGACCATTGCGACTCCATGGAAATCGAACATTTCCGGTCGGGGGAAATCCATCTTCTTTATGACACAAACACACAAAACACATGATCATTGCGTGGGAGTAATACTATGATGATATAAACTTTGTTCATAAAGCACCTTTGAAAAAAGTTTGCAAAAGAAAGAAGCTTAGGAAGAATTAACAGAATAAACACTCAAGGGTCCAGCGGAACAAGGAAGCTTAGTCTAAGGTGAAGTTGAAACAAGGCAAAGCAAAATGCAAAAGTCAGAATGCCACCATGAGTAATACAGGTAAAAAGAGAAAAAGCGACCAAACAGGCAAATACCTCCCCAAAAAGCAATGCAGATAAAAGGATGAATAAAGGAAACGAAATCAGTAGAGGACAATAAGAACAGAGCATCAAATGGAATTGGATAACAAACAGTAAACATAAGAAAGCATGATAAATAAGTTGACAATCAACAAATAAAGGCAATATAAAATATGGTAAGGGGACATCACATAAGACGAAATAGAAACAGATAAAGGATAGAAAGACCAAAATCTCTTATACAGGATGTATTCACTCTTAAGCAGCTCTGTAAAAGTTTTAAGAAGTGATTCAAAGGAAGTTTGATGTGTGTTCAAGTGTCAGAGTAATCAATCTAAAAAATGCAAACGTTATTCACTGTCAGCTGCAGACAGTGAAGTCAGATTCTTGCAGTTATCTTCAAAGAAGAAGAGAAACAGCACAGTCATCCCTTTGGCTTGCACACAAAGTCCCTCAGTCCATTCTCATTCGCTCATGTTTAACAGTTGATGAACCCCCGCTTTACAGTCAGGCACAGTGTAGATTTAAAGAGAGAACTTTTTAGAGACATACCATCCCTGGATCAGACATTCTGACCGCTGCTGGTTTCTCCGCTGTAATTCTGACACTTTTCTCTTGAGCCGAGAAATTTCCCAGATGAGCGAACTTCTTTCCTTCCTCGCTCCAGTCCTTACATAACACTGTCTCCCTGTTATTGGAGGCAGGATCCTGAGTATGGTATGAAAGTCTAGCTCCTCCCTGTCCTCCCACTTATCAGGAGCTTTCACCCTTTGTTGCCCCCCCCCCCCATCAACTTGGCGTCTTGACAGTTGCGTGCACAGGTGTGGCCTGGAGACATCTTGGGGTTTGAGCTTTTATAAATCTCTATCTTTGTTTGCCCTGCAGGTGAGTGATTACAGTGACTTAGAATACCTTTTACAGCCCCACTGTTATCTAGGTCACACAAGACCTGGCAGTAGCCTTTCCACTCTCTTTGCCCTCCTCCACACTCACACAACAGGTTTGTGTGACGCAAAGAAGGAAAGGAAAAACAAAACACAAAAGCGCAACTAAAAATAATGCAGTCTTTACCCTCTCACATGTGATATGTTCTCAATAAAAAAAAAAAACTGTAAGTGGCAATACAAGCCCCACTTTAATTATGTATTTCCATTTTCTTGTACTTTAGACTTCCACGCCATTACATTTTGAAGGCCATTGTACATGTAATGCTGCATCAGAGACGGATGACTGCATGTTTAAACCAAATTATTTTAACTTTTCTTAAAAATGCCGATCCAAAAAAATGATGAAATAATGATTAGAAGTTCTTATATATATGTCTATTTTACTTTTTTACTATAATTTGATTTACACATTTTTTTGTAGACAAATACTTTCCCAACTCCATCCCCACCAAAAAGGTCCGCTGCTACCCCAACAACAAATCCTGGGTTACCAAGCAAACCTAAACGGCCCTACTCAATGAGAAAAGGAGGGCCTTTAGGTCAGGGGGGTGAGCAGAGCTCAAGCGTGTTCAAACAGAGGACTACCTACACTGGTAGGTGTAGGAGCAGCTAAAGGGAAATGAACAAGAGAAAGAGAACAGCAGAGAAAACGCCTTAAGTGTTGTTTTTTCCACTTGAAATTTTAAGACTTTTCCTAAAGTGACCCCAACATTGGAAAAAGGGAATATTACCTTTATTTCCAAGGAAGCTGTACACCACGTGGGTACAAACATTGTCTTTGGGTCATTTTTGATTTGGCAGTTAAAAAAGTCACAGGGTCAGTTACAGACTATAAAAAACACACAGAGAAACGCACGCACACACACACACACACACACACACATGCAACCTTTGTGGCTGAAAGGTTGTTTCTGCATCACAATGACTTGATTCCACTCTGGTGGTTATATGTGACAGATTATAACCAATACAGTCCTTTTTACTCGTTGAAATACCTATATAGGGCCAATACAACTCATAAAAGGCTGTATTTCCCCTGCCAAAAAGTTACAACAGCTCCTACCTTGTTTTTTTTGTATATTGTATAACGTACTTTATTGATCCTTATTGTTTTCTATATTTGACCTCGCATTTTGACTGTATTTATATCGATCTAGCCGAGTAAATTCTACAAGTGGCCAGAGGAGGGCAGTAAGGCGCATGCGCTGCGTCCAATCTGCCAGAAATTCATCAGTAGAAGAAGAAGAAGGAAAAAACGTATACAACAAAGATGGCGTCTCCCGACGAGGCAACGGTGAAGGATTCACACGTGGGGAAAAAGAAGAAGGTAATTACTGTTAAAGAAGTACTAAGAGGACGTCACTGTAACCGTGTCAAACGTTTGATATAATCAGCTAAGGCCGACCAGCACAGTGCTTTTCAAACTGACAGAAACGACGTAATATTGGCTGATTAGTTGCTAGCACCGGGCAGCTAAAGCAAGTAGTACTGTGCGGTGGGCTAATACACAAAATAATGCACTGAACCCTCGTGTTTCCTCTTGCTAACTTGTGTTTTCTAAAAAAAATGTACAGCCTCCAGCCCGTTACTGGCCGGAACAACAGAAGGAGGAGAAAGATGACAACAAAGTGGGAAAAGACGATGAACATGCCAAACAGGCTGTGGAGCAAGAGGAGCAAAAGACACAGAAAACAACGAAAAGAAAGCAAGAAGGGGGTGAAAGAGATGGAAAGAAGTTCATATCAGGGGTAAGTTTATGTGTGACAGACTCAAGCTGTCGTCAGAGAAGTGGGGAGTCGTGTTGAATATCACAGGGAATATGATTAAATACCTGACATGTCATGGGCCTTAAGGTGTTTATTTTGTTTTTCCTTAAGATTGTTTAAATCGTTATCTTCCACACTTCCTGACAGTATACAATATTATGTTTGTTTGTTTTTTTACTGCTGCCCTATTCCATCCAATTGGAAATAGTGTCATAGATTAATTAAAATTCCCCTGACAAACCTGACATATTTTAGATTGCCTGGAATCGTTATAGGATGATTCTACCTCAAAATGAAAGTTCAGTTGTCCCCTACTCATCTTCATTCCGGAAAGCTGGAGGAAGTTTTGTAGTCCTTAAAACATTTTCGGAGCTTTGCAGCATTCTCCTAAGCAACTGAAGGAGATGGGGACTTGTTTGAAAACATTAAAGAAACAGTTGAAAACATCAACATTAAATGCCCCTGTGTAGTTTGTCTGTCGCAATGCAAGTCCCTCCGGAAGCCACGAGATCCCAAATTGATTAGAAAAACCTTTAATTACATCCCATTTGTATTTAAGCTTATCCACCCACCTCAGACTGAGCCTCCAGGAAGAGGGCAAGGCCCTGAAGTCAATTTTCATAGTGGCCAAACCTTGGCTAGCGTTAAACTTACATCATGAAAGAAGCAGCTCTAAAATGGTGGACACTTTTTTACTTTGGTGTCACAATGCCAGTCAAATGAATAGTTAATAATGAGTCGTCTGAATTTGAGCCTAATTACATGTAGAAAGCCTACAAGAGCTACACAATTGATTTGTTTTATTCCAATTCAAGTTAGCCAGGCACTAACCCAGAAGTTATCCTGCTCAGTTGATGTAAGTCTCCAGTGCGCACGCTCTTTGGGCCCCACTTCTGATTATTGTTCTCATTCTCTCAGAAAACTGACCCTTTCCCTGGACCTGCTCGTATTCCAGAGGACAGGATAAATAAGTTCAAGAGGAAAGATAAAACTAAAAAGGTAAGCACCCCAATTTGACTTATTAAAAATCTATCGAGTGAGTGAGAAGGCTGAGCTATCGCCACCAGCCAATAAGTCATTAATGTATTGTTCTTTCCCAGCCTCGCGGGAGTCATTACAAGCTGAAAGACATGATAAGTCGCTCAGAAAAAGCATCAGAAATGGCCCAGAAACAAGCTGCCCGGTTCGATCTCCTACTCCCAGAGGATGCAGGGTAAAAAAAATTTTTTTTGCTTCTTTGTGCCACGCTGTATAATGTGATGGAGATTAAACTGTTAAAATCACTTTAAGCCCTTCCTTCAACGCCTGGTTGTGACACATTTCCCTCCAAACTCAGGTTTCTGGAAGGAGATGAAGATGAGGACACATGTACGATCTCTCAGGAAGATATTGCAGATGCTGTGGACATAACAGCTGGGTCAAAGGTGGGACGCTGACAGGACACTTCACTTCAGACATTTAAGTGCTGGGGCCTTATATTGATTTGAATACTGCAACGTACTTTATCCTTTAAGTAAGGACGTCAGAATTGATTACGGCAAAATAAAAGAATTACATTATATTTAATGATGTTTAGATTACATTTGAATTACATTTAAGAGTACCTTTATAGATTATGTTCCAGGTTTCCTGTTGTTGAACCCTTGCCTTTTATGAATTAATTTTATCTCTCTCACTTCCTCCTCAGTATTTTAATCTGAAGCTGTCACAGTTTGGACCGTATCGAGTGGATTATAGCAAGACTGGACGGTCAGTATCACGCTGTTATGCTGTTCATTCTGAGTTCTGCTTGATCGTCACTATACAATACACAGATAGACTTTATAGACAGAAACCTTACAAACAAATATTACAATATTTGAATTAACTTAGAATAAACCACTAGAATAGGCAATACACTAGAAGAGAGTATTTAAAGGTGTTACAAACGGAAATGAATATCATGGAAATGTAAACTATGTGTGCACTCAGGCTGTCACTATTTCAAAATATTTTAGATAGCTGTGATACTAAAATAAATGAAATATTAATGTTAACAGTTTGTTCTCTTCGCTTCAGTCACCTGGTGCTTGCTGGGAGGAGAGGCCATGTTGCCTGTATAGACTGGCAGTCCAAACAGCTTACGTGTGAGATAAACGTGATGGAGTCTGTGAATGATGTGAAGTAAGTCATCAGCGTTACATAAGCACAAAATGTTGTATATCACAGGCATGCATAACGGCTGTTATCATAATCTGTGTGAGAAAAACTCAATTTCTGTCTTTTTGTAGGTGGCTCCACAGTGAGGCCATGTATGCGGTGGCTCAGAAGAAGTGGCTGTATATCTACGACTCTAATGGAATAGAGCTTCACTGCATCCGCAAATTCAATGATGTCCTGCGAATGCAGTTCCTCCCGTACCACTTCTTGCTTGCCACAGCGGTAGGTCCATTAAACTCATTCTTGTAGATTTTGCATGTTATCTAAATACACTCACCAGCCGCTTCATATAGTACACTTGTACTGCATGACTTTATTTACACCCTTGGTGCGTGGTCGAGCTCTTGCACCCATATTGTTATGTTAATATTTTGGTGAACTTTTAATTTAATTTAACAGCATATTAATTGATGAGGGTGTATTGTGAACACAAACTAAATAATGAAGCATGTGTTGACAGGCTGACAGGGTTTGTGCAAACTCTCAAAAGTTTGGAAAATTTCTACCGATACGTTTTAATGTTTGGGAATGTGCTTAAATTCAAATACATTCCTTTAAGAGTGATTTGATATGAGTGTTTTTCATCAATTATTAATGTAATTATTTTTTCAAATTTGAAAGGAATCGATCCTGTTACCATATTTGTCTCCTGAAATCAGTGTGTAGTATCTTTGAGTCACATCTCTCTCTCTGCACCTCACAGTTTATAAACTGTTCATGTAGAGTACAGTAAAAACAACAAATCTCAAAACAAAAGCAAACACACTGACAAATCTTCCTGTCGCTTGCATCGTCAGAGTGCTACAGGTTTTCTGCAGTACTTGGACGTGTCTGTGGGAAAGGAGGTGACAGCCATCTGCACCAAGACTGGCCGGCTTGACGTGATGTGCCAGAACCCGCACAATGCCATTATCCATCTTGGCCACTACAACGGCACAGTCACCCTTTGGTCACCCAACCAGAAGGAGGCCCTCGTCAAGATGCTCTGTCACCAGGGCGGCGTTCGCTCTGTCACTGTGGACACGACGGGCAAGTGAGTCACTGAAAAGAGAAGTTATTAACATTTCTCACGTAGGACAACATGGACTTCGTTTAGTGGCAGGAAGCTGTGGACAGTTGTCCACAAAATTCTACTGAATTCTTTTAGAGTGTAATAGGGATGTAACTATTCTGAAACTGAGCTTGAAGCCACAATACAAATGTTCATGATCTTGGTTCACAATTCTGGACACCCTCCAACCCATCCCAACCGGTTGCTGCTTCTGCGATACTAATTCAACTTTTATTTTTACTTAAAAAGAGTCAGACTCTTGACTTCCTGCTGTTTACTGTCAGGCCCATCCTTAAAAGGACAAAAACTGTGAATATATAAAGATCCCCCTCAAAACAGATCTGCCTTCTCATCCTAAATCTTCTAGTTTTGTCACTTTGTTGGACCGTGTCCTGCTGTAAACAGCTGTCTGCTTCTGTTGGCTGTAAGCCTGGTTGCAAGAGAATTGTTTTTTTTTTAAGCAAGTCCATTTATGTGAACTAAGTTGTAAAGTTATTTTACCTTCATATTATTTCTTATTCACCCATAAACAAACAAAAAGAAAAATGTAGGTCTGAGCCAAACCACATTTAGAGAATTATTATACCCATAGGGTTTAATGAGTCCTCGTAATTGTTGACACAATCTTTGTTTTCTCCTCTCTGTGTGTTTAACATGTTGATAAACACCTTTATAATCAAGTTGAATAGCATTATATTTTCTGGTGTGAGAGTGAGCCGCACTTCCCTCAATGTCCACCAGAGGGCAATCTGTAACACCTGTCTCCTTTCTCCCGGCAGATACATGGTGACGTCTGGCATGGATAAAAAGCTGAAGGTGTATGACATTAGAACCTTTAAGCCCTTGAAGTCCTACTTCCTGCCTGCTGGAGCTTCCTGTTTGTCGCTGAGCCAGAGGGGACTGCTGTCTGCAGCCACAGGGGATATTGTCCAGGTCATTATCACCTCCATACTGCGTGGTTAATGATTTGTTATTGATAACTAATCTAGCGCAGAGGAAGCAATGCATTTGGGGCAATGGTTTGCTGCGAATGAACACACTTTTATCATGAGCAGCACTGACACAGTATACTGACAAACAAATGTCAATGAATTGTGACAAAAACACAGACTTGCTAGTGTCTGCAGTTTACTTTTGGTTAAAACAAGGAAGAGAAGGAGTTCAGACTTAAAGGAGAACTTCGGTCAATTTCAACATCAGCTTTATTGCCCAAGCTACCCTTGACTTGCCAGTACCGAAAACGCGAACACTTTTGGTCCACCCCTTACAGGGCTCCTTGAACGGAAAGTTAGCATTGACAGCTAACAGCGTGGGGTAACAACTTTACACTGTGTTTTAAACATCTTAACATGCTCCAAATATCACCCCAAAAGCTATGCAACATCAGCAGAAACCTTACAACACAGCACTGTAGTGTGTATGGCTCAAAATGAATAAAAAAGTGGTTAAAACAGCGTGTTTGTGCAAGCAGCTACTTACCCGTTTGTTTACATCCCATCTTCCCGTAGTCCAAACTAGTCAATCCGTCGAGCGTGCGCTGACTCCCTCACTGGCAGACGGAAACTTTTGCAGACAGAAACGTATTCCAGCATTTTCATTTTTCTGTTCATAACGTACATGTCCATGTAACAGCCTGTTATGAGCCATGAGCCTTACAATAGCCTGTCATGAGTCCACTCGCTCTGCACTGAGAGCTAACGTTAGCTTGTCTGCGCATGATCGTAGCTCGTACAGAGCGGGACTCGTCAGTGGCGATCGAAGCTGTTTCCGAAATAGTCACGATGGAGAGCTTGTCTGATATCGAAGTGGAAGACATCGACGACGAACCTTTTGAATTAGACGGTGGACCATATTTGTTCGAACCGGAGTATACAGATGAGGAGTTACTTGCATTAGAGAAGCTCTGCTATCCTCTCTGCAAGATGAAAATGGCTAGTACAAGGAAACCAGAAGCGTTTGTGTGGACCGATAATGAGTTCAAACTGCTGCTGCGACTCACACTCAACTACAAGGCGAGTAAGTTGCAAGAAACACGAACGCAAGTAGTAGTCCGCCATTGTTGTTGTTGTTGT
>CAEMYA010000044.1:10664891-10739227 GCA_903131615.1 Diplodus sargus | reverse complement strand
AAAGGTGCGTTTTCAAGATCCATGTGGACGATCGGCCAAAACGATGCAATACATGTGTGTTTCCACAAAGGAACGTTCCGTCTGGAGGGCCTCTCAGTGCAGAGCGAATAGACTCATGACAGGCTAACAAAATGCTGGAATACGTTTCTGTCTGCAAAAGTTTCCGTCTGCCAGTGAGGAAGTCAGCGCACGCTCGACGGATTGACTAGTTTGGACTTCAGGAAGATGGGATGTAAACAAACGGGTAAGTAGCTGCTTGCACAGACACGCTGTTTTAACCACTTTTTTATTCATTTTGAGCCACACACACTACAGTGCTGTGTTGTAAGGTGTCTGCTGATGTTGCATAGCTTTTGGGGTGATATTTGGAGCATGTTAAGATGTTTAAAACACAGTGTAAAGTTGTTACCCTGAGCTGTTAGCTGTCAATGCTAACTCTCCATTCAAGGAGCCCTGTAAGGGGTGGACCAAAAGTATTCGCGTTTTCGGTACTGGCAAGTCAAGGGTAGCTTGAGCAATAAAGCTGATGTTTAAATTGACCGAAGTTCTCCTTTAAGCAATCAGTGGCTTTGCTTGTATCCCTTTCAACTTCCTCAGAGTGTGTAAAAACAAGCAGCTCACACATATCAAGGCTGGTTTCGGCCTAGCTCTGCATAGTTGTCACAGGTTGCCCCCTAGAGTGGGTGTGTTCATAAACAGGTAAATTCAGATTTGAAGGAACAGGCAAAAGAAATGCAAACGCAATTATTAAATAGAGGCTACAAGTCTTTTTAAAGCTGAGAAATTGAGAAGACAGGAACACATTGACTTTCTGACCCATGACTAATTAGTTGTGATTACTACTTTATTACATCAGTAGTCAGTACTCATTGGTAGGACCATGCCCATCTTCAAACTTCACTTTCATTTTTATCTCGGGGAAAAGTTTGCATGACTGTATCTTCGCTGTGACGATACCGATGTGACAAAATCTGTCCACAAAAAAACAGACATGCAAACAAATGCTGGTTCTGGGCTGGTGCCAGTGCTGGTTCATGGTACGTCTTTAGTTCCAAAAGAGCCCCTTGTCTTTAGCGCAGACATAATAACAGACGTATTCTCTGCAAAAGCCCACGTGAAACAAAATTTGATAAATATGGTTCTAGTATGATGAAATGGAATGCTTTTTTTGATCTTATCAATTACAGCTCTGCGTTTCCTGGTATGACGAGCACAGTGAAAACAAGTTATGTGGTGACTTTTTCTTGACAAAGATTGACAAAACATGCAGGCGCTTTGTCCGCTATAACCTTAAACTACCTATGACAAAGCAGAAGGTTAGTGAAGCAGGCTCATCAAAGGAAGGTCACTGAATCACTGAACTTACAGGATACATCTGCTAATCTTAGAATGGAAGGTGTGAATGTGTAATTGTGTGTATTTAACCAGGGTGTTCCTGGAAAAGAGAACAATGCTCTCAGCTAACCTGCCCTCAATCTTTTTATGTCTTTGTGGTCTTTTCTTAAATACACGTGATGCCTGCATATAAGTTAAATTTTAACCTCGCACCACTTCATCTGCGTCTGAAAACTGTGCCTGCAGGTGTACAGGGACGTGTGGCGCTCTCCAGTGACGAAACCCTACATGGCTCACAGAGTTCCAAGAACAGTTTGGGGCCTGCACTTCTGTCCCTTTGAAGATGTACTCGGAGTGGGGCACGGTGATGGTTTCACCAGCATGCTCGTTCCAGGTCCTGCTCAATTTCACATCACACCGTATGTTTTTCTGTGCATTGAAGCCGTTCCCATCTTTACCTTTGTCCTCCTCCATTTGCATTGACAGGTGCGGGAGAGCCTAACTTTGATGGTCTGGATGCCAATCCATTCCGCAGTGCAAAGCAGAGGCAAGAGTGGGAGGTCAAAGCCCTGCTGGAGAAAATCCAGCCAGAGCTCATCAGCCTCGACCCAACCGAGCTGGGGCAGGTCGACCGTGCCAGCTTTGCACAAAGGCACCAAGACAGGGTCCAGGCTCTGGTCAGTGGCTGCATCTTGATTGGCACACATCAAATGTTATTTTAAGATATAGATCTTTACTTCTTGGTCATGAAAGTTTTATCTTATTTACAGCCTTTACGTGCATTTTTTGTCTCCCCAGGGCTTTGACCCATTGGCCAAAGAAAAGTTTATTCCCAAGTATAAGACAAAAGGTCGTAGCTCTGCCGGCGGTGTTGAGAGGCGCAAGAAACAAGTGGCTTATGAGGACCAGAGGGTAAGAAATCCAGAATATAAGATACTGATGACTGATGCAGTCACTTAATGATCTTTCTGCTGCATCTGCAGTGTTGGGCTCATCTATCTTGACTTGTTTACCCCCCAGGATGTGATCAAGAAAACTGTGGAGACCAAAATGAAGATGGAAGAGAAAAAGAAGAAGGAACAGAAGGCGACAGTGTTCTCTAGCCAGAGATCTGCTCTGGACAGATTCAAGAAATAGAAAAGGAGGACCCTTTGTGCAGCCCAGAACCCAGTGACTTTCTGTGGGAGTGACATAAAGGACACATTTTTCGGGCACATTGCTCCACCAAGGGAACAAAACGTTCAATTGTGCAGAAATGTAGTCGTGTCACTCAAGTTGAGACTTGAATTCTGACTAATGACTATTTTATCTGAATTCAGTATTGATTGCAGTAGTCTGTTTAATGGCTACTGCCTGAAGTACTCCCTGCCTGCATGAGTAATGAGATAATGTGAGGTTCCATGGCTGGAGTGGGTGTCACCCAGAATTTGTTGTCATTATTTTCTCTACTGATAAACAAGTTTTACACGTTTGGTCTTGCTGAATGGAGTGTTTTGGAAGCTGAACTGACTGTCAAATGTTTTGTATGAATATGTTGTCAAAATAAGTTCATGATTTCTGAGTTGTTATTTGAGATTGCAACTGAATGTAAAACATGCTCACACAATTACTATATAAAGGACACTTGCTTAGAATTTAGGTGGGTCCATTGGCAGAAATCGGATACAATATTTATGCTTGTTCTCATAAGTGTAGAACAAATTAAGTGTTTCTCAAACTGTATGCGATAATGAGAAACTCCACAGCCTCCTAGTGAGGTGTTGTTTTTAATATTAGATCAACTTGTCTGAATATTCAAAAAATATTTTTAATTGGATGTTCTGCTATGTTGTCAGACCTCAGCAGTGTAACCAAACATTATGTGGCCATTCTACGACACATAGCACATTTAAGATTTATGTCAAAGAGGATCAGCCGTTGAGTGCTATGTGAGACTAAAATTCTCCAGTTTGGAGCCGGACATTGCTACACTCTCGAATCTTCCGATTGAGAGGGCAACAGAGAAAATGATGAGTGAGTTGGTGAGACTATTCTGGCAGACTGTCATGTAATTAGGTCCTAATATAATATACAATTTAAGTAGGCCGATTGTATTTTGGGGGATACTGAGAAGTTAACTGTAGTTGGTCCGTGAGGTTTTGTTTTTATTGGTTAATTGGTCCTTGGTCTAAAGAAGATTGAGAAACACTGGTGCATAATCACCCGAGACCAGGGTTATTACATGTGTTTCAATCTGCAACCTCACTACTAGATGTCATCAAATCCCTCACACTGGACCTTTAATTCATTAAAGGGCTACCCCAGTTCCTCACATTAAAGGTTGTTTATAGGACTTGCTGATTACTACTACATGTGTGAGAAAGTAGTGTGGAAGTTGCATGTAATCTGATAAATTGCCTCCAGTGATGTCAGTGGCTACATTGCATTGTGGGTGATGTAGGCACCAGGTTTTGAAAAGCAGTCCACTTGTGTAGCATTGCACTGCTGTAACAGTGGTTAGACTCATCATGCACGGTTTGAAAACAAAAACCACAGCAGAACCAGATATTATCTTTCCCCTTAGTCTGTGCATTCTTCTTCCTCTTAAAAACCTTGTACCTACATTACTCACAGTGCAAACTGTGTAGAGTGACATCACTGGATGAATTTTATCAGATTACATGGAGCTTCCTCTAGAGCCACAAAAGGCTTTGTATTACTTTTTCACATATGTAATAGTGCACCATAAAAGTTGGTGGAGCTCCCCTTTAACAGAGATCTTTGATTGCTGATATTACAGTTGGTGGTTATGAAATGGTAGGAAAATGAGACCCATCAGCAAGATTTGCTATTGCCAAACTTGCTCTTTCCCACAGAAAACACTGCTCCTTTACTGCCTGACATGACAGGTTTAGAGTCGAGACCATTACTTCCTTAACTTATGTGTAATATCTTGATATTATATATATATATATATATATATATAAAATACACGTCTGCTTACCAGCTGTAGCGGTGTTATTTTCAATCACACTATCAATCACACTACCTATTACTCTGCCTCTGCATCTGATTGGCTACATCCTGCCCTTTAAGTAATGCGTGTGGGAGAAAAGTAGGGTTCACCCAGGACTTTCTGTCTCTGACCACTGCCCTGTGAGGATGTATCCAGCTCTATGATTTTCCCTTTCTTTCTCCACAAGGGCAGCCATGTCAGTGCACAAGTCATCATTCCTCCGTTTGGTCCTTTCCCTAGCTGCTTCATCGTCTATTTCCCTATTGTTTAACACCTTTGGACAAATGGTTGGTACGTACAAACAAGTTATGTGCTCTGGGAGAGGTATTTCAATCACTAAACGCAGTGCACAGAGGGTGTTTGGGGACGCATTCCTTTTTTTATTCTTTGCCCATGTATCACACCTCGCTTTGGCACAATCTCTCTGTATCTATACGATGGGACTGCTGAATCTGAATTTCAAGGACAGCCTTAACTACATCAAACCTTTTTCTCCAATCTATGTAAATGTTGAAATGCTATATAGCCGACACTCTCCTCAGTCGTTCATTTCAGATCAGCCGACAACACACATTTCTCCTTGCTCTACACCGGAAACCTCAGCCCATTCCTTCCCTGATTTTACAATAGGATTGGTGTTACCCCAGGTGGATTTGCCAACCAGTGGGTACACATTCGTACAGAGTGACTCAATTTTATCATGTTCAAATGTTGCATCATATGGCCGCTCGTGCTTTGTGCAAGCTCCCAACGTTTCCTGCAGGCACGCTCACAGGAAACATGGCGCCATGGTCAGTTTTTATTTGTGCTGAGTTAAACTTAAGTCTTAAAAAATGATTGCACTTGTGTTAAGATATCGCTCTACGGCCGCTGACCTAGAGAGTCTTACTCAGAGTCACCGTCTGATCTTGCTTTTACATAAAATTGATTCTACTCAATAGCGCGACCCCGAAATGTCTTTCCACAGATAGAGGCTCACAGCCTTGATGTTGCCTCGGAATACTCCCCACAGGACTGCTGTGGTGATCGAAATTAACCCCCAGTCTTTTCAGCCCAACTAAGACCAATTGCTATGATTTCTTTTCTCAGAATATTTCCAATATTATTCTACTTTTGTGATTTTTGAATGAATTAATCTGCTTTGCTCTGGCGTGGTTCATCTGTTCTATAGACATATCTACAGTAGCTTCGAATCGCTAGGTCGCAGAGACCATGAGATATAAACTCATAGGGCAGACATCAGTGTGCCCTTATCCAGACTTTAACGTTTATACAGGGTACGTATGACGTCCTGTTGTATGAAGACAGAATGTGAGAATCATATTTTTGCCCCCAAAGTGCGCAAGTGCAACTCTTATCAAAGACTGAAAAGAGGAGAGCTGTCTCACTCCACAGCTAAAACGGAGTGTTCAAGACAAAGTGTGTAAAGGGTGTTGCAGCAATTGGCCATATGAGTAAAATAACTTGTTTTTTGAACATTAGAGTGTCTAATCCTATTCTACTGGGACCCCCAAATAAAAGTATGAACCTGAAAAGTAGCATAAAATCACCTCTTTAATGCCTGTCACCATGTTCGATTCTGACGTGTCATAAAATTAAACTGTGTGGCGAAGTGCTGAAGATGAATCATGGAGTCTCACAGCCTGAGGGAAGCAGCTGCTCTGTTGTCTGGTGGCACAGTGAGGTACGACAAACAAGTGTTTCACACCCGCCACAGAAAAGTCAAAGTCCCTTGAAGCAAAAAAGTCAGGACCTGGTGCCCTCAGGTGACAACATCACCTATAAGCAAGTCTACAGAAGCAGGTTTTAAGACGTGATAAATATAGAGGTAAGAGGAGGGTGGAAGAAGAACCACAGCTTGAGTAATTCAGGAAGAGATGTGACAATCAAATTTTTGCCTAACTAAAGTTCATATCCACGGTTGAATTGAAAGTGCAGGTTGGACCAGATCACCGGAGAGATTAACTTTAACCTCGGAGGACTGGTTTCCTGTAACATCTAAATACAGCTAAATACCTTAAGGTTAGAAATGCTCCCTCCTTTCGTTGGACGTTCAGGTTCTAATTACTGATACATTACATGGTCTGTATATATCATGTATTGTGTAAGTGACTTGCAGAATAATTCATTGCTATTTACATAGCACTTTACACACAACAGAGTTCATCTTAAGTGCTTGGCAGCAGACACAATGGAAAACATATGCAAAAGGGAGAGGAACCTGAGTTTATGGATAAATAAAGCTTAAACACGAATTTAGTTCTCTCAAACAGGACGACTCAGACTGGCACCTGTGTGGGGCTGTGATTTGGGACTTGACATATAGAAATAGATACAAAAAACAAACAACTTGACTTCAAGCTCTTTAAATATTGCAGGATGATGGCAGCGCGTAGCTGTGAAGCAGCTCCTCTAGCCCCCGGTGCTAATATTGTAACTTAGCACTGGGACCTGAGCACTGTGTTGCGTTTTTTTTCCATGTTCCTGGGTGAAGAAATGACAATAAAATGAGTCTGAGTCTGAGTCGGATATTGAAGACAACACTGCTGTGGGAAACAGATGACTCAAGTCAGGAAGCAATGCTGACTCAAACACATCCACATTATTTATTAATAACGTAGTCAAACTACCTGTGTATTGTTGTTCCCCAACATCTGTTTCCTCATTGCTTAATGCCTCCCTTTCTTTGATTCATCTGTCAGGGTGAAAAGTGGAAGCACCTTACGGAAAGCAGTGCATATACTGTATGTGCGCGCGTGTGCGTGAGGGTGAGGGTGCGTGTGCACGTGCGCGTGCGTTGGTAGGTGCATCTCTTCTAAGAAAAGATATCGGTCAAACTACAGATAAGATCCAGAGCAGTTTATTGGTGACAGTACATATTTTTCCTGACCGTAAACACACCTACTTTCTTTCCGTTCACATAGTGTGTGTGTGTGTGTGTGTGTGTGTGTGTGTGTGTGTGTGTGTGCGTGCGTTGGTAGGTGCATCTCTTCTAAGAAAAGATATCGGTCAAACTACAGATAAGATACAGAGCAGTTTATTGGTGACAGTACATATTTTTCCTGAGCGTAAACACACCGACTTTCTTTCCGTTCACATAGTGGCTGAAGCACGACCGCCAGGACTTTTATCCTGACGCATTTTTAAACTGCACTCTGAACGTACAGACACCAGCGCAAAGCTGTCATTCACACTCAACATTTCTTTGTTATTATTATTGGAAAGAGAAAAAAAAAAACCCACAATACTTAAAGGATAAGTTCACCCAAAAGTGGAAATTCTACTCTTTTTTTTCTGTTTTGCTGTGAAGCTACAGCAATATTTCATGGACTACGAAATTCCCCCCGTCCTTCCACCTACATGGGGGGTGAGTAGATAATGACAGAATTTTAACTTTTTTGTTGAACTGATCCTTTAAAATCCTTGAACACATCCTGCACTGAGGTGATTGTTTTTTCTATTTTGATCATAAAAGGATTTAAGCTAATATTTTTCTTTAATCATATCGGGTACTTGAAGCCTGTGGTTCGATATCTATTGTACTATTATTTGGAGCATCATGCATTTAGGCATCTTCATAATCTAACATCTACATTTAAAGTACCTGGCGAAAGACTATAGGGGGGTTAAATATATGACTTTAGCAGCATATAGATGTAAGACCTAGTGTGTTAATTGAATACCTGTCGTAGTGTGCATTTAAACAGAAGCAGCTGTATTTCCTCACTGTATAATATCAGCATGCTAAAATCGCTTGCTCAACATCTACGATACTGTCAGTGTGAGGATGAAGGATGCTCTAACAGTCAAAGGATAGGTTACTGACTACTGTAACAGTTCTTCGTACCGCCAGCTGGTCGTCCCCCTTTTTTTCTGCAAAATAAAAAGCAGGTTACATTGTAGTGTTTTTAAAAAAAATAAAGCTACAAAAATAAAGTGACATTTTCTCAGTGCACAATGTGTAGCTTCACAGCCTCAAGTGCACTTGTGCTGTTCACAGTATCGAAGCGAGGCACAGACAACCCGAGTGAGTTCAGCCGTCCTTCTCATTATAGCCCCCTCTCCAGCCCCAGGACTGAGCCGAGCATCGACCTGACTTTGCACATCCCCAGCGAGGCGCGTACACTCAGCCAGGAGCAGGGTTGCGATGAGTGGATGTCAGCCCAGAACTGGAGCATCTCCTTGGGCGAGATGTGGTGGATGGACACCATCGCCTGATAGCAGCAGCGCCCGTAGGGCACACCGGGACCACCGGAGAAGAGGGGGCAGTGAGAGGGCAGCACCCCAGCTGCCCGGGCACACAGGCCCACAAATACATCCTCGGGGGGTAGAGGGGTGGATAAGGGTGATGCAGAGGCTGCCAGGGAAATTTTGAGCAATGCAGAGCGGGACAGGACATACGCTGTGCCACTGCAATAGTCCGGAAAGACAGAAGGAGGGTAGGCCCCTGAGGGGAGATAGTGTTTGCTGTCCGGGTCGCGGTTTGGAGCCACTTGGAGGTGCACCCTGCCAAGGTACAGGTCCCCTTGTTCATACGGGTTACGGCTCTTGTTGAGGAAGTGCAGGAGGGTGCTGGGATTGAACAGGACGTCGTCATCCACTTTGGCCATGAAGTGAGCCTGCGGGCAGAAGCGGCGGGCCCAGCCCAGCATGGACAGGGTCTTCAGGGTGAGGTTGGAGTAGGTGTCCACGAAGCGGCCCTGGATGAGGTCCCCTCGCTCCCTCGCCTCCTCTATCAGCAGCTTGGCCAGCCCGGGGTCAGACGCCACGCCAACCATGAAGAGGGTCATGACCCGCAGGCCCCTCACCTCCACGTCGCCTCCCCAGGTGTCTCTGATGGCTTGGCGGGCCCTCTGATTGGCAGGAGCCGAGGTAACCATGGTGATGAGGTAAGGCTTGGCACGCTGGCACACGAGCGGGCTGGGCATGAGCAGGAACTCCTCGGGTCTGGTGGGAGGGACGCTCTGCGGGGGGATGATGCCGGCGTGCGGCTCCACCACCGTGTTCATGCCCATGGAGGTGACCCATGACTCGATGCAGTCCACGAAGAGCAGCGCCAACAGGGCCGCGCTCGCGATCCCCGCGCACAGAAACGGCAAAACGCCAAGCCTGCTGCCACGCTTTCCAAACCGGTGCTTACACATCCACAGCCCCCGTCCGACCATGACCAACCCCCACCACCACCACCACCACCGCTACCACTGCGCCGCTCCGAACACCACTGTAGCCGCTCCAACTCGCCCCTTTTTTCTTCCTCCCTGATCCTCCTTCCCTTGTCTCCACGAAGCTGGATCACCCTCTCATTCGCCCGCTCCTGAACTCATCTCTGCTCGCGGGCGGAGTGTGTGTGTGTGGCGGGGGAGGATGCAGTAAAGCAAGCTGGTACTCCCGTGTTGATGCTGCAGCCCGGCCACTTTCTACTAAAGTGGGATACGCAGCTGCGCAAATGGAACGGTCGATCGGGCAGAAAGCCCGTGGCTGTAAAAAAAAAAAAAAAAAAATCTCAACCGGAGCGACTCAAAGGTCGATTGCGATACGTGTCAAATGATGGCGACAACTCCACCCCGACGCGATGTTGTTTTAATGTGTGATGCTCTGGCGCTCTGCTCTGATCTGCTTCTGGCAACGATGATGATGAGGGTGGTGATGATGATGATGGTGAGCGGTGTTTTTCCGACCATCGGCCTGCGTGACTGTCCTGTGGGCGAACCAGCACACTACGGCTAAACACACATCGAGCTGGACATCCCAAACTCCGATCTGCGTTCAACCATTTGCGCAAATGCTGACCTAAGACATAAAGATTTTTATTTTATTTTATTTATTTATTTTATTTTATATTTGCATGCATGTGTTTGATACAATGTCCATGCGTGGAAAATCTACCCAGCTAAAATACAGGTCCGGATTCCGATTATTGCGGCATTAAGTGCAGTCAAAATGTGCAAATAAATTGATGCGGGGATTAAATAAAGACTCCCTTGTTTGAAAGAAGCGAGCACACACCCCAAAAGTGATTTTTTTTAGGAGGGTCGTTTGAGCAGCTGCGGGGCTGTGCTGTGCGCCTATTGTTCTCCTGCACATGTCGTCCAACCGCACCTGGTTGTGCAGGGCGACACCTAGTGGTCGCTCCGAGGGACTTTTCCTGGTAGTTTGTTTTTCTTTCCCCTATTTTGGAGCAGAAATTGTTTACACAAGAGTGGGGGAGAGAGGAGGTCATGTAAATGCAGGCAAATGTTCTCATGCAAATCCTAATGGTCCTCGGGCTGGTCTACCTCAGAGATCCAATGATTGGCACCATGGGAAGAGACAGACGAAGGAAAGACGCCTGTGGTGCAGCCTTTGTTCATTCAGAATGCATTCAGGGGAGTCGTTTAGTTGAGGTGGGCCGTGCAAGAAACACAACTACATTAAATCCACTTATTGGAGTAAAAGAGATTTCCATATCTTGAGACCACGGTGACCAGATGACATCTATTTAAAGATTGCCCTCTGGAAATGTTTAGGACAGATGTTGTAAAAAAAAACAAAAAAACACAACAAAAAGTCCTTTCTCAGTACACTTGTGTAGTAAATAATACATTAATAATAATAAATAAAAGAATAATAAAAACACAAAACAACTCAATGAGTCATTACAAGTAAAAAAATTAAGACAGGCAATATCACAGAAAAATAAGGGGAGAAGAAAGGTTATTTAAAAAAAGATGAATAAAGGAATAAAATCTATATATTACTTTGCCCACCCGTACAAATAATAATTGAGTAAAGGTGGAGATGAATCTGGTATTAGATCAAAAGAACAAGTAGCAGTAAGTTATACATATGGTTACATGCATGCATTATTCCGATGACCTGAATCAGCGTTGTTTTAATCTGATTGCAAGTAAAATGAAATTCATTTAAAATGTGCTGCTTCGGCAAAGTAATTGAGTAATGTAGTGAGCAAAAAAGTACAATATTTGCCCGTAGAAATGTAGAAGAGTAGAAGTATAAAGTAGCAGAAGATAGAAATGCTCAAGTGAAGTCTAAGTGCCTCAAAATAGTCTTTAATTAGAGCACTTGAGTAAATGTACTTAGTTACATTCTGCCACTGCACACTCAGTAAGTCACTCTGCTTAGTGAAGGTCAAACATCCGACAACAAGTGAAGTGACATTAAGCACATTTGCATTCATGAGTATCTTTATGTGCATGTAAATGTGTGCGTCTCCCGCTTTGGCTATAAGAACAAACATCGATTATGAGCGCACTGTGTTTTAAATGAGCTGTAAATGGCCTGAAATTAAAACATATGGAGACTCATGGTTGTGAGGGAACCGAGAACTGTTTGTGTTTTTATCGCACTGTAAAAGTTGCATTAATTAACTTCTACTATATACATTGTGACAGACCTTTTTTTGTGCGGGTCCTGGACAGCTGGACATGTATCTGGACGGCGTGAGTCACAAGAAGCAAGCAATTGTCAGTGTAAAAACAGCACATAGGAGAAAAAAACAACATGAGATTGATCCACCCGTGGAGCCAGTTTCCTGATTACCTGAAGGCTGTTAGAACCGTTGGCTCATGTAAATCATTGTAACAGTTCATTGTGGCTTTCAAAGATTAGATTCATAACTTCCTTTTGAGTCTGTAACATTGTACTAGTTTCCTTTTGTTTTAAACAGGTAATAATTTGCATGGGTTGCCTTTTTGCTTGAATGATGTCTCAGCATATTTGGATAAATATACTTAATTTGTTGTAAATTTTGCATGTAGTATCTTTACTGACTGTAAAATTGTATTGCATAGATTTAGAACATATCTTTGTCCAATTCTTATATTTCAGGGACAGTGTGGGAGAACAATATGTAAATAAATATGTAAATAAAAGCGGTGGTATTTTGACAGTAACTGCAAAGTGTG
The DNA here is from genome assembly GCA_903131615.1 of Diplodus sargus. Lineage (NCBI taxonomy): Eukaryota > Metazoa > Chordata > Actinopteri > Spariformes > Sparidae > Diplodus > Diplodus sargus. The sequence continues at coordinate 10,726,993 of CAEMYA010000044.1, read as the reverse complement.
GCCCCTCTTTCCACTAGATTACTCGATAACTAAATAATATACTTTGTGTGTTTGTTATGCTCATATACGTCACAGATCCGGGCCAGATCTGTCTCTTGAAAATTATTTATGATTTATATGGAGTGCCAGGACTGCATTTGTCTTTGTCTATTGTGAATGTTTATGTCTTTACTATTATTTTAGATAGATAGATAGATAGATAGATAGATAGATAGATAGATAGATAGATAGATAGATAGATAGATAGATTTTATTTTATTTTTTCACCTTACATTTCAGCTATCCCCTTTTACTTTCAATTCCCACTCCCCCTTTTCTGCATCCGAACACACCCTCGACATACAATGCAATATACATATTTGTTTTGGTGTTTTTTGCTTGCTGGTTTATTAGTCCTGTCTTGCTGTCATCATCTATAACACTGTCTTCTTTGTCTTTTTCATTTGTTTGTGTCCTATCATGTCTCTCACTTGTCTTGTGTTGCACCATCTAATAAAAAAAGAAGAAATGGCTGCACTAATAATGTAGAAACAATGCTAATGCTAGTAGGTTTGTCCGTTTTACATCTGTCATGACACTTTTTTGTCTTGATTGTGTACCATTTTCCAACATTATATCTTGACAGCAACATCCCTAGACAGTCAGACACAATGACGTCAGTCCTGTCTGGCTCGCGTCAAGAGGGTAAGGGAGGGGGTGGAGGCGCGCGGGGACGCGAGAGAGGAAGGAGTAAAAAAAAAAAAAAAAAAAAAAAAAAAAAAAAAAAAAAAAAAAAAAAAACGAACCATCACCGACGCGCTGGCGGAGCGGGGTCACGAACTATGACCTTTAACAGAAGAAAACCAAAACAAATATTTTATAAAATAGCCGAGAGCCCTAAATCTGTGTCCACCGCTTCTCCGAGGTAAGTCTCAGTCTCGCATTGAAAACCGTTGAAAGCTCTGTGAGATACTGGATGATTAAAGAGCGCAGCTAATCTTCCAGCTAGCTTGTTAGCCTGCCGATGCGGAGCTCCCTCCCTGGCCGACTCTGGCTGCTCGGGATCCGGGGCAGGGAGCGTGAAAGGCTGGGCGCTGTCCGGCAACACTGATCTGCTTTACAGACAGTTAAACTAAGTATTAATGTCTGACACTGCTGTTGACGTGACCTCAGGTAGTCCCTGCATGCTAGACAGTGGAGACACGGGTAGAGTCGGCTCCTGCTGCAGCCTATATTGCGTTTAGGTGAATAAAGCTAGCTTAAACGGCTAATAGTGAAAAGCTACAGCTGCTGCAGATGAACTCGACCCTTTTACCTTTGCCATCCCTGGGACAGAAGTGGGTTGAGATGACAGGGACTGTGACTTAATTCACCAGCGCTGCTTTTTTATATGTATGATCAGCACATCATGTCTTCCACCGTAACTTACAGTTTTGAAAGAAAAATGCCCCAGTGTATTTATCAATAGGATTCGTCTCCAGTGTTACTGGCTGACTGCCAAATTCTCCATTTTGTTCTGTGTTGTGATGCGTTTTGGGGAAGGAGGTATTGATGATGGGCACTCTGTTAGACCAATCGGTCCACAGCGTGGGGCAGCATGCTCCTCCCTTTGGTGAGTAAGCATGTGGAGCCACTGCAGTCACATAAATCAGTTTTCACTTACGCTGTCAGGACGCATTAGTAGTTATGACCCCAAATCAACAGGGACAGGGTCAAAACTGTCAAGTGCAGGGAGGTCATTAATGGTGGGAGTATATCCTGTCGCCTGTTTCTGCAGAGGATGACGCTCAGATGCAATGTGTCACCCACAATTTAAATATAGAGCTTCAGAAATCATGTAGTGTTGTCTGTGGTAGATGTCGAACAATATGGCTACCGATTATTAGAAAGCAAGGAGGCTGAAATCGATATTTTGGACTGATATTAATTTGCAATTAAAATGTGAATCTCTGTTTGAAAATCTCCAACAACAAGTGATGAAGTGGATCTAAGTTCATGATACTTACTGCTGCTCTTAAGTATACATTTGAGGTACTTTGCTTGAGTTTTTCCATTTTCTGCTACCTCTACTTCCTCTCCACTACATATATTTGATACATTTAGTGACTAGTTACTTTGCAGAGTCGGGATTATTCATTCCTAATAGGCTATTAATTGTTACGTGTTAGCAGTCAGATATTGTTGCAGGCAGGTTATCGTGTCAGAGGATGTTGCATCAGAGCCAAAGTAGAACATTTTAAAATGTGTTTATTTTATTGGCCATCGTAGAGAAAAATCTAGTCGCACATATATCAGAATTCAATACTGTCGATATGCAAACATACACAGCAGAATAACTGGTGCAACCCTAGAGCTAAAATGTATTTTTCCCGCGGTGTCTGCTCATCCTATGTGTGTCAATATGCTGGATTGTGTGATAAAATATGTCCGACACCATTAAGTCATGTGTGAAGGGACAAACCAGGTTAGTAGCCTGAGAGGCAATGGCAGTAGGAAAAGCAGCTGGGAAATTGGGATGTGCACATCTAAGGTGGTTAATTAATATGGAGCGACATCAGCGGTCCTGTGTCATATTGGTCGCTGTGGGGTTCAGACTGCAGTGTAATCTGGTTATCAACGCTCTCTCAAATCTCATGCCCAGGTCACACTCAGAGGTCATGGATTTGGCTTGCGGTGACATCACTGCAGTCATGTCAAGGCGGGATTTGTCACACAAAGTATTTATCTAAAGTATCTCAGGAAGAACATAAGAGTAGGTGTGATGCGGAAGAAAATCTATTATCTGATCTTAATGACAGGGAGGATGTGGAGCGGTAAGCAGATGTTTATTTAATGTATTTTATTCTCTGTTTATCACCATTTAATGATCGCATGTGTGAATGTATGATTTGATGTACAGTGTTTTTCATTTTCCCTTTTTGATTGAGAATTTTTAACCTTTATATTACTAGGACTGAAGTCTCAAGTGCACTGGCCAAAACAGTCAACGGTCCAATTACACAGTTTTAGACCTAAAACATAAACAATACAGTTTGTCACCAAATTGTCATAATGCATCCGCTGTGACCCAGAAGCACAACATTATCTTAGTAAAACCGCCCCAGGCATTGGCCTGCTCTTCTGTGACACTTTGCACCTTCGTGGTTGATTAATGTCTGTGGCATCTTTCCAAACAGACTTCACTAATGACCTTACATCATCATGACGACCAACCTCAATCTGCTCGCTCAGCAGAAAGTGGAGGAGCACGAGGCAGAGGTGAGCGCGCACTAGGTGACCTTGATGATATACTGTTTGCTCGCAGTCTGAGTTGTTCCATTTAACCTAAAGTTGATTTCTAATTCAAATACTGCAGTGCCTCTGTCTGGTTGCCTGGTTAGTGGATGCTGCCTTTATTTATTGCCATAGAGACTTACCTGCTGTTGACAGCTTTTCTTTAGTCGTGTTGCATAGTGACATTTCAATGCAGACTACTAAGATACATTTGTGTTGTAGACTTATTGATTATAATTCGTATGTGTTTACAATCTGCAGGTGTCATCCTCTCCATCAGACTCGATGATGAGTGAGTCTCCACAGCGCTTTCAGATCATCTCCACTGAGCCTGCAACGACACCACAGCGAATACAGGTAGCCGCTTCAGATAACGTGACACTGCTGCTACCTGTTGCTGCCTGTTTTCGGCACATTTGCGGAAGCAGCAGCAATGAACAAGTTGATGTAACAACATGTGACTTATCTCTCCAACCTTCAGTCTCACTCTCTTCTCTCTTTTTTTTTTTTTAGCACGACCTCATTGGTGCATGTTAATTTCCGCCTCCCTCTCTTTCTGTCTCCCTTTGTCAGATTGTAACCGATCAGCAGACAGGTCAGAAGATCCAGATAGTGACAGCGATGAAGCCGTCTGGTGCTCCCAAGCAGCAGTTCATTCTGACAACGGCTGACAGCGCAGGGGCAGGCAAGGTTATCCTGGCCTCACCAGACAGCCACAACACTAAGCAGCTCATCTTCACTGCTGCAGACAGCCTGATGCCAGGAAGAATACAGGTACAGTCCCCCCATAATATCACCCCCTGGTACAGTGTGATGGTACTATTGGAAATATTTATTATTATTTTCAGACAGTGTTATAACCAGGATATTGACGTTGTGTTAAGGTGAAAAACAAGATAAATGGCCTGTGTTTGACTTTGATCCTCAGATTGTCACAGATCCAGTGTCAATGGAACGGTTGTTAGGGCAGTCGGGGGACTTGAGTCGACCACAGCCAGTGGAGTACTGTGTTGTGTGTGGGGACAAGGCTTCAGGTACTTAAGTTTCTTTACCAGGTGATGTAAGGATTTGTTTGTGTTTTTACCGATGCATCCTGATGCCAAACCTGACTGTGTGTTCAGCAGTCGAACATGCACCCACGCACACAGTGACTCACACACACTGACTAGTTTCTTTGTGTGCAGGGCGTCACTATGGAGCGGTCAGTTGTGAGGGATGCAAAGGTTTCTTCAAGCGGAGCGTGAGGAAGAACCTGACCTACAGCTGCCGCAGTAAACAGGACTGCGTCATCAACAAACACCACCGCAATCGCTGTCAGTTCTGTCGATTGAAGAAATGCCTTAAGATGGGAATGAAGACCGATTGTGAGTGAACATCGAAATCCAGAGCATGATCTGAAAATACGTAGAGAAGCACAATGCTGCTCAGAATATCAGCCTGTCTGCAGGTCTCAAAAAGTGTTGAAAAGTTCATTTCCCTCGGGAAAAAAAAAATCTTAAACCTAATATACTATCAGTGGTGGTCACACTGCACAATAACCATCCTTAATAAATGGTCAATTTATAGTTATTTAGACTTGTTGTTAAAATAACAACAATTAAGTGTTTTAAAAACCATTTTTGAAGCAGTTGCAGAGATCAACAAAGAACATGTGTTGCTATTAATGGCCATTGAAAAAAATGTTTATTGATGAGTATTAATTAACCACTTACAAAGATGAAGAAATATCAGTCGTAACTTAACAGTTCCTTAATAATGATCTTATAATGCATTTCATCTGTTTTTTAACAGTGAAAAAACTATTAACTAAAGAGCTTTAACTTGTTGGTTAAACCTGCTAGAGTAAAGTGACATTTATATTACTGGCAATTGTTCTGTACAGCTTAGAAATACTGGGAAAATGTGATATAAATGCTGTATTTTTTATAACAATTAAAAAGTTAATTCAGTTTTTATGCTTTCTGTTTATCCTCAGCTGTCCAGAGTGAGAGAAAGCCCATCGACGTAGTGCCCAGAGAGAAGCATACCAACTGTGCTGCCTCCACCCAAAAGATCTACATTCGCAAGGACCTGAACAGTCCACTCATCGCCACACCAACCTTTATTTCTGACACAGAGACAGATGGTTCCAGGTCAGTGGTAATATGAGCTACAGACAGACCTCAGGCCCCCCAGCCCTCTTGATGTTATGTGAACTGTTTTTTGATGATGTTCTTTGGTGCCGTGCAGATCCAGCCTGCTGGACCAAGGGATGCTAGTTAATATCCAGCAGCCGGTCATCCAGAGTGATGGAACTTTGCTGCTGGCCGCTGACTCAAAGGTACAGCTGCAGATACTATAAATATAACATCTGCTCTGCTGCTTTCTTTGTCCTTCTGCTCCTTGTGATATATGTGATCGTTCAGACAGAGCTGTTAAGTTTATGTTGCTCTTGTATTATGGGGCTGTTATCTTTGGTGCTAAGTACTAGAGGAGAAACAAAATAAAGACATTTGCACTTAGAGATCTTTATAGCTGGGAAGACACTGTGCGTTTTTAATTTATCTTGTACATTGTGTGTACTCACTTTTCCTCAGCCTTTTGCACGGCCAGAACCTGCAACATTTATGCTCTGTGCAGATCGATTGACTGTCAATGATGATACTGCTCACAGTGAACATAAGCACAGAAACCCCACGCTGTTTTGTCTGTTGACATACGTATGACGTTTATTCAAACCGTATAACTGTGTCAATCTGGCCAAAAAGTTCTGTTTTGTTTACAACTTACAGAAACGGTTGACTTGTATATAAACATTGTATGTTGTTGATCACTGTTGCATTTACAGACACCTGGTTCTTCGCTTACCTGTATGTACATACTATGTTTATTTTGACCTACATTACTCATCTTAGTTGTCCTTGTTTTCAGCCATATGTTTATAATAAATTCCTGTATGTTGATCTTGGAACTGTGTGTACGCTCATTGTGAGCAACTTAAAACCGGAGTCGCATTTCATGTGCACATGCTTGCCAAATAAAGCTGATTCTGATTCTGATACTTATATTGATTTTGAATGGCAAGTTGGAAGAAATGAAGAAACATATGGAGCTGCACATGACTGGAGTCAGCAGTTTCACCTGCCAGAAATCCTTATCATTGATCTGGCAATTATACCTGGCGGCACTTTCTAACTAGAATGGTGCTCAGTAAAATGCATAGCAACCAATAACCAACAGTCCCCTTTTGATTCAATCAAGCCTAATCCAATATCAGTCGCCCTGTTTGTCTCTAAGTTTTAAACCACCCAAAACTGCTTCAGTATAATTTAAGATCACCAGATCTGGGATCCACATCTCATCGTTCTCACTCATGGACACCAGCCATCGAGTAGATTTTTTAAAATCAAGATCTGTGCATTATTTCCTGAGAAATACATGAAAATATTGAAAAACACACTGCCTCATAATGGTTAAGAAAAGCGAGAGACCCAAAACCCATCAACCATCCAGGTTTTGTAGAAATCCATTCAGTAGTTTTTTGTAATCCTGATAACAAACTAAGCAACAAACCTACAAGTGGACATGCGTGACAATGAGGCAATAGTGTCCATTAATAAATGGTAAATCTATAGTTGATTATTAAAAAGTAATAATGACTTATTAAGCATTTCATCGCCTAAGTCCTGTAATTATTAACTTAAGTTTAAATAACCATACATTTATAATTTATCAGTGATGGTTAATATACGTTTATTTGAGGTAAAATTGAAAACATTAAGCAAGCTGAAAATTCATACCTGATTTTAGAGCTAGTCAGGGACTAAAATCCAGCTCAGATTGTCAAATATCTTCCCAGTTTAAGGAAGATTTATTTTTTAGGACAAAAAAAGAGTTTTATCAGTGTATTTTGAGTGTCATTTATTTTTGTTGCAGACATGTTTGTGTTTCATTTTGTGTCTATAGTGGGTCCTGGTCCAGTTGACCTATTTGATGAAAAGATAATCTGCACTGTTTTGTTTGTCTTCAGATGGAGTCTGGGCAGGGGGACTTGGGAACACTAGCCAATGTGGTGACATCACTGGCCAACCTGAGTGACTCACTCAAAGAGAATCTAAACAATGGTGATACCTCGGACAGCCAACATGAGGAGCAGTCTGCCAGCGAGATAACACGGTCAGTCAGCAGTGCCATGCAACATTAAATGAACATTATTCACATTGGATTGTATCATCTGCAATGATTTTACCTCTGATATTTGCCCGTTTTCTGTGTTTTTCTCTATTTTTTTCAACTCATGGTCTCTCTGGTTTTTCTGTGTGGTATGCACAGTGCCTTTGACACCCTGGCCAAAGTTTTCAACCCACCTGAAGTTGGTGTTGGACAGAGACTGGCTGAGAAGTCGCAGTGTGTTGGTGGAACAACCATCCAGCTGATTGGTCGAGACCAGGAGACCCCCATCATTGAAGTGGAGGGACCATTGCTCACAGATGGCCATGTTGGCTTTAAGGTGGGTGGAGTCAACACACTTGACTCACATTAGGGTTTAACAATTCATCAAAATTTCATGAAAATGGCAATATTGACAACAACAATTTCCAAATTATAGGAGACCCAATATTTGATATAGGCCAACTTTGGCATTTATCTGTCGCCAAATATGTTTTGATAATTTCCTTTGTCCTTCATCTCTGTCTCTTCCTCTGTAGCTGACCATGCCCAGCCCCATGCCCGAGTATCTGAATGTACATTATATCTGTGAGTCAGCATCCAGACTTCTCTTTCTCTCCATGCACTGGGCGCGCTCCATCCCTGCCTTCTCAGCTCTTGGGTATGAATGGATTACATTACTGTCTTTCAGTATGTAAATTTATGAAGACTACATGAATACAGTGCATTATCTTCTACATACGTGCTCACACTTTTTTTTTCCCCTCTGTCTCAGCCAGGAGGCAAACACGAGTTTGGTGCGAGCCTGTTGGAATGAGCTGTTCACTCTGGGCCTCGCTCAGTGCGCTCATATAATGAACCTGTCGACCATCCTGACTGCCATCATCAACCACCTTCAAAGCAGCATCCAGGATGGTATGGACTTTAGAACTCGTCAGAAAAAACAGAATATCGAGACATGTGTCTAAAGTTACAATAACTTAAACATTTTTAAGTAAAGAAGACGAAGGGAAGAGGCTTTCTCTAATTGCTTCATTCACTTGGCAACACTTGTGAAACTGGACATTGGATGATGGACACTGGATGATGATACCATCTTTTTTGTTGTTTTCCAAATTCAGTTTCCTGGTTAGATACAGCTTAAACAACTAGAAGAAAAGTTGGCATTGTCCTCTCTTTCAGACAAGCTTTCGGGGGAAAGGGTGAAGCAGGTGATGGAGCATATTTGGAAGTTCCAGGAGTTCTGTAACAGCATGACAAGGTTGGAGACTGACAGCTACGAATATGCCTACCTGAAGGCTATAGTGTTGTTCAGCCCTGGTGAGTCTGCTTTTCTTAATCAAGAATCAACTTTCAATAATTTATTACCCTGTCTGGTACATTAAGAAACCTGCTAGGAGACAAATAAGTGAACTGATGATGAAGAGTTAAGGTTACGCAAACAAGTAGTTCTGGTCTTGATTCTACATAACTATTTTCTGGAAGGGAGGGAGACAAAAATTAAATGATCTGTATTGGAAAACAGCTGTTGTATATTTGACCCATCAGATCACCCAGGTGTGGACAGCAGTGGGCAGATTGAGAAGTTCCAGGAAAAAGCACTGATGGAGCTGCAGGACTACGTGCAGAAAACATACCCAGATGACTCCTACAGGTACATTTATACCTCCAGTCTAACGTGTCAGTTCAACGATTGATTTTAGTTGTGTCTGCTGTTAGTGTACATCTGTACCTCCGTTCCCCCCTGAATGTGCCACACTGCTGTCGCTGGTGAAGATTAATTTGCAGTACTTGTTGTGTGTTCGTTTCCTCAGGTTGACCCGTATCCTGACTCGTCTCCCGGCCCTGCGCCTCATGAACTCCAGCATCACTGAGGAGCTTTTCTTCACCGGCTTGATAGGTAACGTCACTATTGACAGCATCATTCCCTACATCCTCAAGATGGAGACGGCTGAGTATAACAGCCAGGATTCTGAACCCACAGAATGACAGCTCATCACTGCAACAGCCAGAACTGTCTATTTTAAAAGATGGGCGGGGTACTCACAGTAAGCAGTAACAGTAAACAGTAAACCTTAACTGTTGAACTGTAGTCCAGAATCCTGCAGCGACCCCTTGTTTCCTAACGATGCATGGTGCAAAGTCATTCAGGAATCCAGCACTGGAGAGCCAGGATGACACTTGGAATGTTTTGGGTATTTTTTTTCCCTTTGTGTCCTAAACTCAGTCACTCTGAACTGAATGAAAAAAGGAATCATCTGCAGCTGCAACTACACTCATCTCCATTAATGTCTTTATAGCACTTAAAGCTGATTACATGGCAACTTCACCTTCTGAGCTAAGCCTTTCAAATTATTTTTGTCTTTTATAAGCCTTACCATGCTCTCATGTTGATCACATGCATAATTCAGCACTAGCTTTTGTTGCAGACATCAGATGTCCTTAATGTAAAACTCCCAAGCATAAATCTTACATGTGGAAGGAGTGATTTAGGACTAAAAACATCTGCGTAAGTACTTTTAGACCTGTGCATCTAGAAGCCATATAGTACTGGTATTTGTTGGTATTTGGGCACATTGGCGCTGTACAAACTGATATTTTTAACGATCTGTTAGTGCTCTTAGTTAAGGCTTTTCCAAAGACTCAGTTGGACTCAGTCTGAATATCACACAAAAAATTCAAACAAGCTTTGTAAAAATGTCCTCCCTGTTCAATTTTTAAACCAACACAATACGATAGAGGATACGAGACATGAACCTACAATTCCTTATGTGTATTATTTATTAGCTTTTGTCTAGTTTGCTTCTTTACTCTGTTTCCAGTTACATATCTTTTATTTAATTAACAGAGAGAAGCCAGACAAAGTCTCATTGTACCAGGGTATAGTGAAAAAATAAAGATAAATATTTAAATACTTTAAATAGTATTTAAATATTAATAATTTAAAGTGTTGGAATGGGATCTGCAATCAGGTACTAGAGAGCTAACTTAAACCTTAATTGATTAATACTTAAACTTTATTGATGTGGACTGGCTATCATAGTATGCATTCTTAGCCAGTTATAACATGTTCAATTTCACGTAAGCCAAATTAGCCTCTATAATTGACCAGATGTCCTTTTTTATACGGAATGACATCTCAGATTTTTAGGTTTGGGGGCGTTTTCATGTTTAGCTAAACTTAGTTCTGGGTCATCATGAGTTTGTTGTTAATATAACCTGTGCAATCGCCTCATCACTTTTCCCTTAATGACAATCAATTCTATGTTATTTCCCTCTGTCCCAGCAGTGTCACGACTGTTCTTCTCAATCTTCATTTTGTTTGCATATTTATCAATTGCAATGATATCCTTTAAAGAATTAGATTATCTTCAAGATTTTCGGTTCAGATATGTTACTTATGTGTAGCTATGCTAATGTTTTTTTTTTGTACATGTGTTTGCGTTTGTACTCTGCTAAGTGCACATCATCAGCTTTTGTGGCGTTCCACTGTGTTCATGCTGACTAAAACTTTGTGTTTTGTATGTTTTCTAAAAACGTTTTCATTTGTTGTGAACAATTTTGCGTGTTGCATACTAAGTGTACTTAAAGTACTTTTGGGCAGGTTTCCCTTGATTTAAAAAATAGAAGAAAAGAAAAACAAGATGTTTTCTGGTAGCCAGTCTCGAGTGCACGGATGTCTTGAAGAACATGGAGATGTGCATCGGCTAACCCACTTGTAAAAGGTCAGAATAAGCATCCACAGCAACATGAATAGTAACAGCGATGTAAAGAAATAAACAAGGATTATGTCTTGTGAAATAAATGTCAATTGTAATATTTGGGTTTAAAACCCTTTCAGACTTTGTAAAGGCACTGTCGTGAAATGACCTTTGTACATGTAATTTCATAAAAATGAGTGCATGTTGTTTTTAAGCGAGGTTTTATAATCTCTGTCTGTCCCAATAAGGAGCATTGTTATAATTTTTATAGTGCATTGCAGTGCATGATGAAGTTGCTAAAGTGCATTTTATTAAATGCTGTATGAAAAATGTTAATTTAAATGTTGTGGCTTTAAAAATATTTACTATGAAAAGCTCCCACATTAGAGGAAATAAGATCAATTGTTTGTTTTTTTTTCAGCTTTGTGGATGGAGTATCATGTGGTTGAAATTTTATACAATGTAAATGTACTTTGTTTTTCTGCTCATGTAAAATGTATTTCTTCAGACACAGATCGAGAAATTCAGACGGCATTCACATTTTATCACAACCCTACATTTCTACCTCACACCAATGACAATATAAAACAAATGTATTAACGACTGAGCTCCTGTATCAGCATTCCAGTCTCTGAGGCTGGCTTCTCTGAAGCCAAACATTATGAAAAATAAATAAATATGAATTATGACATGACTGAGTCTGTTCATGCTGAAAATGCGCCTGGATACTGTAGAGTCTGCTATCATTTAATAAATCTTTGCTAATAATATGGACAATACCAGATGTTCTCATCAATTAAGTGATGCTGTGTCTGTGATGAAGTAAAAAAGTAACTATGGTCTAATAACCATTCATTCCTAGATTTGTTAACATGTGGAAAATGACGTCTCAGCAAAAAGCAAATCTGAATTTTTTCCCCCACAAATAGACAACAAAAGCTGTAAAATGCATTTAACTTTTTCTGAATGTGGGATTTTAACATTGCAGTTAGTAAGGATTATCTTCTAAAACACTGGAAGTAAGATGCAATTTTTTTGTCCTTTATTTGTTTAATTAAAGAACTTTTGAAAGAGACATAAACCATTAAAACATCAACACAAATATTGAATATATGGGGGGAGGTTGGAGTCAATAAGATATACATCATAGTAAAACGTGACATTATCATTATAAAATATATAGAAATATAAAATAAGGAATGAAAAAAATCAATCAATTTATAATATAGATTATTGATAACATAATTTTCTTCAAGAAATAAAAATGAAAAATAGCTAACTCGTCGCTCGGGTGACAACATCCGTAAACGTCATCAAAACGCGCCTCAACGTGTGCTGTGCGACTCCTGCATCTGCAGTCTCTTCAAATGCTCCCCTGTAGATAAAAAAACAATACAAAAAAACAACAACTTTAAAATGCCTATGAAAGGACGGTTTCCGATCCGGAGGACTCTGGAGTACCTCCAGAAGGGCGACATCATCTTTAAAAACAGAGTGAAGATCATGACGGTCAACTATAACACACATGGAGAGCTTAGCGACGGAGCAAGGTCAGAGCTAACAACAGCTAGCTAAAACAGTGAAAACAGGCTCTTCACAATTTCCCAGAGCCAGTGATGTCCCAAGCTCAAATCTATCTATCTATCTATCTACAATTGTTGCTATGACATCTAATAATCATATGGTAGTATGGGAGGCTGTCTGTTCATTCAGAACCAACAAGAATCTTAAAAAGCTAAACTTTCTTGTTGAAGTTAGCCAAAGTGGACCTCTGTCAAGACAGCCAGTTACGTGATTAAATTGTGCATTTTCTCCTTTTGTTTTGCAGAAAGTTTGTCTTCTTCAATATTCCCCAGATTCAGTACAAAAACCCATGGGTCCAAATAATGATGTTCAAAAATATGACACCGTCGCCGTTTGTGAAGTTCTACCTGGGTGTGTAGCCTCGCTTACACTGTTGTTTGGCCTTTATTATTGGTACTGTTGTTGTTTTAGTATCTAGCTTGTCCTCATCTCCTCTGTCTCCTTGCAGATGATGGTGAGCAAGTTCTGGTGGATGTGGAAGGGAAGGAACACAAGCAAATATCACAACACGTGAAGAAGATTTTGGGCAAAACAGAGTAAGATATCCAGAGTTATTGTGAGCTAAATGTGGACCCCTACATGACTATATTCGTTTATGGCTAGAGCTTAGATAAATCAAATATTAGATACTTTTAACTGTTGATATAGAAAATGGGACGTCATTACACCAAACAATAGTCAAAGATCGTGAGTAATGTGGGTCTATTTCTACATTTCACTTGGAAAGATCAACTCGCTTACGAAAACTGTATCATGCAATTGTGTATTCAGATTACAACATAATTGAAGAAAATATATATTGGCAATATTTCTGAACTTGACTGTCTTTAAGTAACCATGATGGTGCCTGAGTCATGAAAATAATTTGAGGTTCTCTATGATAATAACGACATACATATGACTATATTGATTTCCCTCCCTCTCTTGTTTGCAGCGAAGTGTTACAAGCTGAGGCTCGAGCGAAGATGCAGGCCTCCAACCCTGCCAACTTTGGGCCGAAAAAGTACTGTCTGAGGGAGTGTATCTGTGAGGTGGACGGCCAGGTGCCGTGTCCTGGCACCACGCCGCTGCCCAAGGAGATGACGGGCAAATACCGTGCCAAGATGGCGGCGTCACAGGAGTGAGAAGAAGAGGAGTAAAAATGCTGTCGATTGTTTGGACAGTATTGTGATTAGATTTTGTACAATGATGCAAAAAAGGACTACCACATTGCATATTTTGTTGTAAATATGTCTAAGTTAATGGATCATGACTGGCTGGACTGAGACAATTTTAATCCTTCATAATCAGCAGGAACCTTTGACAACTTGACCTGTTGTGGGCGGTCAACCCACACCTGGTGTTTGTACATGATGTGACCTGGTTGAAGTATCCACACATCTGGATGTGATTTACATTCAGCGTCAGTGTTGTAATGTGAACGTTCAAATAAAAACTTTATTTGCCTGTCGCTCTATGGAAATATCTGGAAAATCTCAATCCTAATAATAACAACCAACCGGGTCACCAAGCATAAATGAAAAACAGGAACATTTTTTCATTAGACAACTTTTTTTTTTTTTTTTTATTGGTGATGAGATGGATTTTTCTAAAGTTATTAAATCGATACCTGTGCGTCCAAAATGCTTAGGTTTTGCAATTATTGTTGCTAAAATCAACTGCTGACACACATTAGCAAAGCTCCTCGACTTATTCACAATGTCACAAAACATACAGTGTCACGTGTTTTGCTTAAAATCTATGGCCGTCATAGATGAGCAGTGAGATCAACAGACTGCACTAAACACTGTTATGTCTATGAAGAGAAATGTGGACATTCTGACTGACAGGAAAGCACTATGAAACATCCATGTACGGACTAGGCAGCACTGTGAGTGATAATACTTGCTGGCATTTATGTAGTGTAATTGATCTGAAAAAAAAAAACAACAAGAAATTAGTCGACCTTTATGTACATGGATAAACATCTGGGGTTCCAGTGAATTCCGGTGTCTTATTTCTTCACTTACAGTTACCTACGATGTGCAATGGTAAATAGTGTTCCGGATATTCATGGGGAGCGCTGGGTGGACGAACTCTGAATGGACTTAACCTACTCGACAGATAACATGCTTTACATACAGATCTTGCCTGACAGCATGGAACAGTTGCGGTACGTTGAGAGATTTTATCATTTTTGTCCAAATGTACAAAACATGAAAGCAGGATAACAAGCTCAGCCACTAGCTAGATAGAAAGTCCTGCGTTAAACAGCGCTTTCAAGGAAACACAGACACACGCATCATGCAACCCAAGTGCTCAGCTGGATCAGTAGTGCCATTGTAAACGGTGAGATCACAACCTTTAGGGGTCGAACAGGAGGACGAGGAAAATGTTTTGCTCACTTGGCTCACTGTGGCATTTAAAAGGCAGCCATGCCAAGGCTAATCACACAGACAAGATGCAGAAAATCATGATCGATGAAGTGAATCCGCTTTAGTAACACTTAGCTCTTAACCATGCAGACAGGACGAGAAAATATCACTGAGGAGGAACAGGTTTCAATTCGCTTGTGCAGAAAAAGCAACTTTCACTGAAACAGAAATAGTCAGCTGTTAGAAGAAATACTTTGATTTAAGGTGTTCTTGGTAATTAACAGTATGATTTAAGAATAAAAGCTTTTCCTTGCCTTGTCATCATAGTCAACATGAGTGACAGTCAACTTACAGGAGCAACATGAATGGCTTGATTCTGTGTTATGTGCTTTTAATATCCCTATGACACAAAGCCAGCCGCTGCAACAAGTGGTGCGAATCACATGACTGAAATTAGTCATTTACGCCCGTGATTAAATTTTAATATATAACAAATTATTCAACGATAAGTGTCTTTCAAATACAATCATAAAAGTCTAATTTGAACTGTTTCTCGTTAAATTATCAGATGGTCATTTTGTCTGAGGATAATTTGTGGCCCAGTTAGAATAGAAATGTATGGTCTGGTTCTTTGGCACAAGTTTAATCAATAGCAGGATTTTCAATTACCACAAACTTTAAAGGATGAGATCACCCAAAAATGAAAATTCTGTCATCCTCCAATCACCCTCGTCCTGATAGAAAGTCGGGTGAAGTTTCGTAGTCCACAAAAGCATTTCTGGAGCCTCACGGCGAAACAGTGTTGGCATATTCTTCTTAACAAGTGAAGGAGATGGGGACTTGTTTGGTGGACTATGAAAATGTTTTGTGGACTACAAAGCTTCACTCGATTTGCATTCAGCATGACAGTTGAGTGGAAAACAACTGAATTTTCATTTTGAGTGAACTTTTCCTTTAAGTTGTAAACAGACGACAAGATTGAAAACAAATAAATCTTGGGGTGTGGAATTAGAAAGAAGTGCGCTTACCACACTCCTGCCGCCTGACCTGACGGTCAGCCGTTGCATTGTGGGTAATGTAGGTGGTACATTATAACAACAAAGAACCACAGGAAGTGTGAAATAAGAAAGACAATATCTCTGGTTCCTCTACAATAAATGTACCTTTAAAAAAAAAAAAACTTGTTTTATAACCATAGTTTTTAAAACATGCATGGTCTGCTTCGTGGCTCTAGTGAATTTACCCTTAGCCATCAATACATTTCGACTTTGTTCATTGATCTTCTGGCAAAGAGCCAAACCAGACATCCTGACTTCTGTACAGCCAAACTCAACTCAAATAACCATCTGACAGTCCCATTAAAAATCTTTGAAGTGGCATTCATTTATCTTCCATTGTTCATGTTCGCACCGATACAACAGGGTAATATCTTCAGCAACTTGCCCGTATGAATGGATTTCTACTTGCAGTGCTTATAAACTGTGCTGGGATAGGCACCAGCCCTCTGCGCCCATGTGCAGAATAAGTAATTTAGAGAGAAATAAACAGAGTCACTCCAGACTACTGAGCTCTAGTACGTATTTAATTTTGGGACTAACCTAACCTTTTTTTCGTGGTGCAGAAGACCTCCCCCAAACTAAAAGCAGTGGGCTCATAAGTCATGTAAAGTGAGCTAGCCTTGCAGGACTTGGTAAGTAGTGGGTAATTGGACTCGGGGAGTTGAAAGAAATGTGTCAGTGCTTCTTTTTTTTCTGTTCCTGTAGGGTGTGCTGCAGCTCTCGGAGGTTCTCTGACAGGAGCTCCACCTCGTCGAGACGGCCGCTGAGTTTGGCATCGAAAATGTAGGCCCTGATGTTGTCAATCTGCTGCAGCAGCAGTTCCTCCTCTATCATGTCCACGTCGGGCAAAACCTCATCATTGTCCCCGTCAAAGGGGTTGGTCGAGGCTTCTGGAGAATTCCCAGACGCCTCAAGGAAAGGGTTGCCTGTGTCAGTATCGTCGGCCTCCTCAAAGGGGTTTCCAGTTACAGTCTCAGCCTGTTTGTCCTCCTCGATGTCTTCATCTTCATCGAAGGGGTTGTATTCTTTCTTCCCATTGGTTACCTCTTTGTGCTCCTTTTTGATGTCCTCAAAGAAGGGGTTGGATGGATCCTCCTCTATAGGAGTAGACTCCTCATCGAAGGGGTTAAGGGAGGTGCTGTTCTGTCCTTCACCACCAGGGGGGGTTACATGCCCGCCTAAGCTCCTCAGCCTGGGAGGTGACTCCTCCTGACTTGTGAGAGCAGGGAATGCTCTTACAGAGGATGGACTCCTGTCGGCTTTAGGAGTCAGCTCCTCCTCTGCTTCAGCTTCCTCCTCTTCTTGGAAGCCCTCAGCTGGACTGATATCCAGCAACTTCCCCCAGGTGATGGAAGGCTGGGTGGACCCCACAGCGGGGCCCCAGTGCTCCCTCTCATCCCTTTCCCGGGCCTCCAGACGATCGAGCTCGCCCTGCTGCAAGCTCTCTTCGTCGGCCAACTTCTGGGAGAGCGCAATGGCCAGGGTGGTCTGCTGCTGGTCGTATTCATCCTGCAGCTGTCGCAAGTTCTCCTCCAGCATAGCTACCTCATCCGTCCGCTGGGCCTCCCGTGCTTGACGAAGGAATGACTGGATGTTCTCGATCTGCTGCAGGAGGGGGTCCTCCAGCTCGCTGCGTGCATTGGCAGAGTCTGCAGAGGGCAGCCAACCACCAGCTTTGGTCATGCGTGGAGCTCTAGGGGCCTGCGGTAGCTCTCCGTTGGTGCTTGGAGGTGGACGGTTCTTCTCAGACTCCTGCCTCTTCTTCAGGGCGTCCTGGGATGCCTGTTGATCAGGGAAATTAAGAATAATCATTTAGTAACTTGTAACATGTATGAAAAATAAGCACAGAAGTTGTTGTATACAATTCATATTGAGTCTCTACAAAGATATGAATTAAAGAGTATGGTCTAGTCCTGCTCCTACTGAATAGAGTCATGAGATAACTTTTGCTGTGAATCGGCGTTATACAAATTGAGACTGATTGACTGAATCTTACCAGTCTCTCTTGCTGAAGTCTCTTCTCTTGTTCTTCCTTCCTCTTTTCTTTGAGCTCTTCATATTTCTCCTTTGTGGGTAAAGACATAAGACCCAACAGCTTCTCCTAAAACAGGAAGGATTAAAAGACAGGGTAAAATCAGGGGGAGAAATCATCAGGGCAGGAGACATTGGTAGCAGAAATACTGTGTTAAGTGTAACAAAGGGAAGATAGTGTGTAGTCTAGTTCTGACAGGATGCAGTTCTCTAGGAGAGATGGAAACATTTTTAGTCACCCCCCCCTTCATGTTAAACATGTTATAAGTAACAACTGCTGAACTCAAAACAGGCTAAACAAGCTTTCCAACCCAATGTCACAACATGAAAACTGCTACTCTGTCATACTTTGTTGATGATTTTAGTTCAACTTGTAAATAGACAAGTTTACTGCTTGAGTGTATCATTATCAAGTAAATGTTTGATGTTTAAATGATTTACAACATTACATTACATATTCACAAAATGTAATGGATACAGAATAATGAAACCATCAGTGTCTAGACTTGGCCCTACAAACCTCGCTATAACATACAATTCTGTCTGCTACCGAGCACAAAATCTCCGGGAAAATGAAGGTTAACTGGGGAGGCATTTATACTACAGACCAACAGATTGAAATAAACTCACGTGTTGTGTATTGTTATTTGCGACTGAGGAAAACAGACAACTCCAGATCAAACTGTCTTTGCAGCGGTGGCTCCATCAATAATATCACTAAGAAACACTGGGGGTGGGAAAGTTGTCCGTGGCCACTTTAAGTTTGGATGTTTGCTTGTGTTTAACGAAAATTCTTACATGTCGCACCTTTAATATTTATTCTGTCTGAATGTGGTTGATGTCTTTGTCACTGCTCTCACCTGGACAAATAGCGTGGCTGTATAGCGGATCATCTTCTGCAGCTGGACAGACTTCGGATGTGGTGGTGGATCATCTTTTGCATTTAGTGTTAAAATTTTCTTACTGAGTATAAAACACAAAACCGCATTTGAAAAAAGACAAATCATGACAGAAGACTTGTGTTCAATTTGGAAACAGTGATTAGGGACTGATACCTACCTCAGGGCGTCGATTAGTTCGTAGTATTTCTGTACTTCCAGTCTCAGTCCACCAGCAGTGTCAAGGTTGTAAGTGGTTTCTCCGGCACTGTGAAAGCATAGAACCAGTGAGCAACAGTCTCTCAAATCAAAGATCCGAAGATTATTTCTCATATCAGAAATGCTTTTTCACGGGGCTTACTTAAGAGACTCGGCCATTCTGATGTATTCTGGAGCCCTTTCATCCACCTTCTCCATGCACATCCTCAGCCTCTGACAGGAAGACAAGTTTAGAGTAAAGTGAACAACAGGAAAGCCCAAAAGTAAAAAATTGTATGACAGGAAGGATACTACAGTGTAAACTCAAGACAGCATGAAAAGAAAACCCAGAATTCACTGCACTACTGGGAACAGAAGAGGAGACAGAATGAGAAATCTATTCCTTTCATTTTTACCTCGTAAAGTTTCACTATATCTGGCACATGATCCTTCTCTTCCAACTTCTGCTGCCTCTTCAGTAGTGTGTCCATACAGTGGCGACAACAGCGTATCTTCTCATCATCCTTTTCCTCCAGCATGGAGGTAACGCTGCTCAGGCTGCTGATGCTGCCCCTCCTGGAGCCCATCCCGCTGCCGCCACCTCCTGCTGGGGGCGACTGGGTCTGCCCTGGGCTTCCAGGCACGCACAGGGCCTCCCGGGTTCCACTGATCAGCTTTTCTGAGGACAGAAACCAGGCAAACATTTCACAAAACCTTAACTTGACATCGAATGAGTTCCTTGTTTGCAGGGGTTCTGTACATACGTACGGGCCAAAGGCAAGGGGACGAATTCCATACACTTCCTACACATGATGGACCCACACAGGCGACAGTGGTGACGCCTGTTCCGGATGTTGAACTTGTTTCCACAGTCGGGACAGAACGGGACATCCGAGTCACTCACCCATGACACCACCGACTTTTCAATGGCTATCAAGGGAACGAACACTCATTAATTAACAATGTTAATGTACATATCACCGTACACTGGGAGGAGTCAGAATTGTACACATGTGGACAAACCTCTGATCCTGGCAGCATCTGAGTTGGTCCTGTCAAACGACGTCAACTGAAACGACAATTTTAACGGTAAATAAGTTGGCACAGTCTGAGGTTACAAACCAAAACAAATTTATGATAACACTATTATTGTGACATTTAGAGAAATTTGAAGAAAAAAAAAAGCCAGCAAAAAACTTTATTTTGAACTTTGTTACCGTGTGTCTCGTCTCTGTTTTTATTTTTTAATATCAGATTTATATCGCACCTCTAGTTCCAAAATTAAAATAAACAGATGATTTTACTTCAATGATCTTTTCTCAAGCTCCCTCTCTACTGCATAGCTCAAGAAGTAGCTTAACTTAGAACATTAAGACGACACACCTTTACGTACGCTTTACTTTTGTTGTAAGGAACGCACGGCCTGGTCTTATAAAATTGTTAGCTATCATGATGCTGAGAATTGGGATCCAAATTTTGGGTTTATGACTTTTCAGTAATTCATAATATGTATTTTTAAATGGTGAATCACAATTCATTAAACTTAAGTTATAGTTATTTCACTGTTTATGAAGTGTCTTACAAACTTTGAGCAGCTGTTAAGGTTAATAAACATTAGTTGCAACTTTAAACAAACAAAAAAACAACAGTTTAACAATTGTTTAATAAATGTTTAATTAAGTATTTCATTGTTTAACAGTAACTATTTATTAAAGTTTAATTAACTAAAATAACCAACTTTTCTGCATTGAGGCATAATCTTTTAGGAGAGAGTTGCGATGCATCTAAGAATTGCCTTTTCCCCACCCTTAACCTCAGTGTAATTTTAATAACAGCAGGAAAAGATGATTAGATGATGTGAGTGAGTTATAAAAACCTATTGTGAACAGACCTTTTCCAGTCTGATGATGAGCTTGTTGACCTCAATGACATAGTGATCTATCCTGGCTGCGCGGTGCTTTTTAAAGAAGTCCAGGTGACTTTTGGTCGCTCCTGTAAAAACAGCAAGAGTTCAACATAGGGTTGCCGCTTTAACACCTTCTTAATCATTCTCATCACTAATTATCAAATATATACAATAGATATGAGAAGCAGTTTTTCAGTCTCACCCAGTTCCTGAGGTTCCCACATGTAGGGGTCCACTCCACCGTAGTAGAAGGACTCATAACTGCCTGTATCCGGTCTGTCCTCTCCGTCCCTTTTCAGCAGCTTGTCTTTGGCTTTCTTTGCCTTCTGGACCAAACCTGTGCACAAAGAAAATTAGGACAGCTACCTTCACTTGTCAACATGCAGAGAGGATTTAACATACACTTTAGCTTATATACAGTCTGATTCATTTGTGTGGGCTTAATTTCTGTTGCATCTGCTGTCCCTCCCTGAGAGGCTGCAGCAGAAAAACTTGCCAATTCATCCTGGCAACAATTCCCCCTCGTCCAGCACTGCAGTGCCCTTATATCAAATTTAAATTCTTCTCCTGAAATTGCATTTTAAGGAGGCCACGCTGTCCTCATGCCCACAAATCAGCACACATAAGACTCAAGGGCACGATGGTTGTGATCAAATGGGGCTTACTTTTGAGCTGTCCCCGAACATGCCGGTCATCCCCAGAGTGCTCCTCTTCATAGTGGTCTTGGAGTTGGTAGAATGACTGCAGGTCCTTCAGGCACAGCGGGCAGAGAAAGCCCTCCTTCACTTCACCTGTACCTTCAAAGGGGGGTGGATAACTGGAGGCCATGACAGCAGCAGGCCGTGTTGTTGGCGAACAGATGCGATGTGCAGGAGTCTTGCTTCGGTCCACATGTCACGGGGTGGGAAACCCACCCCATATTAGCTCCATCACACCAGAGACACTAGAAAGCAGGACAAAGCAGATTCACCAAAATCAATACATAAAACTCCAGATTAGTTAAGTTTGTACTAACTTATCCAAAACCACAGAATTTGTTTTTCATACACGTCTCCTGTCTGCCATGACACTGTGGCTTTGAAGGGATTTCTATCTGTCAGACACAACTATGAAATACATATATTTAACTTCTAACTGGGTATTGGGCGTATTACAATACAGTTTGGGGTTATTACACGTTTACAGATTCAGTTAATTACGGTGTATTATTGCTCACTTTAGCCCAGTGACACATGTTCCTTTTCACTCCCATCCTTATGTAATTTCAGCCAACAAGTCAACCGACAGTTTTATGACTCACACAAATCTTGCTCGCCGATTATTTCACAATGATTTCAGTGACTCGACGCTACATATGTCCCCTTTTTTCATCTCATGCACTTAGAGTCAACATGACTTGCGTTTGAAGGCTATCAGATAACGTTAGCTTAGAGTTTATACACCTAACTAATCCACTAAGTCAAGCTTGTACATGCCACACAAGCAGTCAGTGCGAAACAAACCTAACTAAAAGAAAAGTATTTGTGTTTTCTGTCTGCAAGTGAGCACTATTCTATTTGTTTTGCGATGTTAGTATATCGGTGAACACGCCAACGGCTGAAGTTACATTGTTTAACATTTTGGCTAACGTCGGCCGCCGTTACACTGGACAACGTTAGCTAGAAAATGCTAACAGCAGCTCTCGCTTTCTTTCCCCCCATCTCGTCGTTCAAAACGCGCAAACAAATGACTTCCAACTTCACAAACACGAACACTCTCGGGCTTATCGACACGATGCGTGGTGTCTACTTACAATTTAACACCACAATAACTGTTCGGTTGACACTGGGTCCTCCCTTTGACAGCTCGACAACACCAGCTGCAGCAGCAGCAGCAGCAGCCCTGCCTGGTCATGTGATTAGCATTCAGTCTGTAAGGCAAGCGGAGAGGGACAAACCATACGAAACACACAAGGGCTGTTTTCAGGGTATGAAAGTGTTATCATACAGTGTTTATTTGATACCTACGGTAAGAGCAGTAACTCCACCTTTAGTGTTATGTGTCTTATGTTTAGATCAAGTTTCATGTCAAGGATGTCATAGGATAAAACTTCAAATTGATGTGGTAATTAAAGAATATTGTGATTTTAAGAAGTAATTATTATGACATAAGAAGTCAGTATTATGACACAAAAATGATCATGAATCATAATAATAATTTTAAAAATCCCAAATCATTACATAAAACTCACATTAATGGGAGACCATGTCAAAATTATGAGGGGGAAACAAGATAATTATGATTTCAAAAAGTCATAATTATGAGATAAAAGTTATAATTATGAGATAAAAGTCATAATTTCTTGATAAAAGAACACAAAAAAGTCATACCTATGAATTTAAATGAAGAAATGATGGGATAAAAAGACAATTTATAAGATAAATGTTCACTTTTGTTTCTCATAATATATTTCTCTCATATTTTTATCCCATAATCGTGACTTACCACAGAAATGTTTGTTTCATCAAGTCTAGTTTTCATCTTATTTTATTTTCTCTAACTGGAGGAAAATGGGATTCAATGGAATATAGTCCGCTTCAACATCCATTTTAATTTTTCCTTATGTCAAAACCTTAAATTTTGAAATGTACCGTGTAATTAGTCCAGGAGATTCTATAATTTTTTGAGATTTTGCTGTGTCGGGCCACTGAAACTATTTGGCATCAGCAATAATTTAGCAAAAACTATGTGTGTATGAAAGTTAAGGAATCACATAATGCTACACTTAAGTTTCTTAATTAGTAGTGTTGTAGTGTTTTTGGTGTAAAAGTTTTGTAACATGTAACTTTTCGCTAGTTTGGGAATCTGTGCTAATGATCCGGGCTATAGCATGAAAAATATCCACATCTATTTCTTACAGTTCAGACCTTGTAGACCAAAACACACAGCCACTTACAAATGTACCAGTTTGAATATACCATGGTAATAAAGTTAGATGCACAACCAGAGAAAGGAAATACGGTAGTATTTGCTTGTGCATACTTTGAATCTCCTCATTCCCTTTAAAGTCATAGTATGCAGGAATCTCTTTAAAAGACTATCTACAAACGCACAGTGTAATCCCTCTCAATTATAACTCTTGTGCCTGTATCTGCAGAGACTCTGTCCTCTGACTGTATTTTCCTATTTTTTTCAGCTGTTTCTGAGTCCACAAATCAGCACCGTGGCACCTTCCTGCAGGCCTGTACCTGAATGTGCCACAGCAGTGTGATATTTGTCACTTGACTTGAGGATTACTGGTTGCACCTTTCCTTAAGCCACTGTGACTGTGACAAACACAATGTACTTTTTATTTATTTATTTTTTTTATTTGATCTTTGAAACAGAAACATGTCAATTTAATTATGTTGTCATGTTGGCAAATTCAGGGTTGGTGTGCGAATCAGAAAACTCGACCCTGGCCCTCAGATATTATTATTTCAGGTTGAGTTCATAAATTTTAAACTGTATCAATAAATTAAAAGACCTATTCGTAAGAAAAGTTGATATTTGAGCCTCACGTCCAACTGAATGAGACTCAAAAATCAACTTTTCTTACAAATAAGACTTTTAAGCCTCCAGCTCAGTGGCAAAACAGAATCGAGACAGCATGTGTGATGTGTGCTGTGTACTTGTTAATGTCAACTGGGAGGAGGGCCAAAAACTAATTTTAACTTAATTTGGAGGTTAGTCAGTCAGGGGCAAATTAATATCTAACTTGTTGGACTGTCTCATTCTGGGTGCCGGGATAATAAAAAGTGAGGTGTCAAGTTGACTAAATGAAAAAGTACACCTGCTTATAAGATTATTATCTTTACTGTGAAATGATTCATTTTGAAGTTTCTCTCATTTGTGCTCTTGCTTTGTGAACTCTCTGATGTTTTTCTTTGTTAAAGGTCTCAAAACTTACATCCCCCACTAAAGACATAATCTGCGAAGGAGATCACATGTTGACTTTTATTTCTGAATTTGGAGGGTTCACAAACCAACCAGAAGCCACAAAAGACTTATCTAAATCCATTTCTGTTGTCTTCTGCCTTCTCTCTGAGATTGTCTATGCATGAAATCTCCATCCGATATGTATGTCTCTGCACGCCTGTGAGATACTGCACATTTTCTCTGAGACCCTGAGCCTCACTGCCGGAGCTGAAAGTTGTGGGCATGTTTCAGTAATGAATAATTTGCATATTGATCAGGCCAGTGGACAGCAGCTCCCAAGGCACTGGCGGAATGAGCCCAATTAAAGTGAGAACAGTGATGCCTGACACACTCAGCCTGAGAGGCTATTGACGTGCACGTATCCCTCCAGATGATACACACTCATTAGACCTGTAGTCGGGTTGAATAAACAGTTTAATAGACTTTTAATAGTGACTTACACACACCAAAGACTTTTACCAATGCGTTTTATTGTCCAACAAAAACATTGGTGGTTGACTTTAAGGCAAGGGCAGCTTGTAGTTTAACAACATCAGGTTAAATAAACTTAATCCATGCAAAGATGAGTAGAAAAATAATCAATGACACATCTTATTTGCTGTGGTATTAATTATATTTTACACATGTGGCAAAAATGAAAATAAAAAACACACAAAAATTGATCAATCGATGGATGGATTTCCTACACGTGACCGCGAACGTGAGCCACTTTGATTAATCGTATTTCAAGCACGTACTGAAGGAGCGCGTTTCCTCACAGAGGCAACGCCGCGGGGGGCCAATAGACTGATGCTTTCATTCTAGGACTTGAGCACAAGTAGCCTGATTAACCGAATCAATTATGATGGTGTTAATTATGATAAATAAAGTTCAACGCAGGCACGCACTCTTATGGGAGACTTATTTACAGCGACACAGTCTGGAGGACAATTACGCACAAGCTCTCCAAAGAAACAAACAGCAGTTAAATTGGCACTGATGACACACGAACTGGTTAAATGAAAGGTTAAACGGTGTCAATTCTTTTTTCCTTTTTAATGATTCATCATGGTCACTTAATTTACACAATGTACGTGTTTACAATACAGCAGTATACGCACACCCAGACTTCAGCTGAACCTACTCTGCTTCCACTGACTCCTCCTCGGGCGCAAACCTTTTACCCGGGTGTTGTCTCTTCTCCTCGGCGTGACTCTTGTTTATGTTGTCTAAAAAGTCGAGCAGCAGGCTGGTCTTGCTGCAGCTCGTAGGGTCCAATACGTCACACGGACTGTTTGTGCCCAAATCCGGACTGGAGTTATCCCAAAAGCGTTTCCCTGGGTGCTGACGCTTTTCCAGCTCAGCGAGGTCTTCGTCTCCCTCTGCATCCGCATCCCAGTCCCCATCGCCGTCCTCGTCCTCCAGATAGCGCTTACCTGGGTGCTGGCGTTTGCTGTGCAGCACCAGGTAGCGCTTGCCCGGGTGCTGTCGTTTTGAAAGTTCACTCAGGAACATCACGGGGTTCTCGGAAATGTGTCCCATCGTGGTGCGCTTCCCCGGGTGCTGCCTTTTCTGGATGTTCTCCATGAACGAGTGCATTTCGTCTTCGCGTTTGCCCGGGTGCTGTCTCCTTTGAACATCCAAGTACTGTTCATCCTCGTCCTCATCTCTCCTGCCCGGATGCTGCCGCTTCTCCAGGTCTTCGCTGTACCTCTTACCGGGATGCTGCCGTTTTGTCACCCATTCGGTCTGAGAGGGAAAACCATCTGTAAATGAGGAAAACATTGTTTAGATTGTACAAAGTTGCCACAACTCCATCCCTTTGCTGCAGAAATGCGTTTACCAAGCTTGGGTACGTCGTGCGTAAATTGCGCGCAAACGAACGCGGCTGGTGGTCCACAGACCATGCATCGCACTGAATTGGACGCTGAATCTTTGCCATTTGCATGTATTCAGACACAAAACCAAAATCATGAAAAACATCCAAATATAGGCTTGACGCGCACAACTTTTTGGAAGGTGTTGCCACTCTTAACACAAACCCAACATCAGTATCACAGTAGCGCAAAAATTACTTAATGACAGTTTACTTACAACTGAAAATAAAAGATTTTTAAGTACTGCATCAAAAATAAATCGTTCCTGGCTTGACGGTAAAATTCATCTTAGACGCGCATTTTACGCACCGTTTCTGCCGTCTTCATCCTGCAGCTTTTGGAGAATCGATCGTAACAGGAGACTCTCTGCTCTCTGCAATATGATGTCGTCTATGGTCCTTCGGTCCGTGTCGTCCTCGGCGGGGATGCCCTGTCCGCCACACACTCTCAAGTTGCAGACCACGAAAGAAGCCAAGATGAGCAGGCATGTCGACTTCATGGTCACTTAGTTGGTCGTCTGTCGGAGAAAACAGATTATCACACGTGAAATGAATGAAGGTGCAGTGGGCAAGCTTCATTTCTCAAGTTTTATTTTTCTGAAAAAGAGCTGCAAATCAGCCAGAGGAGATGAACTCTCCAGAGCAAATTTGAGCTTGTTTCAAACCTGATAGCTATCCTTTAATTCTGGAATAAAAATCCTGGAACAAGTCAATCTGCTTTTGAAAACAAAAGGAGTCAAATCAGCCCAGCAGCATTTAAACTTGTTTCGCAGAAAGAAAAGACGCACAAACTGAACCTTTTTGGATAAAAAAAAAAAAGGGGGGTGAATATTCACTCCAATTGTTCCAGAGTTGTTTTATTTCCTGAAAATGAGACTCACCTGGGAAGTATCCGAATTCTCCTGCTTCTGTTGGAGCGCACCGCCGGCGGTTGTGATGGTCGCTCTCACTCTCAGCCTCTCGCAGCGGTTGGTGACCCTCAAAGGCCAAGTCTGGAGGTATGAGCAGATAACTTTCCTGCCCTGCATTTATACTTGCAGCTCGCTGTCGTCACACCAACGCTGGAGTCATTTTTCAGGATCCCTCGTCCCCACTGATGTCACCAAGTCGTGCGCAACTGGATGTGGTGAATGATCGCCTTATAGGGGCCTCTGCCCGAGTTGTCATTGGAAAATAAAAACAACAAATAAACGTTTGAATGATGACTTGATAAGACAAAAATAATTCGCTAAAGGTAAATTTTAGACATTACATACACAGTTTTCAATTACTTCTCTTTTAAGGGTGAATAATCTTTGATTTGGCGTGGATGGATATTTCATTTATTCAGTCTGGCCAAACTGAGTATCCTTACAACACGCGATATCTTGTTTTGTTGTCATTCTTTTTAATGCTGTTTGCCACCCAGACATTAATGGTTTAAAAAAAAAAAAAATCAGACAGTCTCCCCATGGCGCGCCAGTAAGGACCGCAGAGAGATGCATTTATATATTTTCATAAATACCCTGAGGTCACAGGACTCAGGGGGGAGAGCTGAATCCATCTGCTTCTTCTGAGTACATAACTCACTATCTGGTCACGATGCAACACAGCTGAACGTTGCAGGAGGAGGATCTAACAAGTTTTACATGCAGTGGGAGCAGGCAGGGGATTTTTTTCTTGTTCTAAAGCAACCAGGAGAACAATACATGCTGGTTTCTGAAGCCAGTTTTAATGTTTAATAATTCGATTTGTCTTATTTTACCCAAACAATATGTACGACAAACTACACAGTGTTCAATTTACATTACAAAGTGTTATTAACATAGTTGCAACTTAACAAAAAACAGTATCTTAATCTTAATATCTTAATTTCACTTCAGCATTTTCCTTGTGTATTATCAGAGACATGACTATTAACTTACGTTTAATTAACCATAAATTCACCATGTATTAATGATGGTGAAGTGTCAGCCTGGTTGCTTTGCAGATAAAGGAGAAACAATAAAAACGAAGTTGAATTGCAAAATATGAAACTATCCAGTTGTTTGTACAAGTAAAACTTGCTCATCTTCATTAAAGGGTAAGTCGAACAAAAAATGAAATTGCAGTCATTATCTACTCAGCCCCATACTGATGGTAAGCCGGGTGACGTTTTGTAGTCACCAAAACATTTCTGGAGCGTCACAGTGTTGCAGCATTCTCCTAAACAACAGAAGTCGATGGGGACTTGTTTCGGGGCTTGTGGAGACTAGGATTAGGCCAGATGAGCAGAATGGAGTCTTTTTTCCCTCCATCTACTTCAATTGTTTAGGAGAATGCTGCGTCGCTGGTTTGCTGTGAAGCTCCAGAAATCTTTTGTGGACTAAGTAAATTCACCCGACATTTCATCTGCATCTGAGTCGAGTGGATAAAAACTACATTTATATTTGTGGGGGGAAGTTAGGTGAGGTAGTGGTTAGCCGGGGGTTAACAAAACAACACAGGGCAACCTGTACTTCTCTTTTTTTCAACACAGTGTCCAGAGCGCGTATATGATCCACTTAGATTTAAACGTGCAGATGCCTCAGAGGAAGAGCTAAGAAGTCTGCTCCTGTCTACTTCTGTTCGGATGGAATTGTGTCAGTATGGATTGTTTACTGCAGCATGGTGTCTGGTCGGTGGTGGTCGGTCGGTGCGTTCACTCGATCGTTGCTGAGCTGAGTACAAGAGCAGACAGTTGGCATTTTATTTACAAGTAAGTTCTCAATTAAACAGCTGACATCTATAACTGTACGAAACTGTCTGGATTCCTCCTCAGAAAATAAGCGTTTTTGAAGCTTTGCCGTCACAAATTATGAAACTATCTGCAGATCTTTTCCGTTTTGCAGAGCCGAATCAATCCACCATCTGGATGAACTCCTGTATAGTCACGCACAGTCAGTGGTGAGAGTCTGAATGAAATGAATTGACCGTATAATGCCAATAATTGCCGGCTTTCAACATGCTGTCATGTCCAATACGTCAAAACAGGTTGATACTCCTGACGAGCCCGCAGTCAGAAACATCAAGTTCATGGTGGAAATCATTAGGTTTGCTTCATGACTGACTTTTATTGAGCGGCGTCACAAATCGTAAGCTCATCCTCGGCTGTAATGTGATGATGTCTAAGTGAGGGGAAATGATAGCTGTCGCTGACATTCATCTATTCATCTGTGGAGAGAGACAAACGACTTTCTGATCCAGTTTTAGCTCGTGCCATGAAATCTACATATGGTGTTTGTGAATATAAGAGGTAATCGTTCAACTTGAGAGAGTCGCAGCTTGTCATTAAACTGTTTAAAGATGATATTGATCAAATATTCATGTGGACAAATCATTAAAAAAAATTGATAAATCTACAGAGTTTGTAGAAAGGTGCAGAATAAAATAATCGCTTTTGCTTAAAAATTATGATTGTGAATCAGTCATTTTAAAAATGTTTGTCGGGTCCAAAATGATGATTGTTTATCTCTGCAAGAAAATTCTGACAGGTGGTTCCAGCTTCAACCAAGGTTTGTCAGCACATGGTAGCACTCCGCTGGCATACTTGCCAACCCTCCTGATTTTCCTGGGAGACTCCTTTGTTTTTCATCTCCCTCTCCTGGTTTCCCACTGGGGTCTCAATTATCCTCAATTATTTCACACTCGTTCCCATTTTAGCTTTGTTTCTGGCATTGCAGTCTGCTGTATTGTTGTGCTCGTCCTCCTCATCGAGTGAGAGGCAGACAGAGAAACCGAGAGGAGAATGCTTATGTAGGTTATGTGGACAGCTTGGAGGGAAGATTTCCAGTTTCTCATCTAAAGTCTTAAAAGGACCGGGGCTGTGGAATCTGCCACGTTAATGTTTCTGCCGATCACGGGTCGCACAGCGTTCACGAGACGATGTAGTTCACTGCAACTTTCTCCACTTGTAAAATTATCTTTTAAACTTCAAATGCCTATTTCAAAATCGACCGCAAAATGATGTCTCTCACCATTAACCACCGAACAGAAATAGGTTCCCATGAGGGAAACCTGGAGGGTTTTTGGACTCTCTATTAACCTTTTTTGGCAGCACTTAAACATGAAACTAAAACAGGTCTTGAAACAAGTGTTAAAGTGAGTGTTTTGTTAAACCCCACAAGGCGAGTTCAATGTCTCCCCCACTTAGACTCAAACTACAGTGTTCCAGTCCGGGAATGACTCCCTGTGAGACTCTCTGTGTGGCGGCGATTTCTTTCCACGGCCTCAGACGAACAGAGGAACCGACGGCGGCACAATTAAGACATGCCTGATCTGTATGAGAATCCACCGCCTCCCATCTGTCATGTCCGTCCCCTCCCTCCTCTTAGGGCCATGTATGAAACGACACGCCCGAAGGAACCAATTAATTGCCCGAGAGGATCTTAAGCAGTTCAAAAGACATGTGAAAGTCTTGTGAAATACGCAGGAAAACTGTTCAGTGAATGTGTTAGCCCCACGCTGAAAATGCGGAACAATTAAAGCAGATGGAGTGATTGCTGCAGGTGTAGCGGCATTCAACTTTTCTTTTCTCCGTTTGTCCCTGTGAGGCTGTGATTAAGAATACGCACTCTTTCTTTTGGATTCACTCTCACTCATCCCGCACGAATAAAGCTCGCCATCAGAGTCTTTCAGAGCTTGGAAATCATGACAATTAGTATTCCGGTCAGCATTATGTACCTAGTGTACTGCGGAAGGGGACAGGTTAAGTATACGCCCTGTGCGGTGGGAGAAAATAATAAGACTCATTAGCCTCTGTACTCTGTTTACTCCTGCTGCTGGTAATTACACATCTTTGAAAGTGAACTTCTTCATTGTAAAGGAGGTTTTCTGCGCACAGCGTGGCCGCATTGTACAGAAAACCATGATTAATGCTGCAGAGATCACGACCTTGTGCCAGGAAGTGATCCCGGAGGATTACCAGCTATCTTTGGATTTAAAAAGGAGCACTTCACCCAAAAATGAGAAACGGAAATTCAGTCATTATCTGCTCAGTTGTCAGGTTACAATGGTAGCACTTTCTGCAAACCACAGATACATTCGAGGCTGACATTTGCACCAAACGTGGCATATCACGTTCGCATTATGTGCTTATTAGCCCGCTTTCGCATCTGGAAGTGGAGGGATGGTATTTTAAGCCAAACCGTGATGTTTTTCTCAACCCTAGTCAAGAGGGTTTTGTGTGTGAACCTAACCATAGCATTAACACAACATTGTCTGAAGGGAGATACAGAGAAAAACTTTAATTGTTGCGACTGGGTTAACTCAGCCCGCGCAGAGGGAAAGCCAGGTGAAATTGCAATGCACAAAAAAGTCTCTGGAGCTTCACAGCAAAACAGCGTTGGCAAGTTTTGATAGGAAGGAAGAAGAATGTGTGGAAAAAGTTAACATCTCTGCATCTGTGGCATCAATTTATATCCTTTTTTTTTTAGCTGTCCAGTTTGGCAATGCTCTTCTAAGAAAGCGTGTACCCTCTGTTCCTCTGAACAAGCTTCTTGTTCTATTCCAGGCGTATGGTCGTGCTGTGCACTATGTTTATCCTCAGTGAAAAACACTGAGTCAAAAGCACCTGAAATATCCTTTACAAAAAACAACAACACAGTATGAAACCACCCTGAACATCACGCATGACCGCTGACCATGCCTAGACATTTTATTATACAGGCATAGATGACAACACAAACGATCCCAGAGAGGAAACTGGTTCTACACAGCGAAGATGAGGTCGAATTTACATTATTGCATCCAAATTAAACTTAAACTGCTTCATGTGCTGTCTCCTGAGAAGCTCTGACACATATCTCTGTCTTCATCTCCAGTGACTTCATTCACATTTATTCTCAATAATGGACCATAGCTTAGTTTGGATTGACACAAATTACAGTCAGCAGGTGTTTCATCAAGTGTCAGGCTGACCGGGTTGTCATCGAGCAGGATGTGATCTAAAATTGGTTCACGATGCGTACTTTCTGAGACAGACTGAGCAGACATATATGATCTTTCATCTAGTTCATCAGACAAACTGTTGAGGGGTGTTTTTTTAATATATATATTTAAAGCTGCAATAACAGGTTTTATTTTTGCATTCATTCGTGTTCCAGGGAAAGCATCGTATGTGTTGACATTTCTACCGAATGTTTCATAGCACGTTCACATTACATCTTTACGACCTCACTGTGTTATCGGGCGGTGGAGCCAGTGATCGCCGTTCAAGGCTGTGTCGGAATATAATGGAAATTTTAAGGAGACACTTGGATAATTTCCAGCTGTATTGTAGCGACACGAAAAATATACTTTAGACAGGAAGTCTGGACATCACCAGCTGTGTTTGTCGTGACCAAAACATTGTGGGCTTTTTTAGCCTAAATGTAACCAGATTGTAAGAACAGCGTCATCACCAGATAAATATGAAAACTGAACCTAAAGAAATTAAAATTTGCAACGTAAAGAAAAGTAAGGTTTCCACGTATCTGCGATTTGCAGAAACTTACATTGCCAACATTCATTCTAGCAAGTGGGGTGCAATATTTTCTGTCTTTTGGCTTCGTCAAATATTTGACTCCTTGCGCGGATGAATGCTCAATGTAACCAAGACGTGCTGGTGCCTACACTTAACGAAACATTAACCGAAGCATTGTCAGATAACAGTTTAGGCAGGCATAACTGATTGAGTATATGTTGTTCTAAAGGGCAGTTACAAAACAAGGGTTAAAAACCAAAGCTATGAGTTGAAAGACGCTGAAACACTCTTCAGTGCTGCAGAGTTGTGATAACTATTTGTAGTTACCTTGCATGAAGTCCACTGACCTAAACTGACAGACAGTAATATAACAATATTTATTGTAACAATGATACGGTCAGAGGTGGGCCTGCAACAATATGGTAAAAAAAAAAAGAAAGAAGTCATTTTGCGATTATTTGTTGACATTGCAAAATGATAAATGATTAATGGGAATGATAATTTTTTCATCACAGTTTTCATTTTCACTGAGACAAACTGATGATGTGAGGAGGTCTGTACCAAACAAAGGCCGCGGCGTCCCTGCAGCACTGCAACACTTTATATTAATCCTGTTTGTCACACATTTATCGGAAACCTTGTGCTACTTGCAATTTGGATATTCACATGGCAATATTGTGAATTACATAATGTTTCCATGAATTGTCTAGTCGAAGTCAGAGGGTGGCAGGAGGGTTCAGCAACCATGGAGTTTACAGTATACTCTAGAGAGCCATGCTGCAGTCAGCCAGAAGCCACGGTGCCTCTACGCAGCTCTAAAATGACACTGAGGCACAGCCTCTCATGACTTACTGCTTAATAATCCTCCAGTTTTCGTTCAAGGCTTGGAATGAAGGATGTTTTGGTTGCACAAAAACAGATGAATTCAGGAAAAGGAAAGTCAATTAAAAAAGTCTTGACAAAGTTTCGTGAAACTCACTGAGAGTACTTCTGAAGACAGGTGAAATCCAGCACCTGGGCGTTCATCGACACCTCAGAGCAAAGCAGTCGGAGGTGGCAAGTGAAAAGACAAGACATCCGACTGTGACCACAGGGGCGTGCGAGAGAGGTAGAGTGGAAGACGGACAGGATGAAGGCAGACACCAGAGAACGAGGCGACAAAAGCAAATAAATAAACAAATGGAAACGAGAGCGTGTATGGATGGCGTGATAACCCCGTCCCCCAAACAGTGACACAGGCCTGACAGGGGTCACTGCAGCGGGGAATGACTGACAGCTTACAGGGTGCACTGGTGGAGATGGCTGGCTGGAAGTTCGTGTGTGTATGTGTGTGTGTGTGTGTGTGTGTGTGTGCGCGCGTGTGTGTGTGTGACAGGTCAGGAAGGCATACGCTTTACTGGTCAGCTCGTTGTCTTTGTCTTGCATGTTGATGTCCCGTAGAAATCCAAAGGAAGGTTCTCAGTGGTGATTCCTTCCAGTTGAGATCATTCAACTTTGTGCTCGTTCGTGATTTGTTTTGTTTCTTATGGCTGTTTCTCTTTACCACCGTAATATCTATAAGTTGGTGAATTATTACAGGAATCATTTAGGCTCCGTCGAAGAGCCGTTTCCAGTTGAGCGTACGCTGTTGAATAAATTGCAAACTGCAGCGCTCAGCGGTTGTCCAGATTTACATCCAAAGGAAAGGAGGGGATGACGGACAGGATCAATTTGCACCAGAGGATGTACAATGTCCTCAAAGTAAAGATCAGAGCGGGTTCTTAAAGGGCTCGCTCAGTGGGTGATTTTACAGCAGCTCCCTGCAGCTGTTCGTGAAATAACAGCACCGTCACCATGCCATGATCCATCAGAGCGAAGACGATAGGCCAAGTGGCTGTATCACTCAACCAACCCTGGCATCTATGACATGCGGTCAACTATGTGTGAAATCTAAATAAAATCATGTGAACATTTGGACATAAATGAAGCTCCTCCCACAGTAAGATAGTCACGCGTTGACTATTTCGTTTTATTCTTTTCTCATAAATGCTGAATCCAGAAGTAGCGGCCAAACAGCCAGGAGGTCAGATTCAAATTAGAATGTAATAGAAGATGTAAATACGTACAACATGAAGAAAGATCTGCACGTTGTAGCCCCCTCAAGTGCAGTTTATTAGCATTAGCATTTTTTCTGCTAGGCTGCAAAACCAGGTAAGGAAACCCTGAAGAATGTCATTTGTGCCACTACGCCTGGGTCAGCTCATTTTTAACGCGCATCATCGATGATTTTAAGAACTTTAGTAAGAAATAGTTACATGAATGAAAGCTTTTTCATCTTTTTGCCATGAAGGAGCACCTTGGATGTTTCTTCTTCTTTGACCTTCCGTGTTCCCCACCAAAGAGGACAGTTCATCACAGTGTTTGAACTTGCAGACCACTCTTGACTTTTTCTTTCTAGTTTTAGCAAAGGGGGCTGCGAAATGTCCACGTTCTTGGCAACAAAACCAAGTATCTTTAGCCGAGGCATGATCTTTACCGAAGTGTTTTTTGTGCCCAAACCTTACCAAACCCAAGCACAATGTTGTCACATCCTAAGATTAAAAAAATGCAATGTAAATCTGATACAAGAAACATACTGTAAGGTTCCGACATTGCCGCGGTTTGAAGAAACGTACAATGCCAACATTTAACATTTAGTTTATGAGGTAGAAGTTCCCCAACTTTTAATTGATTGATTTGAATCATTTTTCTGAGTCTTTTCAAGATGATACGTGTTGTTTTTAAAATAACAGCAGCTCACAAAACCTATGACATGTCAAAAACCCTTGTTTCATCTGATTCAAACCAGATATTTTCAAGACTCTTTTCACAAGATATTCAAGATTCGCTGTCTGAAAGGGCAAAGACATTCATTTTCTAAAAGACGATTCATCTACAAAAATACACATGGACGGATTTGGTGCTTTTGCAGTGTAACTCCTCTGTTGTGATTTTATGCCATTTTGTGCCGAGGAATCGAAGTTCGGTCTTAGAACTCTGAAAGCCGGGGCTGTTTCTGTTCCCATATTGACTAATGCCTTATTTCCTCATTACTCATCACACAGAACCGTTAGGTGGAGTCACATTATGCACACCCATAGACCGACATACATGCGCAAACACACACACAGCAGAGGAGAGAGAGAGGATTTTGCATTATTTATTCTCAGATTTCATCTCTGTCTTTAGCTGTGTCTGTTACCCTCAGAATCCCATTATCTCCCAATAACCTGTGAGGCGCCTGTGTGTTCCCTCAGCCGGAGACCATGATTAGTGCACTGCTACCACATGCTACAGCTCACTTATCATCGCACTCCCCTCTCTTTCCCCTCTGTGTCTGTCCTCCCTCGTCTCTGAAGCCCCTCCATCACAGTCAGGTAGCGTCTGGGACGAGTCGTAATCGTGGTAGATTGAGCTGATCTTTCAGTCTCACGCCTGGCTGAAATGGCAGATGTGAGATTTTGAATATTTCGCTCTTCAGGAGTGATGAAGGAACAGTATTTCACGGGGGGGGATAAGTTTCATGAAGATTCTCTAATCAGAGGGCTGTAGAAACAAATCACCATCTCATCAACGCATTTTGTCCGCAGTTGAGTCCGAGAAACACATTGATGAATGCAAAATATTCCTCCTCGGTTATTTCAACCTGTCAACCTGATAATTAGACTGACTTGGCACTTCATATCACTTGATCATTCGTTAGAAATACTCTTTGAATTGCTGAAAATGATTCAGATGTGTGGAGCCAGACTGTCAAGCTGTTTCCAATTCCATTAAAGAAGATTTGAGTGTCAGTTTTCTAGATAACAGCTCATTGATTGGCTTCATCTGTCGTGTTCTGAGATAGTTACACCTTTTTTATTTAAGAAATTCGATATAAGTACAAAACAAGCTGAAACAATCCAACAACCCTGCAGAGATTGTCACTTGTTTTAAGAAGCTATGGCTTTTAAGAATCAACAACAGAAGGATCGGAAAAGCGAAACTCTCGCCAAAATGCAACCTAGGCTTTTTTTGTGAATGTACCCGAGTCAAACCTTCGTATAAAAGCATAGTTACGACGAAAGAGGCGCTTTTAAGATTTACCATATTTTCATTTTTATAATGGCATCAAAAATCGCTATTTCTAAAACACTAAGAAGGCTCGACACGACACGAAACTTTGCTCGTAGTATCACCAGGGTCTCTACAGATGAACACGAGCATTCAGAACATTGTTTGTGTACACAGAGTTTACTAAAAATAAAGTTTTTGAACAACTCACTTGAGCAGATGCTTGTTCAGCTAGCTGCCGTCCTGCCAGGGGAGAAGTGTCGATCTCCGAATGCAGCGTAACTTGGAGGACAGTTAAAGGGATAGTTCGGGTTTTTTGAAGTGGGGTCATGCAAAGTACATATCTATAGTCAGTCTGTTCCCTACCATAATTGCCGATCAGCGCAGCCTCAGTTTGGAGAAGCGGAGAGCCCAGATGTTCACCTTTGTGCTGCAGTGAACGGAGTCCAGATGAAAAGCGAAGTTTAACCACCTAAAACAAGGCCCACCGGGGGCGCTAGCGAGCAGGCGATGGAGTAGGCAGCACAAGCAACATGCTCTGCTGAATTTCGGTTAAAAGTTCTTTTTTAGGCACCTTATACCAACAGAAAAATACGACACACCATTCTGAGTTAATTCTTTTTCAGTATATTATTTTTTATTGTGACGCCGTAGCGCGAATGGCCTACAATCTGCGAAAATTCGAGTTCACCAAAGGAACCAACACAACTGGGCCCAAAGCCTCAGGCTCGAGTGATTCACCACCCGGGGGTAACACACATGAACCTGAAATGGATGTCGCGGACCTGAAAGCAGAAATCCTCACAGAGTTGAAAATGGACATAGCTATGCTGCTCAGGTCGGAACTCAAGACCGCTCTGGCCGAAGATTTTGACAACATCAAATCCGAGCTACAGGCAGTAAAAACGGAGCTAGCAAACAATACCGCGGCGATTCGCTCCGACGTGGAGACGATGAAAACAACAGTAGCAGGGGCTCTCGTCATGCTCGGACGACGTGACTACATTGCTAACAAAAGTGGGGAAACTCGAAATAGAGGTCGGCAACCTGCGGGAGAAATGTCTTGATATGGAAGGAAGGATGAGACGCTCCAACATCCGGATATTAAACGTCCCCAGAGACCCCAGGCTCAAGCACACCGACAGCTGTCTCCAAATTACTAAGAGAAGTGCTAAAAACAGACAACGAAGTCCTGATCGATCGGTCCCACAGGGGTCTACAGCCGAGAAGCCAAGACGGTAAACCCCGTGTCATCGTGGCAAAAGTCCACTATTACCAAGATTGTGCCGACATCCTTCGCCGCGCCAGGGAGTCCGGGCCGCTCCGGTTCAAAGGGACCGACATCTCCATCTTCCCGGACTATCCCCCGAGCGTCGTGCAGGCCAGATCCGCCTTCAGCGAGGTGAGACGACTACTTCGTGGACGAGACGGTGTTAAATACGGTCTTCTCTACCCAGCACGGCTCCGGATCACGCATAACGGAACTGAGAAGCAGTTTAAAACGCGGGAGAAGCCATGACATATGTGAAAACCAGAATCCTACCGGACTCCTCCAAAGACTGACCATGATTTGAAATGAGTGAGAATAGTTAAACTCTGCGTCTTAATTAGGTTGGTACTGTCCACCCTGTCACGCAAACACATCATCTTGACTGACACACTCTACAGAGCCAAATAGCTCCAGTTTGTTCCAGATGAAGAAGTAGAGAGCACCTAAGGTATCAAAACTGTGCTACTTTTTTTGTTTCACTATTTTATTTTTGTTTATAACAGATAATAATCTGAACGGTCAGAATACTGTAGTGTCACTATCAGTATCATTTTCCTTTCTGTCTTCTCAATACTAAGATAACAGAAGAAATATTTTTTGTCTTTAAGGGTAAAAAAAAGAAAAAAAGAAAAGAAAACCTTTGAATTTAAAACATTTTCCAAGGTGCCTTAAACAAAACTATGTTCTACAGCAGAGCTTGTTCTTTTAGAGCTAGTGTATCCTCACACAAGCACTTAAATGTGTAGATACTGTTGCGAGGGGTTTGGGAATCACCTAGTTTCTTCGGGTGAGCGTTGGGGATTTACTGTACCTGGGTTTAAAATCAGTTTTCTTTTCTTTTTCTCTTGGTTCATTGCTCATGCTTACTTATCTTTTAAAGGTCCTTTCAATATTTTTGAAACTATAAATGCAGGCAGACTTAGTACACCGCCAATCTTTCTCTGTTTTGAATATGGCTACGACTAACACAGACTTTTCAAACAGATCAACTAATTATGATGTAACCTTTGTAAGCTGGAATGTAAAATCCCTGAACCACCCCACTAAACGAAAGAAAGTATTGACTCATTTGAGAAAATTAAAGGTGGGAATTGCCTTTCTCCAGGAGACGCATCTCCGAACCTTTGACCATTTTCGACTCAGGGGAGGATGGATTGGGCAATCATATCATTCTAATTTTCATTCCAAATCTAGAGGTGTGGCAATCCTTGTTAATTAGAACATCCCATTTGTTATGTCAGAGGTTGAAACAGACTCCTCAGGGCGTTATATAATTGTGGTGGGCAGACTGTATAATACACCAGTTGTACTAGCCAATGTATATGCACCACATTGGGACGACAGTTCTTTTTTTATGAACTTCTTTGCTCATATCCCCAACATGGACACACATCATCTTATCCTAGGAGGGGATATGAACTGCACATTATCACCTACTCTGGACCGAAGCTCGCCTAGGACTGCGTCCAAATCCAGTGCAGCGTCTCAACTGCAGCTTTTTCTTGATATGAATGGTGTAGCTGATGCTTGGCGCTTTCAAAATCCTACGGCTAGAAGCTATTCCTTCTTTTCACCGGTCCACGGAACATACTCGTGCATAGACTATTTCTTTTTGGATAAAAGGCTTCTTTCACTAATAAGAAAGTGTGAATATCAAGCCATAATTATCTCAGATCACGCTCCCCTGTTAATGACTTTATGTATACCAATTTCCCAAGCCAACTATAACCCCTGGCGTCTTAACACTTTATTACTCTCAGATGAAAACTTCATTAAATTTATCTCTTCTGAAATAACTTTCTTCCTCGAACATAACCAGACCCCGGGAATGTCTCCTTTAACAGTGTGGGAATCCATGAAGGCGTACCTGAGGGGACAAATAATATCATATAGCGCACAACAAAGAAAACGTCACAATATGAAACTTGAACAGCTAACAGAAGATATCCTTAAGTTAGATACTACACTTGCTGTCAGCCCATCCGATGATTTATTCAAACTGCGATTGACTCTTCAAACAGAGTTCAATCTGCTATCAACAAGACAAATGGAAAACCTAATAATTAAATCACAGAGTAAAGTATACGAATGTGGTGAGAGGATAGGGAAGATTCTAGCCCATCGGCTCCACCCGAAAACTGTAGATAGAACTATAGTTGAGATAAACGATGAATCGGGCACTAAGCATATAGATCATTCTGAGATTAACTCATGTTTTCATAGATTTTACTCTAAGCTGTATGATAGTGACTCTCTTGGCGACCATGTCCTATTTGATTCATTTTTCAGGAAAATAAGTGTTCCCACAATTAATAACAAAACTGCATCCGAGCTAGACAAACCATTTTCTGTACAGGAACTTGTGAATGCAATTAAGCTCATGCAAGCTGGAAAGTCCCCAGGACCCGATGGGTTCCCGAGCGAATTCTTTAAAAAAAAGTGGTGAAATCAATATAAAGTGAATTCGGAGATACGACTCGGATAATAAGGTGTCCTTATATGCTGATGATATGCTTCTATATCTCTCTCATCCTTTAACTAGCCTACTAAACACTCTTAACCTGCTTGAAGAATTCGGCAAAATATCAGGATATAAAATTAACCTACAGAAGTGTGAAATTATGCCAGTGAATATAGCAGCCAAGCAAATTGACTTTAGTTTATTCCCGCTTAGAATCAGTCCACAAAAATTCAAATACTTAGGAATCTGGATAACACATGCCTTAAAAGACATATTCAAAGCTAATTTTTTTACCACTATTGGCTAATCTTAAGCGAGATATGGAACGTTGGAGTTTACTCCCCCTGTCACTAGGAGGCAGAATCAACATAATTAAAATTTATATGGAACAAGAAAAACCCTCGAATACGGAAAAGGATCTTACAACAACATCGTAAACATGGAGGATTATCCCTCCCCAACTTCCAGTTTTACTATTGGGCTGCCAACATTAGGTCTATGTTGTTTTGGAAAGATTCTCCATCTGGTGACACCACCCCTGAATGGTTACGAATGGAAAACTCCTCTTGTTGTCATACTTCTTTACACTCTCTTTTATGCTCAAAACTTCCTCTTTTGGATTCTATATCTAAATTCACCTCAAATCCAATTGTGAAACACTCTTTTAAAATTCTGACACAGTTCAGACGAAGTTTTTCTCTCAAGGATCTGCCAACTTGTGCTCCTATAACAAAAAATCACCAGTTCATGCCGTCAATCATAGATGGTGCTTTTCATGAATGGGCTAATAGAGGGGTTGCCACAATAGAGAATCTATTTATTGATAATACTTTTGCATCTTTTGATCAACTAAAGCTTAAATTTAACTTCCCAAACTCTCATCTTTTTAGATTTTTGCAGCTCCGTAGTTTCACATCAACATCATTTACTCACTTCCCATCCCAACCACCCAATACCCTCCTAAACTCCATTCTGAAGCTTAATTCAGGTTCCAAAGGGAATATTGGGAACGTATATTCCTTACTAAATGCATATAATTTGGAACCTTTGACATTATTAAAGATTCAATGGGAGGGCGACTTGGTGTTTGAACTTCCTGAGGAGATTTGGGGAAGAGCTTTAGATAGAATACATTCCTCTTCAATCTGTTTACGACACACAGTTATCCAGTTCAAGGTTGTGCATCGTCTTCATTGGTCTAAAGTAAGACTAGCAAAGTTCGCATCTAACGTAGACCCCATTTGTGATCGATGCAGGCAAGCACCAGCCACCCTTTCGCATATGTTCTGGTTTTGTTCAAAACTAGACAACTTCTGGCAGTCAATATTCAAAACTTTTTCAGATGTTTTACAAGTACCTATTGAACTTTCTGCCATTACTGCCATATTTGGAATAGCTCCACAAAATACTCACCTTAACCGCCAGGCACTTAGTATGATAGCTTTTGCATCTCTTATAGCTAGGCGATTAATACTTTTTAAGTGGAAGGAGAAACTTCCCCCTACCTTTAAGATGTGGATCAATGACCTTCTACACCATTTGGAACTAGAGAAGATTTGTTACTCTACAAGAGGATGTATTCAAAAATGTCATGCTACATGGAGACCGTTTTTAAGTTATATAGAGAAAGAGTGTTGTTGTTGTTGTTTATATTTGTGGTTAGACCATAGAACCTCCGTATCCCTACGCATTAGCGCAACTGGGCCTCGCACTGTATTTCGCCACTCACAGATCACCTGTTCCCCAGTTGCCCAGCAATTACGGTAGGGAACAGACCGACCAATGTACTTTATATGACCCCACTTCACAAAACTCGAACTATCCCCTTAAGGTGGAATGCTACTGTCTTCTGTCAACAACGCAACGCGATATCTCACAGCTCCTTTTTCAACTTCATGGTCAATATTGTTTTTCGCTAACGACAAAACAACAAATTATCCGTGCATTTATATGGGACTTAGCTTTAGCAGCGGTCCACCCCTAACTCACCTCCATGTTATGTCGCATTCGCAGATCGACACTTCTCCACTGGCAGGACGGTGGCTAGCGGAGCGTAAGTTGTTCAAAAACTTTCTTTTTAGTAAACTCTGTGTACACAAACAATGTTCTCAATGCTCGTGTTCATGTGTAGATACCCTGGTGATACTACGAGCAGTTTCATAATGTGTCGAACCGTCTTAGTGTTTTAAAAAGAGCGATTTTGATGCTAGCGTAAAAGTGCCCGTAGCACTCCCATTGAAAGTGAGTTTAATCCAAAAACGAAAATACGGTAAATCTTAAAAGTGCCTCTTTCGTCGTAATTATGCTTTTACATGAAGGTTTGACTCGCGCACGTTCACGAAAAAAGCCTAGGTTGCATTTTGGCAAGTGAGGGTTTCACTTTAAGATGTGCTTGATATTCATGTGAAATTATGATACATTTGCAAAGGTTTTTTTTATTTTTATGAGGGACAAAAACAGCTGCGATAGACATGTAAATGTACCATCTAAGTGCTGTATCGTGATACAGCACTTAGATTTCCCATGACCTGGATGACTGAGAACCTTCATCAACCTCCTAAATTTGCAATATTTTTCCTCTATTTCAAAAGTAAAGAAAAAGTAAACAGGAAAACAGATTTTTGGAGGTGGAGGTGGAGGTGGAGGTGGGGGTGGGGAAAGTATGCTGATTGGATCCGGCGTAGGACACGCCATGTTGACCATCATGTTTTATCGTCTATTCTACTAAATTCGACCATGATTCACTAACTGAACATAATACTGTAATAAAGAAGACTTGAAA
The DNA here is from genome assembly GCA_903131615.1 of Diplodus sargus. Classification (NCBI taxonomy): domain Eukaryota; kingdom Metazoa; phylum Chordata; class Actinopteri; order Spariformes; family Sparidae; genus Diplodus; species Diplodus sargus. The sequence goes on along the minus strand of CAEMYA010000044.1, from coordinate 10,683,026 downwards.
CTAGCCATTGAGACGGTAAACTCATTAGGAAACTGTTTACTGAGGTGATAAAGTACTGTCATTTTCTCATAAGACTAAATTAACTTCCTTTTGAAACCAGTGGAGTTGCCCCCTTACGGCCATAAGAAATAACACACATTTCAGGCACCTCTGCATTGGCTTCATTTTGACACCCAGAAGCTCCATCCACGAGGCTTTTATACTCTCGTCCATGATCACATTTAAGTTTGTGAGTCAGCAGATCTCCAATGCTTCTTTGCCTTCAGTCTATTATTATCAAACACTATATAACTTCAGATTAGACTGTCAAACCTCAAAGCACTGCAGTGCTAAACGATCCATCGTGAGGCTCTGCTTCGCTCACAATATTTTACATGCCTCTCAGAGAGATCCGGCACCTGAGATACAATCACCCAGTAGTATTTTCAGCCTTTTGTGGTCCTTGGGGGCTGTGTGGGAATGTGTGAGGAGGTAACAGGATAGAGATGTGCTGCTACCAGTGTATCACTATCGGCACATAATGCTGAGAGGTGTTTAGGCATCATATGCAAACCATCCATCTTGTGAAAGTAACCAGGGGGGAGCGCAAACACACACACACACACACACACACACACGCAAGTCCTTCTCTATCATCCCACTCTGAACATCTTTCAGCTTAGTTGATCTAGTTTGGGGAAATGGTAGGCAGCTGCAAAGCATATTAAATGTATATTTATCACCTAATGTAAATGCCACAACATGCAAATGCCTTTATCTTCCTCATCGTTTTATATTCCCCCCCGCACAGGATGGAGAAGTAATGTCATATCCATCGCACACACACTGAGGAAAACATTTCTAACTGCCATTCCAGCAAAGGCTCATCAGGAATGCAATGAGCCGCTTAAATGCTTCTGTTTAAGGGAATTGTAAGAAAGGGTTACACAGTTGTCTGGTTTCAGTGTGCAGGATGAGCTGGAGGCTGAGGTGAAATGGGCCAATCCCTTTATCTTAAACCACAAATAAATTCGCAACCACTTAAACAGTCCTACTACTATTACAAGTCAAGTAAATTGCTTTTATACAGCCCACAATCACAAATCACATCGCCTCGGTGGATTTTACATCTCCCTCTGTGTTTAGACCCTCGATTTAAGGGAGGAAAAACTCCATGACTACTAGTTTCTGCTCCGATTTCCATGTTTATTCAGGTCTGGTTGCCATGGGAATAGGCTGTGCAAGGCACCCCAGCTGTCCCTCCTCCGCCCCAGCCACGTCCTCCAGCTCTCCCTGGGAAATCCCCGGGTGTTCCTGGTTCAGCTTGGGTACATAATTCATTCAGCTCCCGGAGTTTATCCCACGTTCTCTTCCTGGCAATGTGCATCCACAAAGGGTGGCGTTGTATTCAGATGACTGAAACTATTTTTTCTTTCATTGCCACAAGTGTAGTGTTCATAATTAAGCTTCATGACACTCAACATACAGAGAGTTAAGTACATCTCCATCAGCAAAAATGCTTGGATTAGCGTGTGCATGGACATAACACATTATCGACCAGTGCGAATTTTAAATTGACTGCCAATGCCGCACTAATCCACCCGTCAATCTTCCACTTCAACTTACCTCACTTAGGAATGAGAGACTGACAATCTTGAGCTCCGCTTTAGGGAGAACCTCGACTGTTTCAGGGCAGGTAGCTTTGGCTTCAGACAGGATGACTCTCAGTCCAGCCTCCTCACTTCACCATTTTCCTCTGGAGCTCCCAAAGGTTCAAGAAGGAGGAAGATCAGAGGTGGAGAGTAACTAAATTCAGTTATTTGACTTCTGTACTTTACTTGAGTATTTGTATTTTTGACAACTTCTTACTTTCACTCTCCACATTTGAGCGCAAATATCTGTACTCCCTACATTTTCAAACAGGCTCGTTACTTTAGTTTTAATGAATCTTGAGGGGACTTATCGATTGTTTTTTTATTTGGCGTCATTGCATCAGTCAGTCTTATTTACACAAGTCTCCATATTTATCTTGAGTAAAATATGTGATTATTTTTGCCACCTCTGCTTGTACAACTGCTACCGCTACACGTCATGTCAATTGTATTGATATAGCCAACAGATCCCATAGCCTCTGTGGGCTTAACAATCTGTACAATGAGCGACAGCCTCTGTTATTTATCCCCTGATTCGAGCAAGGAAAAACTCTCCCCAAAAACTCCAGGCAAGATTACTTCCTATCTTTGATATGTTGGCTGACCTAACTAGGACTTTTGTTGACCCACTTGAGATCTGATTTAGACTTGACACAAAACTTGAAGTAGACGAAATACTCCAAGCAGGAAAATAAGCAAATCCTTATGAGAAGTAATCAAACCTCTTCTCCATGATGTCTCCGGCTGTCTTCTTCCCACATTAGCATACAGACTGGGACAAAAGTGATGTGTTTATCTGTGCTGTACATTGCAGCAGGCATTCAGCAAGAAGTTTATTTCAGCAAGAAGTTGATCCGTATTTTTCTGTTCCTTTTTTTCTCCACCATTTTTCCTTTCAAGCAGGCAAACAAACACACACACGAGCACACGTCCTCAGACCCCTTTTATCTGTTTTTGAGGCGTTTTTTAAGCTCGCAATCAGAGGGTGGACTTTAGGGAGGCAATGTCAAGGACTGCTGCTTGATTGTGTCTTTGCAGAGCAGTGAGTGAGCATCTATTTATGTCCGCCGCAGCAATCGATGCAGGAGGCTTGATGAGCAACGCATAGGTCCAGGAACTGACGTCAGATCAACAATAACCTTTCATCTTTACAGAAATATAGGTAAAAGATTAACTTTATCTGTGAGGGAAAAAGATGGCTGAGGCCATTTTGAGGCGAAAATTGACAGAAACGATCAGATATATTAATGTCTCGGCCTGCCACAACTGAACGCAATTCAAAAATTGAAAATTGACCCTCACACCACCTCAGAAACAGGTCCTCTTCTTACTCATAAGTCCTAAAATCTGATTAAAAATGGACCAATTCAGGTAATAATTGCTGCCAGATTGTTTCAAATTGTACTTTTTCAGCATCTAGAAGAGAATTTGCATTATCCGGTCTTGTTCAGGGTGTCTCATGCATGGAAAGGCTACCTGGGGAGTCGGTCGAACCGCCTTAGATATGCGTCTGCAGCAGCAGGTGGTGATTCTCTCCATTGACCTATTCCTATGAGACAGCAAACGAAAAGGTCTTGTCTGCTCTGTCAGTTCTAGCAGGAAAACAATACCCCACATCTTCATTTGCTGTCACTACTGAGAGAGATGCACCTGTATCAGTACTAATAACGTTGTTTTCATTACGTTAGGGTCAAGTGAAAGCGCCACCCATTAGGTCACAGCTATTGTTCTCCGTTTTTATCTTTGCTAATGAGGTTGTGTTCGGTTGAGGCTCGCTGCTATTGTCATTCCATCTGAGTTTGTATTGTATCGTTCTCACATGAGACAAGTCTGGGGTCTCCTGGGATGACAGCGCAGCCGTTGTCTACAGTAAAGAGCATCACTGACAGGGTCGTCTGTTCCGCCATCCTAATTGACCGCAAGTGTGGATGAAGATGTCTGTCTGCGACGTTTGCAGAGGTTGTAAAGGTCAGGCGGCAAAACGAGTTGATCTAAGGGCCAGGCAATCATGTTTTGTTGTGACTGAACTCTTGTCACAGCTCTGTAAGATGCCAACTGAGTTGTACGGCCACGGAGGGACGTATCCATCTCGAGAGCCACCGCTGCTTGAGCTGAAGCCATGCACTTTGGAGTGAAGTATGATATTTTAAATTTTAAGATGTTGGGTGTCGGTTTCCTGGCAAACAACTGCACAGGGAGTGTGATGGAGAAAAACCGCATTACTGACAAATGTATTTACTCTCAGCTTCTCGTCATCAACATTAGACAAATGGAATAACATAATGGCTGTTAAATTATTCAATTTGTCTCAGGGTGATGAATGTTTGAGTCACGAAATGTTTGCAGTAGTCTTATGGTATCCCATGTTGTACTCCAAGTTCTGCGAGGCTGTAAGGTCTGATGCTGTCGCTATATTTCTTTTTCAAAAACTCCCATGAAAACACCAAAACAAGCAGTGCATTAGTTCAACTTTCAATACCTTTGTCTTCTCTTACCTGTCAGCATCCAGAGGGAGGAGAGAGATGCGCGTTTTCTAGCTGGAAATACGGTCATTATTTTGAGTTCGTGTCAGCTAAAGATGAGAATATTAAGGTTCGTTCGTTGTACACTCTGTGCTGGCGACAAAGTACTATCAAGCTTCAGAAACATAACCCCTAACACCCTAACAACAGGAACATCTAGATGAGAATGTTGTTGTTGAGATCTCCCATTAAACTGATTGGAAAATGTAATGCTTCCCCCCCCCCAAGCTCCTGTGTCAACTTGTTTGAAACTTGTTGCATAAATCAAAGAAAAAAAAAGACAGAAAAGGCATGACCAGCCTTATTCTTAAAGAATACACTAGTAACAGTTTCCTGCGATAAGAATTTTAACTAAACAGAACAATAGAAAACCAATCACGGGCATATTCATGACATTAGATAGCACTAGTGTTTGAAACAACAGTACTCAAAGATGACTGCTCACAATAAAGACTGATTAATTGAGAGTCTTTGTGTAGTTGAATGAGACATATGTTTCCCTTCCGGACAGGAACTTAAGAAGGGGGAAGTATGACAAAGGTGGGACAGATGGGAGCTCATCAAATGTGAGTCAGCTGAATCACAAAATCACTTCACTTAGGCCTTTTGTCGGTCCTGCAACACTATTGAGCTGCTCAGAAAGTAAGCTGATTTCAGTAAATAAGGCCACTGAAGAAAACATAATGCCATGGTGATTGTGGTGTATAGGTAGCTTCCTTATTGTCCATTATCGGAGCAACACACACACACACGGTTTGGTTTTCCGCTGCCTTGCCCACACACACGCTGTTTCATGAGATTGATGCTATGAAACTGATGCCCAAAATGAATTATGTCTATGATGTCTTGTTTTCTTGTGGCTGACCTTTTAGCCTGTCTATGCATGATGCAGTTATTCCCATGTGGAAAAAAAAAAATTCAAATGTCACATTAAAAATATATCCTGATTCTGTCAAAGAAGACCTTTAGTATTCCTGCCATGTTCTGCCTCCTTCATCACCTTCGCCCCCACCCCCCAGCCTCCAAACTGTCATTTAGATCAGTTAGTTTGCGGAGAATAAAGACTTTTATACGAAAGTTAAGATCATACAGGGCAGGAAAGTTGATTCTCTGCGGTGTTTGTGACTTCAACAGATAATAGCTTTGTGATCAGGTCCAGTGCTCAAAGAAAAGAGACTTCCAGTCTTTCACCGAGGCCGCGCTCACACTCGCTGAGATTGATTTTCTCTCTGCTGTCAAAACTCTGATGGACTTTGTTAAGAGACACTGGAAAGTTGAGATGATAGTTTTCAAAAACGCACTTAGGTTTTGTTTCACTGTAATTGGTTTCAGTGAATGAGCGAAACAGAGAAATCACTAAAAGAGAAAGCGAGCAATTCGATTCTATACTTTAAGAGAAAATCTGACGTACAGCATGACTGTTTTTAGAAAATGTGTTTTAACCATTCTGTCTTCTCCTGTCATGCCCTTGGCATATGATGCACGCAGCTTCCTGTGTTGTTTACTGGTCTCGCAGAGAGGAGAGGTCTACATTTCTTGCTCTTTTGAGCCCCCTGCACCATCCTCTGCCCCGCTGGTCACGTGTCTGTGCTTCCTGTCAGACACCCCTGTCACTGTCCTGCTGCCCTGCCAAGCTGAGAAACAGCGAGGCTGACAGTCGGGGTGACTCACCGGCCCCAAATGGGTTCTCTAAAGATATCCTCAAACTCCGAAAGAACAGTGTGTATTCGATCTACATCCCTTGTTTTGCCCCCACTAATAGGAACAATAACAGATTTGGAGACTAATGCATGACAAAGTTTGTGCTTTATCCAGATTTATTTTCCAAATACAGACAGATCTGAGCTGAAGTGACAATTTTAGATATAAGGATAATAAGATTTTGCTCTGATTTAAGTTTGAAGTTTTTTGTTTATAACCAAATACGTGGGCTTTCAAAGGTTACAAATACTCATATACGATACGAATACTGCAGCCATAACAGCTTGAGTCTTCTAGGTTTATTTTGTGCACTTAAAATCTGGTTTAGCTGTCGACTGTAGAGATGTGTATGTAAATGTGAGTCACGCAGCCAGGGAATCAAAGAAATCCCAAGAATTTACATCCAATAATGATACAGGGTATACAAATCATTCAGGAATTTTCCATGCATTTAAACGTGTGTGTTGCCGCTCCTGTATGCAGTTATAGCTTTGAATGGAAATGTGCCTTTAATTAGCTTTCTTTCACTCGGTGTCTGTGGGACAGAGTCGTGTTTTGAAGCTGAGATGTAACATACCGCACACACACACACACACACACACAACACACAGCATCACAGATAACTCTATGATGATGACTGTCAGCTATATTAGCAACACAGCGCCGCACAGTGATCGTTAGATTAGCTTCTGCAACAGCGTTTGAAGAAAGTTCCCCTTTATGAAACACGAGCAGTAATTTGGGGTCTTCACTCTGAGCATAAGGTAGACTCACATGTAGCAGGCTGCAGTAATGTGTAATAATTAACAGGATCTGCTGACAGCCGCCGCCTCCCACGTATGTCTTTACATTAACTACAGAAGGAAAGAGAAAGGCCGAGCAGGATCTCGTATTGTGTGTGTGACATCTGCAGCGGAGAATTAAAGAGATAAAGATAGCTAGGGGTTGTTGTTCTCTCTCTCCCACTCTCTCTCTCCGTCTGTGTGGTTGTTTGTGTGTGTGTGTGTGTGTGTGTGTGTGCGATGGCCGCAGTGCTGTGGGCTGTAATAGAGAGGAGAGAACATTAGGCACACTCAACACTGAGGCAGCAGGAACTTGCAGCACAACTCCACAGAGTCCTCTCCATCTGTAATCAGCCGAGTGAGAGGGGAGTCACACCTTCTTCTTTTTATTTTCTTCTTCCACACAAACAATCCCGCCTGCCCTCTCCCTCGCACACTGCTCGAAGAGGCAATTCCTTATGCGGCAGCGCAGGTTATTACAATGTGCTTTACATCAAAGCACATACAGCAACATACAACGCGCGCAGAAGGATATGAGAAAAATGCAAAAAATAATGCGCAAGAAATTCTTTATTGAAGGCAGAAGACACCGCTCCAGATATATAAATTAAAGCCCTGTTTCAAGCAAGTAAGAAATGGCTGCTCTTGACTCTTAAACTTAAAATGCCTCTCCGCGCCTTCTATCCCACCTCTTCTTCTAACCAACTCTTCCCCACTTGCTGAGTCTTATATAACCCCGAAATGGCCCTCAGTAATATTACCTGTTGTCCTGCTCATCTTCCCCGTCTCTCCGTCCATCCCCCGGTATCAGCAGGTTTTTTTTTTTGGTATTACAGCATTCATCTCGTTGCCGATGGTCGTCCCCCGGCCCCCTTAAGTAGCCATTTCATGAATAAATGAAAAGAACGGGCAAATGATAATAAGATTGCTCATTTTGTTGCACAGCGTCGTGCGTGCATCTGTGTGTGAGGGAGAGAAAAGAGAGAAACTCCAATTACCAGAACTGTATTTACTGGTTTACTGCAAAACATGCCATTCTAATTGTCAGTCGTGTCAGAGGACCACCTCTCACCTGCACTTTAATGAACTGATAAAACTGCTGAATGGCAAATAAGGTGATACATGCATATCCTCAATTAATTATTTACCTTTGAGAATATTCTTTCCTGTTTCGCTGTCTGACACTTAAATGGTCCCGCTGGCCTTCCTCACTCCACTATATCATGTACCTGCAGCTGCCTCAGTCTCTATGGACACACTCGTTCGAAGTTTATATTTATCCACCCATTTATCATCAACACTCACCATCTCCATTAAAAACTTTTCTGCAGCCGCTATTTCACGAAATGGTACACAGTTGAAGCTGCACTTTGTAGTTTTGGAGAAGAGTTACAATTTCTTCCAAAACTGCGCACAGCACACAGTTTACAGAAAACGAGACGCCGGAAAGATGCGTATGAAACGGATCCGGGAACCTTATGAACCTTTGTCATTGTGAAGTTTGTTAGGAATGCCTGATGAGAATAGACAACAGATGTGCAACGACAAGAACAAAAAAAGCAGAGTACATGGATGAATTCATTACAAAAGGTATAGTCTACTGCAGCTCTGTGATCCTGGACAGCCTGGACAGCTGTGCTTTGAGTTTACTGTCAGCATGCTAACATACTAATGTTTGGCAAGTTAAGAGCATGCCAAAAAAGACAAATGATGGCTGTATCTGATGGGAATGTTATTAGTTTTTCCAGGCGTATCAGTGACAGGCGTACCAGGCGTCTGTTGTACGCTTGCTGTTTGGTTAGGTTTAGAAAACATCACATTTGGAGATAAAATAACGAAGTTGCTTATGCAGCTTCAGTCACCGTGTAGTTGCATTATGTATGTGACGAAACTGGTTAAGTTAAAATAAACTTTTATTTTCGGTTGGACATGAAGAGCAATCTTCGTGGTCATAATCCTGCGCTTGTCTGACCTGACCATGTGCCCCTAACCTCCTCCATCAGTGGACCTTCTCGCTGAGTAGGATAGGAATGACAAATCAAATTTCACAGCAAACCATCAAATCGTTTTTTGAGACTTTCCACTGAAAACTACAAATGTTTATCTGCCAGAGGAGAAGTCACGGGATCACCAGTCATACTGATCTTCGTCATCTAAGGATCACGAGTGACTGTACAGAATTTCACAGCAAGTCTGAAACCCAGAGGTAGACCGACCAAATTGATAAAGATAATGATTCTGTGTATGATATGCCTTAACATATTTCAGTGCATCCTAATGAGGTTTACCTTCATCCTGAGTGATGAAGCAGCGTAAAATTGCAGAGGTGAAGGTAGCTGGAGGAAACAACTCCTTAATTCAACATCCATCCATCCACATTTCAAAAGATTCGACCAAGCCAAGAGAGGAAGAGAGATGGGGCCCTGTAGGCAGAACGCCGACTCCGCACTGCAGTGATGGATGGAGACTCCTGGAGTCGTCTCACAAGGTGCACAATCAGCTCTGACTTTGAGCTTCATTCTCACTTTTCGGATGATGAAAGTCTACGTATTTCCAATGCACTGCTTGGAAAAGGTGGTGAATGTGCTGCCCGGTGTTTGTAAGACTTTCACCTGACTGGATTCTTCATGCAAACCTCTGTTATCTGAATCCTCGGTTGACAGGAGTGAACCACTGACAGCAGACGGCTCAGCCCGGACTCTGTCTCTCTCTGTGTAGCTCGATGTCACAGAAAGTTTACGACTTTGTTGAATTCGCCTCCAGGGACCGTCGGAGTGCGGCTAATCAGCCGATTTTTACAACTAAACCCCAAGACTGTGAGACTCATAGATCTGCATGTCGTTATCTGTACAGGCACACACAGTGGAACATAAAATGCGGACAGGAACAAGCGCGCACTAGCTGACTGGTGGAGCTGCCCACTCCTTTTCCTTTTGATTGACCACTTTATAAAAGGCGCTGAATGGAGCAGGTGCTTGGTTGCTGTCATTGGGAAGGTCAGAGCTGTCACGTGTGCGTAAGCAATCGTTTTTGCGTGTGCGTCCACCAACATACATGTAATTGTTGGGGTGTGTTTCAGCTCTGAGTGAATAAAGAACAAATAAGAATCTTAGAGAAGATATTTTCATCACCATAATGGCATAATCGTCTGTTCACAATCAGTGTTCATTTTATATTCTATAATGTGTCATTGCGCCAAATTGTCTTCCATGATTTCAGGCTGAAGTAGAAGCAGTAGCCGTGGTAGCATAAGTACTAGCAGTGGTAGTACTACTGTTGTCGTGGTGAATGTTAGAATAAAGGCGCTTACACACCGTTATGTCCTCAGTAAGGCCTTCCCCTTAGACTGGGAATGTGGCTTTTTAATTGCTCTCGCCATTATGTCCCAAAAGGGATTGCTGAAGACTTCAGCTGAGAGTTTTATCTTTAACAAGACAGAAAGTGGCTGAAACCCAAAGTGGCATGTCCTATTAGCAGGCCGTAAAGAGAGTGGGAAATCTCAGTGTGTCAGTGGCACAGACTGAAGCACATTAGGTAAGTCAGCCTGTTGCCTGGGCAATCGCAAGACAGTTTGAAAGGGGGCCCGGAGCAGGTATTATCCTCCCTCCTGCCCATTTCCCCTGATGTATTTACTTTTCATTTCATCAGAGTGCGATTTTAATAAGCTTCCAAACAGGTTCACACCAGCTTAGCCTTAGTTAGTGTAAATGTTCACCTGCTGCTGAGTTTGTGGGAAATGAAACTAGAACAATGAAATAAAATATGCAAATGAAAACATTTTATCTGGGAAGCGTGTCCATTTTTAAAGGTTGTTGATGCTTTTTCTGGTTTCTGGTGAAAGGATTGTTACTTTCGTGCCTGTTAGATATGTTGCCGCAGCTCGGCGAGAGTCGGCTTAGCCTCGCATTAAGAGTGGAAACAAGGGGAGACAGCTTGCTCGGCTTTGTCCAACATCTGTCTGTTTTCAAACATTGATTTTTGTACAGATTAAACAAATGAGATATTCAAACCTCCGCTAAGGCCCAACATTCCCCTTTAATTGAATTTAGCCTAATCCAATATTCAATAAAACATTTAAATCCACCAGATCCAGATTTCTTTTTCACATCAAGATCCGCGGATCATTCCTTGAAAGAGTTAACAAATGAATGATCTTGCAATGTTTAATAAAGTGAGAAAAAAATATCTTTCTGTTCTGGGTTGAGACTGATCCACCATCCAAATTACCTGGAAACCTGCACTATATTTGTGCTAAACTAAGCTAACTACTGCTTTATATTTAACAAACTAGAGAGTATCAACAGTTATTGTTTTGACAACCTGGAACCTCTCAGTTCATTTTCTATCTCCAAAAGTTGTTACTGAAGATGGTAGACATAAATATATCTGTATACAACTGGAAAAACCGCCAACCTGCCAACCAAATAACCGCTGAACAAAAGCACTGATGTATGTTTCTGACAAAATTTGAGATGTGAATCTGGTGAATCTGGTCACCAAGCTCAAATCTCAAGTTTGATCTGAGTTTGGTGCACTGCCGGGTGGACCTGCAGACTGGATGCAATTGGATTGACCCACAACCAATCAGAGCAGCAAGTCAGGTGTCATGTAACTTTTTTCAAATCTGGACAGGTGATGCTCCTCTGTCAGTCGTCTTAAAAGATAGACGCCCGTGAATGGCCTGTTGCAAACCAAGTGGCAAGCAAATCTGTCTGAACAGGAGGGTGGCGAGACGCGCGTACCAGAGCAAAAGAAACATATGCTTGCAGATTCATCTTTGTCCTGCGAATGACATTGTTATGCTACTAAGACGAATTAGGCAATGCTAGTTTTAGCTGTTGGTGCATTTCTATGTCTCTGTTTAGCACTTTGAATTACCTAGTGTATGAATGAATTCTTTTTTAAACACTGTTTTTCCACAATTTTTTTGCCAATTTGCATCCGAGAAATCACTGTTTAGCTCGTTAATCCTTGCAGGGTTTCTTGCTTAATCCTTGCTGGCTAATCTGTGGTTTCATATCTGGTAATGAGGAGCTCACACTGTGCTTGTTGGTTTTCTGACATGGCAAGACCAAAAGAGTGGCGGATGAGGTGTTGATCCCCAATTAGTCAGCAATTTTTATCCCATCGTTCTCAGCCGAATACTGTCTGCGTCGTGACTTTGATCCAGATAACCAGATTCTTTTCTCCGCGCCTGTACACTATTTTACTAAGTAAGAAGACGGATAACACTCCAACATATCAATTTGCGTCCTGCTGATTTTTTTTCTCTCCACGTCTTTAGATCTCTCCATCGATTCAGTAATCTATACAAGTGGAATTTGGCACTTAATTCGATGTGGTGGCCACACTTTGTCAACAAATAGGATTTGGCCCGTCTTGCAATTGTACATTTGCATCGACACACAAGTTCATTATATCGGTCTGATGCCATATGGATCACCTCTGTTCTCCCACAATGTCTCTCATTAAATTATCTCCGATCAATAAGGCACGCTGCCACTCGCTGTGACCCACAGCAGCGATTCTCTTACTTGCTTTGTCCTTTGGGGTTAAAAGCCAATAAAAAACAATATGTCAGTATGTGACAGTGACAGAATTAAAATTAATCAACATGTTTCTGTCACACGAATGTACCCATGAAAACTGATGCCTACATTTATTTCAATGGCTTTGAAAGGAAACCATTTCATCTTGTACAGTCGCTCGCATGATGTGTTGAGGGAGCACAAAGTTTTGAATAATTTTTCTTGTCTATCTCATGAGGGAAAAGACTCCTAAGGTAATATAAGGGTCTCATTAATGGAACTCCCTCTTGTCTAACTTAAGGTGTGATATAATTCATACCATGACTCACCCCGTATCCTGAAGCATTTGTATCGCAGCCCACCACTATTCCCTGATGATCAGGACACCCATAAGAGCCCTTGGCTGTAAATCGGGTTCAAAGAAAAGCAATTAGGCCACGTCGTCGCAGCATTTCTCAAAATATCTCACCAGCATCTCCGCTCCCATTCAACTCTTGTCTATCAGTGACTTTTACATCTACGCTAAAAAAAAGTGCCTCATTAGGAAGAAATTGATTGTTTAAAACACTCTTCAGATAATTCATTTTCTAATCAAGTTGTCCTTGCAATTAATCGAGATTTAGAATTGAATTGATGCAAACAAATACTTCCAAAGCTCAAACACAAGGAGGAATATTTCACAAATAAAGAAATAGTATGTAGCATGGATATACTGCAACTCTTTTGCAATGGGCAACAGCATGCGAGTCCCACAGTGGTGAACCAACTGATCGGCAGACAGAGAATAGTGTGATGCTAGAACCCACCGAACAATATTTGGATTCAGGCATCAAAGACATACAGCTTTAACTTAGGAACAGTGTTCTGGGTGCCGAAATATGCAACCCTTTCAAACCTTGTCACTGTTTAAAAGAGATCCATAATCAGTCTGAATAGTCTCATAATTTCCATATTAACAATTGTCTCCGCAGGTAAATTTGACGGAACCTAACCTAAAAACTAAAAATGTCTTTGTCTGTGTTAGCGTTAGCCATAACAGCTGTCAGCCATCCCGGCGACCCCTTTCCTCAGAATGCTAATCCAAAACTAGAAATGGCAATTAGCCCTTTTAGCATGCTCATCACCGCGGATATGCAGAAACATTGAGGGGGAGGCAGGAAGTCCTGACCTTATCAAAGACTGAGCGGCAGTGGGCCTGCTCAGAATATAGAGTGACTGTGTAGGATTGAGTGTTTATTTCTTCTTATAAAAATGCTACGGTTGTGCTTAGAAATGCTGTGATTTTGGGTGTTTTAGACGTCCCTGCAAAAATAGAGTTAAAATTGAAAGGATATGTCTGATGGTATTTGAACTTTTTGTTATTAGAAACAAATTCTCATAAAAAACTGTTACAACAAATACAACAAAATTCTATAGATAGATAGACAGAGACATATAAATGCACACACACACACAGTACATATATTTTATTTTTTATTTTACTATGAATATGGGCACTGTAAGTTTATTACAGTGAAAATGGAGTTGCACAGTTGTTAAAAACAGTCGCCTTATTCATTTTGATAAAGGAAAATAACACCCAAGGCAACAGTAAGGCTTTTCAGTGTGTTTGTGGATACTGGAGAGTCATGGGGCCATAAGCAGAACAGTCTCATTCCACCATTCGACGCTTGTTAGCATTAATTTATTGCTTGCTGTCGATCTCTTCAGGGGAAGTGTTGTTAAAAACAAGAGACTACATCCATTCTAATGACTGTGGCGCTTGGAGCTATATGCTAATATCGGTTTGCAAACACTCATGGTGACAATTTTTAACATGCTGATGCTTAGAAGGCGTAATGTCTATTAATCAGAAACACTGTCTTGGTTTGACTAATGGTGCTACATATAAAGTTACGGTATCACCGGATACCTGGCAAATGATCCTCAGGAGATCATGAATTTCTGCATCAAATCTTGGCAATCCACCCATTAGTTGTCCAGTTGACCAAAAATGCCAATCTGCTGATGTTGCCAGAGAACAAGTCAGGTGATCCCCAGAATCATTTCATCAATCAATGTGATAGAGGTTGAGATACATTATTTCACTGAATGCCAGAGGGAGAAGAGGAAGAGTCAGGGGATTGTCATGGTCGTTAGAATTCACCTTCAGGGAACAAGGAATATCAAAGTTTCATGGCAAGAGATTCAAAAATGTCAATCTTCCTGTGGCCTTCGAGGAAGAATCTGGGAATCACCAAAATTGGCAGGCTCCATCCTCTAAAAAGACACCAGCTATATCCTTCAAGAGGCTCCCCAGATACTAGAGTCTCTGATATAACCACAACGTACTTAAAACTGAACGCCATGGACAACCTGTCATTCATAGAGTACAGTTCATTAAATTTACGGTGGAAGAAGGGTTGTTGTAGCTCCCACTGTGGAGGAACAATTACTGTTCTGACAGAATTATTCTACAAAACACGAGGCTTGAAAAACTTCCCGAAGCATAGTTTGACAAAGATAAAGGCTCGAGAGAGTTATGAGACACCAGCATGCCCTGATGTACATCAATAGTTAAGAGGGGAGAACGATATTTAAAATGAGAAACAGAGTAAGTATAACGATGCTAAAAGGTCAAACGGGGGGAACGCAGACACGGATAAAGCCACATCCCCATGTGGGTGACCTACGTATGATAGAGGAAGACGATGTCGTCCCCAGGCTTTCCCATGCCGGGCCCCCAGCTGTGCCCTCACCAGGCTGGGGATCGATCCTTGCCTACCCGCCTCCAGTCCCATGCTACGGCCTCTTCATTAGGTCGGGCCTGCTGGAGTGGATGCTCTAATTGGCGAGGGCCACTGAGAGCCAGCATCCTCGCCTGCCGTGCTCCCAGAGAAGGGGTCGCCAGGCATCAGCCGCTCACACTAATCTCCCCTATTATTCTCTGCTCTACTGTGGGAGAAGGAAAACAGCCAGACCGTGGTTTGTGTGCATTTGAGTGTGTATGTCAGATATGAGCTTGTTTCTGTAGGTGTGAGTCCTTTCTCTAATGGGGGAACAGGTCCGATCACGTGAAAAACTGAACTCCGCTGAACCCATCTCCGACACTTGTTGGCAGCTTACTTAATTACTTGCTCTATTTTTCCGTTCTATGGGATGTTTTTCATCCGAACTTTGCTTTGCTGCCCATCACTGCACTTCCTGTTATGTGAACAACAACTCGGACACAATCATTAAGAGCTTTTTACAGCAGCACATAAACACTTCAAACTCCCCCTATCTGCTATTCCGTTCCTTCATTTAACCCTCACCGAAGAGAGCGGACTGATTTCATTTTCACTCACAGTTCCTCTGGTGGTCCGTTCGTCTCATAGGTCTAATTTCATTCCCTAATCATATTGATTGAACATTTTAATTTAGAAATTAAAGCAATTTACAGCAAGGCAATGATCATTTGCAAGGTCAGTTAGGATCTTTGATGGCCTAATGAGGAATGAGATGAAACTATTTTTACCTTCTTCCGCCGACAGTCGCATGAAGACAACTTCAGGAGCAACAGGAAAGGGATCACGGCCTAGAGGCATGGAGTTTTATATATCTTATATAAACTTTGGAGGGGACAGCTAATAAATGTTCTCAAGAGCAAACAGTCTGTCACAGGCAAACATAAAAAACAACCAGGAACTCAGTGCAGAGAAAAAGACTGGTGAGGATTATTTGTGTGTTGTTCTTGTAGTCTGTGAGAGAAGAAAATAAATGCCAACTATATCTTTTGTTTGAGCTACTTACTGGTCGGGCCTTGACGACAGACTCAGATTCCTTTACACGCACTGTGCCTGCATCAACAGCCAATGCTGAGGGCTAGAGGGCAACATGTCGTTTATTGTTTGTTAATAATATTACATAACTGTGTTTACACTGATCTGTTCAAGTAGATAAATCATAATTTTTTCCCAGGATTGATGTCATGTCATGTCCCCCTTGTCGCCGTTGTCATTTACACCAATGGCGGGGCTATAAAGCAGCGTGAATGTGTGATTTCTGTTGGATTTTACTGTCTTAGGTAGTGAACCTCAAGAGTTTTTCACGTCTTTCAAATCTTACTTCTCCATCTTAGCAGCAGTAAAGCAAAATGACAGGGCGAAAAAACCCCTCAGCTGCTCAACTGCGCCCCATAACCTTATCTTTCCTCTATGCAGTTAAACTAAATTTGCTATCCTTTATTATCATACTTTTTGGTTTTGGTAGTCCGCCTTCTTAAACATAGATTAGTGTGTTTACATGCAACAATTTCTTTACACATAATACAGCTAAACCATGTCCAAAACCATGCCGTGATTCTGTACCTACGCTTCTCCAACGAGACTACCACGGTTTACCTTCAAGCTAGCAGCTCTATGATAACATGCACACACAATGACAATGCAAACATTTTCCAGCAGAAACTGAACACAATGTACAGCTGAGTCTGCCGGGAATGTACTGCAAGTATTTGTCCTGAGTATTTCAAACGGTGTCTATTTTACCTGTTGATGTCACCTGATGACAATAAATCACAGATCCATGATTTCTGTTCCAAATTCTGATTGCACGGGCAGTAATGATGATGCCTTGTCCGGGTTAATGGTTGCTGCTGCATTGTGCATGTGTTGTACAATGACTCCAATGGTTCCTTTGTCTCATTTTCTATTAAAGTTCTTCGCCAACTGATCTCTACACATCGGTTTCTCTTTTTTGACTTGAACAGTCTGTGACCCTCACTTTTCCATAGAAAATCTAAGGATTACCATAAGCATGTAATCAATCAGTGAGCATTGTGTAGAGTCTGTGAAAGACAGCGCCGAGTAGTCACTTGGTGGTGAGTATTGTTTATTGGAGGTGACTCAGAGTTGTATTTGTCGCATTAAATGTGTGACTCATCTGGTCTGCGAAATGAATGAAAGTTAATAAAATAAAAATAAAAATCCAAACTCTTCTAAGCCCCATCAGGAGCCCAGTGACTCTCCAAGTAAGCTGCCAAACAGAATTTATGGAGCAGACAGACAGGTTGTATCATCACCTGCAGCCAATCACAAGACTAAAGGTTGAACTTCAGAGTTTGTGGTGTGATGTCCATATCAGACAATGTCACTGTCAAGTGAGGTAAATGTTGTCTGAAGGAGCAGAAGAAAATAGGAAATATTCTGAATGAGACCACCAATAGGACACACACGCTGTGTACCTGCATGCCTGCATCAATGCTGACATCTAGTGGAGAAGAAACAAAGCACAACCAATAGCGAGCTCAGTTAACAGATATAATCATAGCGAGATGTATTTATTGAATTGTATCACATGAATTCAGTTGAATGAAACAAGCAGATATATTGTTCTAACATTTCGCTTTGGTTTTGAGGATTCAAACCAAGGCAGAGATTTTTTGTGTCAAACTGCTACCATCACAACTCTTTGTTCAATTAAAAGAGGCAGATTTCTTCTGATATCTGCAAATATGAGAAAATAAGCATCCAAAATAGGCTGTATGATAAACATACACAATATAATACTTTCTCCTTATTTTTGTAAAGCTGACTAATCAGACAGTGCTGCCACAGCCTGCTGAGACTCCAAAAATGTTTCATTTTTGGCAGAAAAGTTGTGGATTTTTATTCAATGTGTGCGCAAGTGTCGCTTTTAATTGTTTTTTTTTTTGGACCCCTTTTAGCCATTACACACATAGCAACTTCTCTAATTCAGTTTGCGAAACAAAAAGTCAGCCTTGGTTGTTTTACATTTGAAACACCTGTTAAGCCTGAAATCATGAGGGTGTTATACATTAAATATTGCCATTGCCGTATGTGGGTTTTCTCTCCAACTCTATCTTAAAGGTGCACTGTGTTGTTTTGGGGCAGACATTTTAGTGAGAAGAGAAAGATCTTCATGGACAGATTTTGTTATACTTAAAAAAAAAACTACATCAATAGTCTCTCTTTGTTTTCACAACTGAACA
>CAEMYA010000044.1:10602420-10664610 GCA_903131615.1 Diplodus sargus | reverse complement strand
AAACTTTATAAAAGCTGGCTTTTCCAAACAGGGCCCCTCGACTTTGGAACGACCAGCCTGAGGAGATCAGGCTCGCAGAATCAGTAACTTATTTTAAACCATTCCTTAAAACCTTCTTCTGAAAGACTTATTTTTTTGCCAAGTCACCCTTTTAAACTGACTTTTCATCTTTCTATCTTTTTATCCAATTACTGCTCTTAGTGTATTTATCTGTTTTGATTTCCTCTCATTAGTTACCGTTTTTATTCGCCTGTTATCTCTATTTTAAGCATAACTTTTCTTTCTTCTCTCATTTACTTTCTCTGTGATTATACCTATTGTATGGTGTTGATTCCTTTTACTTGGAATGTCTCATAATGTCATTTTGTGTTTTTACACTTTCCGTTCTGCCTTCTTGTTTTAACTCATCTCAGACTAGGGTTCCTTGTTTTTGACTTGACTATTGAGTGTTTATTCTGCAACACTGTCTTCCTGAGTTTCCTGCTTTTTCTTGTTTGTCAAAGCACTTTGTTAACTCTGCTTTTAAAGGTGCTATATAATTGAACATATATACCATATCATTATTATTATTTGAGTCATTATGTCTGAAGTTAGATCAAGTCAAAAGTCTTTATGTTCCAAAATCCAATTGGACAAATATGTATGTTGAATAGTATGTGGAAGTTGTTTAGCATCTTTTATTATTCAGGTCTTCATGTTTGCATTTATTTTCTTTTTTACTTTATCTTTTTATTTAAGAACTTCACATTAATTATAAACAATTAGTCCACCCTCAGCACAACCAAACATCAACAAACCAAACATAACACAACAAAACAAAAGTAGTCTAGTGGTCTGCGAATGAAAAGCACTACATTTGAATTATCTAGAGGAAGAGATGTTGGACTTTAAGAGTGAGTAAAATACCAGTATTTGTTAGAGTGACGAGTGGGTCTTCTTATCACAGCACAACCTCTGGTGTCTTCCGTTTAGTTTACGTCGTACGTCATGACGTCAATCTGTGGGCGGGATGGCGGCGTACCGTGGGGCGGACGGACGAACTGGCACTCGGAGGAGGGCTGCCGCCGCTGCTCGCTGAACGCCTGTGTCAGCCCCAACAGTTTGCTATCAGCTTCGTAAGTGTGAACTATATATTTTTAGTTTGGGCGTTTCGGGGTTGTTTTTCACCGTCAGTTAAGTTGCGTGTGTCTGGTGTGCTGAGTGTCTCTGCCGCGAGGAAGAGCTGTTAGAGAGTGTCGAGGTAGATATCTCATCGTACAAGCAGCTCTGTGCAAATGACACACTAACGGGACTGTCAACCTGAGTCCGTTAACACACTGCTGCTGCTCACTGACAACACTGGACTAACACTTCAAACACTGTTAGCATTATTTATTTGTTTATATGGCTAAATGTAGTTTCAAAACATGCACGAAGTCCTATAAGTTGCGTGAAGTACGTTAGGGGAAAATTGGCAGTTATCTTTCTCAACGGTCGCTATAAGGTTGTTCATGTCCTGTGCGGACGTTTTGCTGCAGTAACATCAATAACAACATGATTGAAAGTTGCAGTTGTGTACAGGTTTATGTCATTGCCCATGCAATAACAAACAAACAGTAAAAACACACTTGAAATTCGTCTTAACTGGACATATAATCACCTTATCTGCTCCCACATTTTATTATTTGCAAGCCTGTTATGGAGCAGACTGTTATTTGAGAGTAATTTAAGTTCCAGTTGATTCATTAAACTTATTTACTAGATTTAAAGTGAAAATGAAAACTATCTATCATCTATCTATTTTTTTTTTTTAGAGATTATATTGCAAGAAAACTTGCTTGGGATGATCTATAATTACTGTGTCAGTGCATTAATGTCGTTATAGATAGTGAATGTTATTGTTGTTTAGTGCTGCACGATATGGTCAAAAAGTGACACCGCGAATATTTTTGACAGATACTGCGATTGTGATGTAACTCGTGATTCATATGGATGATTAAATGTTACATCACAGTTTTCATTGTCAACGAAAAACTAGTAAAATCATGATGATGTGGTATTTCTCCCGCTCTCTGCCAAACAAGCAGGTTTTATTACATCTGGAGAAGATGCTTCGTAGGCCGGAGCATCTCTGCAAGTTTTATTGAAACCCTGTTTTTTGACACATATTACATTTATAGATAACTGCTGTTCTTGCAATTTGCATATTGCACCTAGTCATATTGCGATTTTGATAATTTTGCAAATAATTGTGCAGCCCGGTTGTTGTTATGTTACTACATATGTTTGTCACAAGAGTTTGATAACCACAATTGAGGGATCGTTGCAATAAAATGTGTGTTTCTTAGCCAACATATAAATATCTGCTTTTTTTTACACCCTAATATTGGATCCAGGTCATGGTAATACTAAGTGCTACACCGTAGGCAGCTGGACTTGTTTCAGTTTCTTGAACATGTTTCACCACTCATCCAAGAGGCTTCTTCAGTTCTAACTTACTTCAGTAAGTAAGTAATATTGGCATTGGTGTCATCCTTGAAAATGAAGTGTCTGTTGAGCTCTGCTCATATTGATGTGTTTCTGTGGCTCATGATATTAACCAGAGCCCCCTGCCAGTTGCTTTCAATCTGCACAAGTTTTAATAAACCCTCTGATGCGCTGAAGACATGTCAAGGAAATGGAAAGACATCTGCAGCCTCATTTAATCTGATCCTTTGTATTCCTCACAGAAGAGCATTTTTTTTTTCCCGCAACCAATAATTATCGGTGTCTGGGAGACAGACAGACGTACGCACTCTCACACACGGGCATGCAGTTAGACGCAGAGAGTACAACGTGCCAAGGAAGCATTTAGAGGATTACTGTTTCCATCTCACTTTCTCTTTTCTCTGTTGAAGACCTGAGGGCCTGATGTAGCAGGTTGTCATCTCCTCTGCAATGAAGGAAATCCACTCCAGCGACGTGAATATGGACTGAAGGTTTGTTTTCATCCACTTACTTTACTCCTCCATTCTGATTGCTGTTTGCATCTCTCTTGCTCCTTCTCTGATGGTTGTGTCACTACATTGCATGTACATTAGATACACATGTTGAGGGCTGGAAGGACCTGGTATGACATGATGTATCTCACTATCTGTTCAGCATACTCTGCTAAGTGGCTGAGAGCTTGGCTGCCCCTTCAGGGCACTGCTAACGCAGCCATTCATGTCTCACTCTGACGGTCAGACCACCACGATGACGCTACCCTCCACCTCCTCCTCCTCCTCCTCCTCCTCCTCCTCCTCCTCCTCCTCTTCCCACTGCACTCACATTGTGCCTGAGCTTAGAATTCTTTGTACGAGTGTGTTTGTGTAAATGTATGTGTGTTTGCATGCACGATGCTTACAAAATAGAACTCTGTGGTGGTTGCTAAAGATGGAGTTGCCTCCTCCTCTGATTTGCGCTCAGCCTCATGTAACACTTCGGCATCGGCTGAAGATGTGCTTATCCAGGATCAGATCACAAGATTAACACAGCTCGCTGTATTCTCGCCTTGCTGTCACAGGGGCTGATTAATTGGCCGTGTGTACAGGAAGCCTGCATTTCTCACAACAAAGCTGCAGAGATGGAAATAGAAAGATGACATGAGATGGATCATAGTTAAAGCAGGTATAACTGTGATGGTTTTATACTGTATATCTACCATTTGTGTAGAGACTTCTGTTATAAAGACCTAAGAATTGTTGTACAGTTAAGAGTTTGGTTGGAATAGATAAACACTGAAATAACTTATAAATTATCATTCTGCACAGCAGTAATATGATCATAAACACTGCTGTTTCATTTGTTCTTACGATCAGCGGCACACCCTTACATAAACAAATTGCCCCAATTTCCCCCCATAGTTCAAAGACACACAGGTTTGTTAGATCGGCACTTAAACTGTCCTAAGTGTGATCCTGAAGATGTGTTTGACTCTTTATTTGGCTTCAGCCCTGTGTATCCCTGAATAGGATAAGTGGTATGGAAAATGGTTGAATGTTGTTACAGAACATTTTGTCATAAGAATAGTTAATTTATATAAGAAGGTATTAAAAGTTCACCTAAAATAAAAATTCAGTCATTATCTACTCGTGCTTTTGGAAAAGTTGAAATTGTCGTCAACAAAACATTGTTGTAGCTTCACAGCAAAACAGTGATGCAGCATTCTCCTAAACAGCTGAAGTAGATTTGGACTTATTTTAAGATGACGAAAAAAAGACAGCAACTGAAAAAAGCAAACATTAAATGGTTCCATCCAGTGAATTTGCAGCAATCCAAGTCTGGGGAAGCACAGATATTCCAGAATTCTTTGAAAAGCGTTACTTACACCCTTGTTGTGCAGTCGATTTGGGATTAAAGATAGGATGTACTGTAAATGACGTCCTTTAAAATCAATTTGAGATCTCAAGGTTTCCGGAGACTTGGATTACATGCTGGAGCTGATGAAGCCATTTTATGCTTTTCCTTTCAGTTGTTTTTTGAATGTTTTGAACTTCAGGTGTTTAGGAGAATGTTTCAACGCTGTTTGTTGTGAAGCGCCAGAAAGGTTTTTTGGAGACTACAAAACTTTACCCAAGTTTGTATCACTACGGGGGTTAGTAGACAAATTTCAAGGCATATTTTCATTTTTGGGTGAACTAATGCCTTTTTTCTTTTGTTTAGTGCCTAATGCATGGCTGCTTAGATGAAAACATTGTATTTTTTGTACTGTGGAGACAATACTGCCAAGGTCTGTGTTCAGTTCTTGGCAGTGGTACAGTACCTCAGGCAGTGTTTGCGAGTGGGAAGCTGGTGAGGGATCATATCTTTGTTGCTGCACTGAAGTCCTTCTGGTTAACACTTATGAGCTCAAATCATGTTAAAATCCCATTGAGATGCTCAGTACTGAGAATGTTCATTGGGTTCATTATATCTTTGTTAATGTAATTATTACTGCAAATAAACAATATTGAGGTGAACAACCACATCACAACACAGGATGCCTCGTTATCATTTGTGGAGTTGTGTTCTGATGAATGTATAGTTGAGTTCTAAGAAGTTATGGTCGCAAATTTTATTTTGTTGTCCCTTCCTTCCAAACAAATGATGCAAAATGTTTAGTAAGGGATTCAGAAGGATTCGGATTATCTGTCTTTTGCCCTTTGGAGTCTAAATCTCAGCATAGTTCAGGCACTAATTTGGCTTTGCAAGGCCAGCCAAGGCTAAGGAGGAAATGCTGTATCTGTGAGAGGAAACGCACTTTCCTTTCCTCTCTATCTCACACACATGCTCTCTCACCTTCCTCCTCTTCCAGTAGGCCAAGGGTAGCAGAGGTGTCATGGCGCAGCTTATTTTAGATGCCACGGACTGAAATCATTTCTCATCAGTGTTTTTCCCATCAAGAAACATGCACAAGTTAAAAGCTTGGCTTCACCATCCTGCTTATGCCCTAACTGTGGACAGACTGGGACTTTCCAGTACGACTGACTCCCACACTTCTAGATTGAAGGTGAAATTCCTTTATAAAAGCTGCGGTTTCTCGTGGCAACGAGTTGCCTGCTTCCCTCAGATCCCTTCCTGTTTGAAGACAGAGGCAGAAATGAGCCAGGGGTCACAGAGCGTCACAAGAGTTTGTACTCTAAAACGGGGCTGAGGTCCATGTTTTAGTATTAAAGGATATGTTCAAAATGAGTTATGTTCTGAAGTTTATCCGAAGCTTCAAAAGCTTCTGTATCTTCTTCCAAAGTTAGTTATTTTGGTATAAAATTCCATCTTTGTTTTTCCCTGTTGAGCACCAAGAACATGAAGAGGGAAGTTTGTACCAAAAAGGATCAAACTCGAAGATTTCCTCTTGACTTGTCAGCTGATAAACTTTCCAATACGTTTTTCCACTGAAGGACGGCAGCAGATTTTGATCTGGACTAAGATAATGTTATACAGACGTTTCCCTCTGCACAATATTGTTCACCTTCGTTCCCGTTTGTTTACATCTTCTAGTCTTCAGATGACTGACTTTAGAAGAGGGCATGTTAGGGTTTGGAGGTCATGAGCAATATCTCCTTTCAGCGTAAATCTTCTCCCAGAACCTAGACTTGATATTGTTGACCCTCAGCCTACGCGTTGAGCCCAATAATACACTCACAGTAAAAGCTTCAAGACCAGCGCTTGGATGTGATGATCCCCTCTAACCCCCCTACTGAGCTGTAGGGGGTGTCTGGTTACCTGAACTCCAAGATCTGACTGAGGAGTTATTTAAATAGGTGACGATGCAGATGATTCATATCTGACCGCGTAAAGCTTTTCTCACCTGCTAACACCACAGAGACCCAGATGCCCCCTGGCCTGAAAACCTGGCAGGTTTATTTCCTCAGTTGCACAAAGTGTTTGTTGACCCTGACACGCATTGTCTGATCCATTCCTTACGTCTGTGCGCGTTGAACAGAATCTCCGGTATGAGATTTCAGCTGGTGTGTAGGTGGTTTCCAGCATGTTGACAGTTAATGATGCACTGCCAGAGCTGGTGGAATATGAGATATGTTGGCCAAGTTGTGAGGCTTGGGCCGCTGTTAACCACCTATCAGGTTAGAGAGTGAGAACCAGTTTGGAGAGCTTTAGATGTATCACATACTAATTTCTCCTCTCGTCCACGGGAAGCAGTTCGAGAAAATCTGTAAATGAGAACCTTAGTCTCGCCATCAGGTTAGACATATTAGGTCTGAGCTGAGTGGCATTGCAGTTGTTGTGAGCATGGAGCAGTGTCGGTTCCATCCATGTTGAATTATTCATTAGAACACTTGTTGTGTTGTTGAGCACAGATGCAGAGGTGTCTTAAATAAGGCTTCCCCACTACAAATGTGGAGCCTCATCCTACATAAAGTTTAACATGCTGCCCGATGACTCACAGCCAGTCTTCAGATGTGTTTCACTTCACTGCCCCGTTATCTGGATTTGTTCACTGCCTCTACACCTCCAGAGATATTTAAAGCTGTGTATAACTATAAAAGATGAATAGCTCCTCTGTCGAGATGAAATTTAAATAAGCAAAGTCTATGTTACTTTGTCTTTGCATCCTCCCACCTTACAGACTCTTATTAGTTTATCTCAGATGACTCAGTCTTTCTTCACACCCAATTTACCACCTGTTTTTCCCTTTGTGTTTGTGTGCGTGTCTTGGGTATATGTGTGCATTTGTATATTTTGGATTTGATTTTTATGATCAAAATTTTTCATAACAACATGGGCGGTGGTAGTTATGAATGAAGCATACAGAAAACTAAAGAAGTTATTAGAGAAGCATGGCAAATGGTGGCTCAGTCATGCTGTTGATCAGATGAATTAAATAAATGTTAGGCAAGGCAGACTTCCGCATCCACAAATGAAGGTCATACCTTTAGTTAAGCTCAAGGGATAAGTTGATCATATAACATGCACCCTGTCAGAAGTGAGTGGCTCTGAAGCGTCTTTCAAAATCAAGTTCTCTCGATCTCTGGGTGTATGGAGACTTGGATTGCACCGAACGAGCCTCATGGAGCCATTTTATGTCCTTATTATGTTTTAAAACGTCCCCATCTTCTTCAGTTGTTTAGGAAAATACCACAAAGCTGTTTGCTGTGAAGCTCCAGAAATGTTTTCTGGGATAATAAACTTCCACGACTTTCCATGGGCATAGGGGATGAGTAGATAATATCAGATTTTTTTATTTTGGTTGATATTTTCCGTTCATTGCTAAAAAATCTTTAGTAAAACGTGTATCGAGGTCAGTTTAAGACAGTTACCAGCTGTGGATCCGTGTCATTCTTCAACCTTTAAATACAAGTCGGTGGCGTCACTAAGCAAACAACAATGTGTTTGTTTTTATGTCTGCATGTGTGACTAAGTGATTGTGTGTCTTCTGGTTTGACAAGTACCTGGAAAGCAGAGCACAGCTTTGGCAGCAAGGCCTCCCTGTGGGTTCCACCTTGCACAATGGGGCGTTGTGCCTGCCTCTGTCAGGGAACTACCTGCCATTCACCTCCTCATTCAGACACACTCTCTGCTGAGCACCCGGGCTGAACCCAACACGGCCAGGCGAAACACGCCTTGTACGGATGCCTTTGATCCAGTCTGGACCCTTTCACCCCCTCTGTAACCCTCTGTCTCTCTTCCCTCACTTACTCCCCATCTGATACAAACAGTTGTGTCTCTTATCACACTGTTTGCAGTATGCTGAAGTCATCTCCTGCACTGTCAGAACTGACACAACTCTGCCATTCGCTGCCTCCCTGCCACGCACACACAGATAAATACAATAACGATTGTTCCTGTTTCCTGCCTATGCTGTCATTATGCAGCTGCTGAATGAGATATGGTCCGTTTTCCATTCGTCAAAGACAACACACACAAACATATGTACACATATGCACATTTCCACACAATATAATTCCTGGTATCTCTCTGTTTTTCTTTCCTTTTTCTGTCTTTGTGTGATATTAACACACATTGGTGCGCACAGTCACACACAAACGTCGCTGCCAGAACTCTCTGGCCTAATTCCCCTCTTATTGATGTGTGTCTGTCAGTGAAAGAGGCGCAGCACAAAGAGCAGCGATGGGCCTGTGTGTGGCTCAGAGGGAACAAAGAGTGGTCTATTCCACGCCAGCTCTCAGACTCTTCTGGAAACACTGCATGGGCTTGTTTAAGCTATGGCCATATTTTGAGTTCAGTAACTGTATGTTCAACAATGAACAACAACATGGCTGCTTTACTGTCAAAGAGCATGGGACAGATTGACCTCCACTTGTGTTACTCATGCCCTGTTTGTGACTTGTTTTACATGTCAACAGTGAAATTAAAGGGGCAATGTGTAAGAAATCTATGAACAATTATCAACACAATGTGAATAAATAGCAGTTTTGACATAGTATGATCGAGTATTATGTTACAGAGATATCTAATGAAGTTAGCATGCTAACCAGCTCGCCCCGGTCCAAAGCTCCTCAGCTAGCGATGTTAATATTGACACTCCCTTGCTCCCAAGCTCCCAGTCCAAACCGCTACCAGCACGGCTAACTGAGCTTGCCATAGGCAGCTACAGTAAACAACGGTTTGAAGCTACTCTGGTGATATGTCGCCCCTTCCACTTTTGGATAATAAATTTGACAATTGCCAATTCTTACATTATGTACCTTTTGAGTAGAACAGTGAAGGAGAAACAGTGATCAGGTTATTGTGCGGATATTTTTTTAGGAGTACTGTAACTATGGGAGGAAAAAAACTGTGGAAAGACTGTACTACAGTATTGATTAATAATTTATCTCGTGTCTTTAGAGATGGCAGATTGTATACTAAATCACGTAAATAAACAAGTTGTCACGCCACCATTGCAACTCTGGAGCTTAACATCCTTTTCAAATAATCATCGTTGATTGCCTTCTTTGTTTAATTATGATAATGGATGTTATTTTAGAACACTTCAGTGTCACATTTTCATCAGAATAATCTTTCTGCCTGAATGAGGCTTCAGCTATCAAAACAAAGAGCTGAAGTAAACATTTACAGCGAGTTGTGACATTATGATTTGTTGTTAAATACCAGCAGCTTTTTTAAATGAAGCGAAGAAATCAGGAAGTTAATTGTGATTATTGTGAAGAATTGATTACTATACCTCTTCATTTTATTAAGTTTGAATTAATACTGACTGCAAAATGACAAAATGGCCAATGAGAGCGGTTCTCATTCCCAGTCGTTCACCATCTATCTAGTTAAGCTGGTCAAAGACAATGACTGCAGGGCCAGACGACTGGCAGCTCAGCTGAATGGAATGAGCTGCAGAGCTAAGGACAAGGATGTGTGTGTGCGTGCGTGTGTGTATTTATACAAGGGTATGAGCGAGGGTGACGCGGTTCCAAGAGAGGCCATTGTCCATGTGGCCGTTTGTAATTCCCCTCTGACAGCATTGTCAAATTTCTGAGAAACATGCTGACTCACTACTGAGGCTACTGACCCCAGCTGTCACTGACACCTGTTAATCACTGATCTGTTTCTGTGGTAGACACGGCCTAAATACATCAAACCACATCCATCCATGTTTCTGAGGTTGATCGGAGGAGCGACTGAAGAGAGAAAGTGCAGTTGCACATTTCAGTTAAAATTGTCTGAAGGATAAGGATAAGAGGTAAAATTGGCGGTGAACCTGAGACTTCTTGCTCTTTTGCATTTTTTCTTTAAATTAGTTAGCTCAGCTATTAAGAATATCTTTTTTCAACTGTTTATGTCTTAATGTGCAGTATTGTCTTGGTGCTCTGTTACTAGTTTAATGAAGCAATCTGGTGTCATTTGGGTCAGAATTGGACAGTCGTCATTCAAAGATCCATCTGGTGTTTGTTCTTTTGCATCATCACCTCATCGAAGTGCCTGCTTCCTTTAAATGAAACTCAGATGGACCCCTCACACAAACACAATCATACACACCAAGTCTGATAATAAAGCTTTGTCCTCTAAAGGCTTCTGAAAGAGGATTTAGTTTGAATATAAAACTGTAGGCAATCAAGAAAACATCCAATCCAGTGT
Organism: Diplodus sargus; assembly: GCA_903131615.1. Taxonomy (NCBI): domain Eukaryota; kingdom Metazoa; phylum Chordata; class Actinopteri; order Spariformes; family Sparidae; genus Diplodus; species Diplodus sargus. The sequence continues at coordinate 10,654,083 of CAEMYA010000044.1, read as the reverse complement.
TGGGATCATCCTAGGGATGAAGGAGGGGATTTACAGACACAGAGGGAGGGAGGGCCAGGGCCTCAGGTTCAGTTTCGGCTTTGGGACAGGATTAATTTACGTTTACCCCTAAACTGCCCAGCTCCCAAACAACAGAAACACAGTGCTTCGTCATAATCAATTAGACTTCACTGTGGCTGCCAGAAAATGCAAGTTCCTGTCTCAGTGTGAGGGTGAAGGCATGCATGCAGAATCGAGTATGCATGCTCACTTGATTATGTTACCCTCGTGTGCATGTGTGGTTCATACAGGAAGTTCATAGAAAGTTGAAGGAAGGAAGGAAGGAAGGAAGGAAGAAAGAAAACAAGCTAACAATTTAAATGATGAAATAATCTAGAAACATGCTCATCATGTTAAAAAAAAAAAAAAGTGCTCATTGCATTGAGCTATTTGGTAATATCAAAGTGACAGCTCACCACCAAATTAAAAAACATTCAGTTGTAGTGCTAGTTGTCCATCTAGATTTTTTTGAGGCTAGCACCACGAGAGTGCCATCTTGCTCCGTTATATTGGAGAAAAGATGGACGATGGACATCGCGGTGGCTGGTATCTCATAAACTAGACTAAATAATCTAGATGGATGAATAGGACTACAGGTATGGGGAAAATTATTCATTTTTTTAATTTTTGAGTGAACTGTCCCTTTAATATATATGTTTGAATATTTGCATTCCTTATTATTCTCAGGTAATACGAGCAGGTTTCCTTCAGAGTATTTGCAACATAATTGTGCATTATGATAACCATTATTTCCTCATAGTGAACTGGATTTTTACTTGGGGAAAAAACAACCTTCAACCATATGGAATCATGGCCCAGGTGTAATCAGTAAACCATAGCAAGTTGAAGCTGTGCTATTATTCGTATGAAGGGGCACTGCTTAATGGTTGACAGCACAATATTTAAAGAGCTCCAGGCAGCAGCCAGCTAGCAGGTGACTAAAGAGAACCTGTTTAACACCTGCTCCCTCTCCCTTTCTCTTTCCTTCTTTCTCTCCCTGTATTTGGCTGGCTACAGTGGCATGTAACTGATTGGCATCGACACCCTCTGAATTGTGCACATCACTATCTGCCGGTCTGAATCTGCCTATCACGATCAGCTCGTGGAGAAAGTAAAAGCTACTGTGTGAATGTGTTTAAGTTGCATGAATGCGCCCATTCTTGGCAGTGACAGAATGGGCATTGTGATGAGCAGTACGCTACCTGCAAGCAGCTTCTTGCTCGTTCTTCTTCCGTCACCGGACGGAGTGCGAAACTGAACAGCTGATTGTCTCCACAGCGATGTGAAGCAAGTGTGTCACAGCTTAATTTGCATAGATTGTATTCTCACACAAGGCTGTACAATACGGCTGAAATCTCATATCCTGTGGGCATTTCAGACACAGATAATGGTAAATATCAAAATATAGCTCATGCTCTGTAAATTGAATGAATAGTTTATATAAAATAACCACACAGACAGACATGTTCCTTATATTTTGTATTACATACTGTCAAATTAAAGGTGCATGCTCATATTTGATATTTTACCTTTATTCCAAGCCTTTGTGCACATTTTTAGTTAATCATGTAATAAATCGTTAAGATAAACCTACATGGTACTGACTGACATTAAGCATGTGCAAGATTTTTTAACACAACTGCAAGTTGAGCCACAATAACAGTAGAGATGGGATTCAGTTGGAATTAGATGTCCTTGAAATGTCCAAAAATAGTGAACAATATCTGTGGGTGTTCCCAAAGCCCAAGATGACATGTTCAAATTTCTTGTTTTGTCCACAACTCAAAGATATTCAATTTGCTGTCAAAGATTAGTAAATAAACCAGAAAATAATCTTTCTTAAAAGTAACTATTTGATAACTTTAAAAATAGTTCACAGTTAATTTAAACGATGACAACTCATTTTATAATTGTTGCAGCTCAAAACTATAGTCAATAAAGGGTCGCTGACAGCTGCTTGCCCCAATGTTGCTGCGAAGAGCTACAAAATAAACATTTGAGCATAATCTGAAAGGATAGATGTTTCTCTATCGTCAAATGATGTTTAATGCCATATCCCAAAACCCCTTTAGTTCAGTTAGAAGAGGTGCGCCTGTCCGTCCAACTTTGTGTTATTCTTCATGACCTGACAGTGCAGCTGAAGGAATATAGTTTGAGTATGTAAGCGTCCCTCCCCAGGGCTCTGAATGTTCCTGCCTCGCTTGTTTTGCTTCCCCTCAGTGGGAGCAGCTATTGATGCTGCAGGGAGGCTCGGGCAGACTGCCTGTCTGTCTGTGGGTCTGTCTCTGAGGTGATCACTACTCCACCAATAAGGTCCCTTCTTGAGGGAGAGGGCTTGTGTGTTATCAGGTGCCCACTCTGTTGGGTTTGTCGCTGACTTCAGTGCAGCGAGGCAGCGTGCGGGGCTGCAGGATGCGATCATGCACTGTGTGCTGTGTTCGTGACACGGCTCTGTGTGTTGTTTCTTGCGCGGAAATCCTCATCTCTTGATACCGCCACGGAATAAGGAAGGGATGTCTTTTGGGATACTAAATGAGCCCTTGAAGGAATACACCCGGAGTTATGTCACACGTGTTCTGTTCAATACACCAAGCATGTTCACAGCTCATGGTGAAAATAATTATTGCAAACAGAAGCACATGCTTGAAGCTAAAAATTATTCTCTGTGTTTCTTTGCTTTGGTGTCCCTCCCTCCATCCTCCTCCCTCCATCCTCCTCCCAGGTAAACCACAGGACTGAGTCACACGCGGCTGACAGTTGGGCTGATGGTAGGTGGGTTCCTCCTCTCCTGATATGCGTCATTATCTCTTTCCCTCACTCATGCCTGTACTTTTCTCTTCATCCTTTCTTTTATTCTGCCAGCCTCTTGTGCTTGTCTGACTCCATCCCCCTCCAGGCTGTTGTTTGTATTCTCATTGTGATTAATTAATTAATTTATGCTTCATTTTGTGAACTTTGTGTCATGCTAGCTAACCTGGATCCAGTTTTTTTTCCTTTTACTACATGTATTTGCCTACAAAAGATTGGCGAGTTTGAATGTGGAATGATTCAGAGGCCTGGCATGGCTGTCACCGATGCAGCCTGTCTGACACTGTATTGAACTGATGATGCAGTATTAATCCCATTTATTTATTTAACACAACAATGCTCAAGTTGCGTGTAAATATCGGTGTTTCAATGCAGGTAAATGTCGACCAGCATGCACACTTTTGAATTTTTCGAACAGAATTTGGAAGATGCAAATGGTCATGAGTTTAAGTGAAAATAAGTGAATGCATGTCACTGGATCTAGGCCACATTCCAGCCTCTCATACTACATCTCTTTCTCTGTGCTAGACCAGCATGGCTACTTGTTCCTGAATCAAAGATGCACGCTCCCTTTGGATTCATCCCTCTGACTGCCACTGAGCCAGTCCAAACCTCCATCAGACAGTTCCATCTCCACTTACACTTTCCCCTTTTGTACAGTAGTCTAGTATTTTCTAGTCTTTTTTCGCCTTCAGTCTTTGCCCTACTATGACCCTCTGCATGTAGAGAGGGGTTAGCAGACTGTTTAATAGGGCATTTTTTCCCTGCTATTCATGAGAGGTCAGCAGGGACATATGCAGCAGGGGGATGATAGTCAGATGGAGCAGGAGGAGGTGGGTTCTAGTTTAGGTCCTGGAGCTAGAAGAGAGGCAGTGGGGTCACAATGCTCGGGGTTGAAGAGGGCCTCATCCCAGTCAGAGCACCCCTCCTTCAGTAAGATGAGCCAAAACGCCAGGGAGAGCATGGGGATTCTTGGCCAGGGACTGAAGCAGCTGTTCCAGCAGCAGCGTAAACGCCTCTCCCTCTCTCGTTCCACCATCCCCTCCTCGTCCTCCTCCTCGTCTTCCTCTGTAGTGTCAGCAGGTGGCACCTCCCTCTCTGCCCCCCAGGACGCCTCGGGGCCCTGCTCTCCTGAATCTGACCACCTCTCTGCTCATGTGGTTCCCTCTGCAGCTGGGCAGGGCTCAGCCGGTGCGGGCATCATGAGGCGTGGGACTAGCCTCCAGAGCCGGCGCAGTAAGGGATCCGGGTCAGGATCCGGGAGTGGAGACCGTGATCCTCTCTTGAGAGGCAGCCCCCAGGCCCCGCACCGCCGCTACACCCACGATCCACAGCATCATACCAGCCGCCCACGTTCCTCGTCCACCACTGACACCACACCCAGCAGCCCCACCCCTGGGTACATTGGCGGCGATGTGGTGCTTTCGTCGGGGTACCAGTCAACAGAGGAGACTGATAGGGTAAGTGACAGCAACCATGAATATATTAACACAACACAGGCTGATCGGTGTGTCTCTTTACCCTTTTACTGGAGACAGACCTTGTTTGTCAGTGAACTGTCAGTCAAAAGCCGATGTTCACCTTGCTCCTGATGTAACACTCCCTGCTGTATCAGCTGTGAATGCAGAGAGCCGGGTCTATACTGCTGTTTACTGACTATTGATCAAGTGCAAATATGTTTTTTATGAGCAAAACATTGTCATTAATCCAAGCCATGGCCTGACACGATGCAGCTTACTAACAAATGAAACACAAAAACAAATGCATGCACACCATATATAGAATAGTATATATAGTATATAGATACACACCAACAGTGTAGCCAGTGGTTAGAGGATAGGGTCACAATTGATTTTTTCACAAAAAAGTCTCAATACAGCAATCCTTATCATGTGCAAAAACATATTCAAAAGTGTATGTGACGGTAATATGAGGCTTCAGCAGTGAGAGTAATCCTACAAAGTTACGTACATTTAAGTACCAGATTCCCCCTTTGAGTCACCATCCCTCCGCAGCTTTGGACACAAATGCCATCTGTAGAGACACAGGAGTGTTGCTGACTTTGGGAGATATTCCCTTGACTGACAAACTCTGCTACTCTGTTGACTGATGAAGTATTTCGTGAAAAATTCTGATAAAGTTGAAACTTTCCACTAAAACCATATTTCAGTTTTAACGGCTTTGTTACAATATGTACTCCTTATGAATTCATTTGATGGCTATATAATTAGTTTGTGAAAAACTCTGCCTTTTTTGTAATCCATACATCATTAAGAGTAGTGTACTGTTTTCCATGTTAAACAAATTTAATGGGGAAAAAATTGCATTGTCTTTGTGTGTGTGCTTGTAAGAAAATTTAACTTGTGTAGCACATTTCATAAATCAAATAATTGAATGTGCTGTACAGAATAAGGTACAGCAAAAGTTCAAACATGAACATTTCAAAAAAGCAAAAGTACAGGAACGCAATACGAGAGACACATTTAAAATATAACCACTTTGGTTTAATATGTGTCTATTTTGACAATAAGAAAAATAAATAACATATTATTTGGTGGAAACATTAAACAAAATTGAAATCCATTAAAAACTAAGGTTAAAAATTAAGGTCAAATAAAGGCAGTTTAACAGCTGTTCTAAGAGAATTCGTTTTGAGCTATTACTGGTTAGAGAAGGCAGTGCAGTTTGATCTATGAAGCTTCTAGCTACTGAATTGCAAGGTATTTGTTTGATGAAATGTCACAGCTCCATGCAATCTGATATTATACCCCAAGCTTGGATTTTTTTCCAGACTCAATATTAGGTATCACAGACTAAAGCAGACATTTTCTTTCTCTCCGCCACCAGAGGTCACTGTCAGATCAGCTAACCTGCTGTGAGCAGCGATGGGCTTGGTTCATGTGGAGGTTGTGTTTGCTTTATGAGCTCATGTTTGGTGTAGACTAGACTGATTTTTGGGTTAATGAAATAAGCTGTGCCAAGGACTCAGTTTCAGTTTGTCACAGATAGAGTGATGGCTGGTTTCCTATCAGTCCAGCAGTGAACAGTATGTCTGGACCAGTGGTTTTTGATATCCATGTTAACTGGCAGCTTTAATTTGTAAGATGAATTAAATATCCTCCTTTGCCCCTTACTTCATCTGCAAATTCGAGTATCCTTGGGTCCTGTGCGAATGACCTCACCTGGGGTGACGGAGCAAGGCTGAAAGCCAGACATCTGTGCTCCATTAGTCCTGCTGATGTGATGGACGACCATCAACCATTTTGTGGTCTGTCGCTCGCCCTTGACAGACACGATATAACCTGTCTCCCTCATCTTGAGCTAACATCACAGCCCCGTCTCCACATGGTAACGCAGCAATGTCATGTCTTGCCTCGAACTACACCCTGCTTGGGTTACCATAGTAACAGTGTGGTCGACCTTGGAGGTGTGTGACATCCTGCTGTTTGTAGGGTTCAAGGGGTGCACAGCACGTCTAAATTTCAAAATAAGGAATCTTTTTCTTTTCTTTTCTTTTCTTTTCTTTTTTTTTCTTTTCTTTTCTTTTCTTGTCATCATGTGTCCCCTTCTCCTTTTCTTCCTCTTTTCTCTCTTTCTTTCTCTACCCTGTCCCCCTCCCTCTGTCCCTGGAGAGAGTTAGTATAGACAGTCGGCTGCTACCGCCTCCTCTCCAATCTCCCCCTCCTCCTCCTCCTCCTCCTCCTCCTCCTCCTCACCCCACCCTTCGGCTCACTGACAGGAAGCAGGAGGCAACCTTGCCTTGTCCTAGATGAGTGAGAGCTGAGCACCGGTTGTGTGAATGTGTTAGCAGTGTTCAGAAGAGGATGTGGAGGGGTGTGTACATGTGTGACTCTTAGACTGCTCAGCATGTGCGCAAGTATGTATACTAGAAATCATTTGTGCATTGGCAGCCATGTGGTGTGAGCATCTTGTGTGAGAGAGAGAGAGGGACAGAGCTCAGGGGATCACTGTGAATATGGGTAGAGGGCAACACAGCTGAGCTGTCTTTATCTTCGCTTGCTCTCCCTCCCCTTTTTTGTTTGTCTCCCCCCTCTCTCTCTCTCTCTCTCTCTCACTCTCTCTCTCCTCACTTGTGTTTGCATAGTAGACGAAAGCGGTGACTAGAAATGTGTGTGCACATGGATGTTTGGAGAAGAGGGTTAGCTTGTATACCTTCAGTGTGTGTATGTGTGTGTGTGTGTGACTGACTGTACAGTGCACTATGTGAGGCGGTGTGTACTTTGGAGGGATATCAGTGGAGAGGAGTAGTAGAGCACAAGTTCCAGCTGTGGGTACGTCAGGATGGTGCAGCGCTTCAGTCTTCGTAGACAGTACTCCAAGGTAAGCTTAAAACACGCAGGCTTTTTTAGAGGTTAAAGTATTGTCTGTGTCTTCCTATCTCCACACGGCAGCTCCGTTCATTGCTAAAGGCACAGTTGTCTTTGATTTTTGCTCCTGGCAAACCCTTGTGTGATGGTTTTGCAAATCTTTTCCCAACTCTTTGTCTGCCTTTCTCTCTCTCTGTCTTCCAGCTATTTAGTATTGTGTCAGGAGTTGTTTTGTGGCTATTTGGTCAGTGCTTTGTTCAGGACTGCAGTCACAATGGTAAAAAAATGGACTCTGTTATCAGTTGTAGAACAATACACTTCAGCCAGCTGACAACTGTGGAGAAAGCATTGCTTGCAGTTCTTGTGCGAGACAGAGATTTTCCACTGAGTTTACTTTCATTTTAAGGAGTTCGATCCATACAGTAACCAAGCGGTCTGTCTTTATCTCAACTCTTGTTAAACAGTAACTCGTGGTTTAGCAGTGAGAGAGGTAGCCTGTGAGGCAGATTAGAGCCATCACCAAGGGGATGTCACATGTAACTATTGGAAAATGTTATGTTTGATTATTGCTGATTAGGGAGCATTTATGACTCATTTGCAATAACAGGCTACTTTACTTTGCTATACAGCTTCCCATGAGTTTGATGTATGTTTCCCCTGACGACGGTGTTAAAGCTCAGCATTAGGTCTGTTAAGAGCTCACTCTTCTGCAGCTGGTGCTCAGCCTGTGGGATGGATTACAAATTAGCTACTTATTAATTGATTGACTGAATACACCCTCTCTATTCATCTTGTGCTTTGTGCAGTAGTGCTGGAGGATGATCATAAAATGCCTGGAAGCGTCAACATGCACAGATGTACGCATGGGCAGACAGCTCTCGGCACAGTCTCACTTTCAGACTGGAAGGCCTGATCTCAGACTGGCAGGGACTGATCTAGTCTGGTCTTCCCTAACTTCTCAGAGGGATAAAGCAGTTGTGAAAACAAACAAAGGAAATGAAGGGCCGCAAGGTGCAGAATGTTTAGTGTCAGGAGGATGGAGGAGTTGTTTAAGACAGGAGGTTGCACAGAGCCAGGGAGTGGGGCTGTAGTGGGATACAAGCTACCGAGTTGAGATGAAACAGAAGCCAAGCCTCGGGGCTAGTCCTCTTACACCACAGGATTTTTTGTGCGTGAGAAAGACTGAAGCGGAGTTTGTCTTTGGAAAACATAACATCCTTCAGGGCCTGTCTGCAAATGTTCACTAACCCTGTCTCCCTTGGGTAGATGACCCCATCACTTTACCCCAGGCCACATATCCACATGTCCACCTGTCCCTCTGCTCATCCTCCTTTTGTCTATCATTTTTTGTCTAACATCCTGCGTGTTCTCCTGCAGCGATCACTAACCAGCTCAATACAAAAATGCCTCGTTGAGGAATACCAGCCAAACTGTAATCATGCAACTGCGTGTACTGCTAAAACGTGAAGTACTCTTAGCAAGGACGAGTCTCAGAGGATCCGTATATTATAACGTGCAAGGCAATTCACTTTTTAAAGGGATAGTTTGAGGTTTTTTAAAGTGACTTATCCACGGTCAGATGGTGGGGGGAACACCTTCAATTTGGAGAAGCTGTAAGAGCAAAGGTGCAGGAGGCTTATCAACCTACTGCTGTGGACAACGGGAATATTTATTCTAGCCACCTTAAAACAGCCCAACAAAAATATCAGTCCAAGTGTGAGCTATATTTGAAACATTTTCACCTCTTCACCTTGCTGTCAGAAAGCCCAACAGGGAACTGAGGCTGTTATATTGCTTCCTCCAAAGCCACCAGACTCCACTGAGTTTGAGTCGATTTTGTTTGTGTCGTTGTGTGACTTCTGTGAATCAGAACTAACCTTTTAAAACACAATAACACAAACACACTAAGCGATCCAAGCAGCAGTAGACCAGCAACTTCCATGTTCCGTGAGGTGCTGTTGTTAACAAAGGAGTCTGGTGGCTTTGAAGAGAGAATAGATGGGTAAAATGGCTTCAGTTCCCCATCAGAAAAAGGCTGTCTAACAGCAAAGTGAAGTGATGGAAATATTCTAAATATAGTGTAGACTTAAACTGATTTTTTAGCTTTTAAGATCCTAAAATACATTTTGCTGCCACTTTTGCTCACAGCAGTACATAACATAGCTTCAGACAAACTTTAATTTTAATTATTTTCAGTTACGTGAAGGCAGCTAAAAACTGGATAAGAAAAAGTTATGACTTCTTAAAAGTGACTAATAACTCAGTGATAAAAAAAGGGTAGTTTTGCACATAATGTGGACATGAAAAAAACTGAATGACATGGAAAAAGGTCTAAGAATTTGTTTCCCGAAGCTCCCCAAGTTTATGTTATTGTGCGAATCTTATAATGTAAATGGACTGAAACACATACAGACAAATATCTTATTGTTTGTCTGTTCATATTGATCAGGCTGGGCCTTAAAGAATGAAAGAGTCCAAATACGCTATTGTTTAAAAACTTGGTCAATTTATGAATCAGAACAACATCTTATTAGATAATGAAAATAAGAAATAAATACATTTTTAATATTTAATCTGTATAGATAACCCGATTGTGTTTGTGTTGGTCTTTGGGTTGGACACACAAAATTATAAGATTTAGAGGAAGACATGCAATGTGGCTTAATAATGACATACTATTAGATATTATTTTTAAGGGAGAAGGAAAAAGAAACGTTGCTTGAAACAAAACAGAATTAATCACCGCATTTTTTGACAATGCACACCCACTTATGAAGGATTTGGTCCTCTTTTATAACCTCACCAGTGCTGTCCCGTTAGAAAGTGGAAAGAAGAAGTGTCAGTGGGAGGTGCTGAACATCACCTGGTCTCCTGGGGCTTGTTCCGTCCCTGTTAGTTTAACATCCTCATCACTGCGCTCTCATCATCGCTCACCTCCCGAGGCTACTGGCTGTGTGTTGACGAAAGCGTTTGTGCCCTTTACATCAGGACACCGTGGCTCGTCCTGGAACTATTTTAGGAAGATTGAGTTGTTTGATAAGACAAACGCAGGTTATCGGCAGCGTACAATTAGTTTAATACAAGCAGATGCTTATTGAAACCGTCAAGTCTTATCAAACCACTTCCACCACAGTCATAGTCGTAGGGAAGACAGTCACAGAAACAGGCAGTCAAACCCTTTGTCTAATCAAACAACTGAGTTTCAGTGGCCTTTCAGCAGAGAGAGGGAGACAGCCACGGGGATGATGAAGCATGTGCTCTTAGTCTACACTGGAGGTGATGTCATCCCGCTGCTGTGTTTGCCAACTATCAGCCCATGGCAAATTGTTTTTCAGGCACTCTGAGTGTTTCAGTTGTCAGTGTACCATCATGACTCTCTGTGGTAAAGAGTTATTGACATTAGCTCTGAGAAACGTATGCAGTGTTAGAGTCATGAGGAAGTAGCATTAAGCCACTAAATGGGTTTGGCTGTTCTGTGACTTGTGGTTTGTACTAACTTTCAGAGAGGAGCCACAGCATTTTGAAACTTGTCTTCTTCTCTGTGCTGTAATCAGTCTTTCAATCCAGACAATCAGTAGTGGTATGTTTGACAGTCGGCAGGTGTGTGTGTGGCAGGAAGACAGTCATTGATTCGAAGAACAAACACCAGTATTGACTGTGAATTAAACACAATGGATCTCCTGTTCTGGCCCTTAATCCTGTCCTGTTTTCTGCTCGCTCCTTAATTACATTACTTGTTTCCAGCATGTTGTGTGTGTACTTTATGTGTTTGTACTCAGATGTCAAATTAATTGGTGTTGTGCTGCCACAAGGCGCCAGGACAGCTTTATTACTCCTTGGTCTACACAAATCCGGGAAGAACCAGCAGCGCTCAAGTCACCATTACTGTGGTGGCAGGTCCCTAAAATAACCCCTTGTTTTGAATGCAGGAGCTGTCCTAGAAAGTACAAATATTTTCTATTTTTAACTTTACCTTCTGTGAAACATTAGTTATGACAAAGATGCCAAGGAAATTGGGAAGAACATGTGCGGTTCTCAGCTGCTTCAACGGTGGTGGCAAACTACAGCTTTGAAAACAAACTGAATGCAAAGTACACAAGCCTTTACTTCGTGAAGAGGAGTCGACGCTTCACACTGCTGACTTTGGCCACCATAGCTCAAGATCAACTCTTGAGGACATTTCACACAGTGCGATCTAGGACCACCGTTTTGAATTGACAACCAAAGATTTGTGGCTGACAACGTTCCGAAAACAATTCCTGTGGAGATGAGCCTTTTTGTTAAATGATACGATCCATTTTGTAACCAGAAACACAAGTCTCAGTCAAAAAGAAGTCTCACTCTGAAACCTTGCGAGAAGTGAGTTTGTTGCAGGAAGGCAATGTTGGAAAGGTAGGCCAGAGTTGGAGAGAGGAGTTTGGAGTCTAGAATTTATTTCTGAAGTCATGGCTGACTATATAACTGATTTTGATCTAGATGAAGCAACAACTGCAACAACTTACCTCGTGACATTTCAGAGCAAGACTTCTCCTTGATCAAGACTTTCTGGTTACAAAGAATACTGGAATTCCCCTTTTTCCAAAATCTCTGATAGGTGTTCAGCTGGACTGAGGATCATACCTTATGAGTCACAAAATGTTTTATACTCCACTCTACTACTACGACCACTCAAATATAATAATCTAGCTGCTTTTGTTTGGCCCTGTTCATTCTTGGTCTTTGTGAGAGAGCCCACCCAGGATCTATAATCAGCCAGGAGGTCTGTCTCTGTCAACTACATGTTTTTTCATTCCCGTTCTTCACCTCTTCAACTGTCTTTCTTGCTGTTTCTCTTTCTTTCTCTCTACCCTTTACCCTCCCACTGTTTGTCTCACTTCATGTCTGAGAAACTGCCTTTCTTTAGCTCTCACTCCCTCTTCATCTCCCTCCCTCTCATCTGTGTCCAGTGCTCAGACGGTGGAGCCGGCTGCCCATCTCCATGGTAACAGGGTGATGTTCAAAGAAGGCCATGGCGGCTTTACCCAGCTGAACGCTCACACGTTCACCGACTGATTTTTCAAGCCACCTCACCAGCCGAGTCTGGTGAAATAACAACCGCTCAGGGAGGGGGGAAAAGTGTTCGCTAAAATTAGACCCCTGATCAAATTCGTCACTTCGTTTGTTTTCAGCCTTGTAATTAAGCTTTCTCTTTTGTCAAGTATTTGAAATGACAGAGCTACTCGGGAGACGTGTTGGAATGGCACCCTGTCGCTCAGATCTAAAGCGGCAGTGCTGTTTCCTGTTCCTGTTCTGGCGCATATTTAAATTGAGTCCTCTGAACGACGTACAAAGACAGATGTGAATAGTGAAGCTGTGTTGATAAAGAAAAGTTCGACACTTAACAGACCTCCGAGGGGCTCTTGTCTTCCACTTCAAAGAGCATGAACAAAAAAAAAAAAATAGATGCCATGTTAATGTTTTGTTGAACTATTTAGAATATGGAGAATAGCCTTGAATCAATAAGATGCTTATCTTTGTGTGCGTGTGTTTTCATGTGTGCTTGGACTCTCCACCCAACTGTTTGCGCTCCCTTTGAAGCGTAGCCCAAGCCTGTTTAATTAGGCTGTTGAATATTCATATGCGATTATACATATAGGCCAACGCCCTTATCCAGTGCTGGTTGCTATTAGCATTCACGACAGCGGGGAACACGTTGGGCTACTCCACACACACACACTTAAGGCTGATGCATAACAATCAATTATGTGCGCGTGAAACCGTCCAGGCGGATGTGATGGTGCGAAAAGAAAGGACTGAGAGAAGTGCTCAAAAGAGAGATGGGGTGGAGGAATGTTTTAGATAAATGTGTGTGTGTGTGTGTGTGTGAGAGAGAGAGAGAGAGAGAGAGAGAGGGCGGGTGTGGATCAGCAGGATGGACGGAGTCGTGGGGAGAAAGAGAGAGGAAGATGGAGCTGCGAATTTGAAGCCGTTTTTCCCTCTCTATAGTTTTATAGGTTCTAATCTGGGCATCAATGAGGAAGGAGTCTGCTGCGGCTCTCTGCCTGCTTCTCTGCTGCTATTAATAGACAGACGTCTGAACCAGAGCTGGTCAAGTTCACTCCTCAAGGTCATTGACTTGTATTAATATAACCTGAGAAAAGAAAGTTTTTTCAATTTGACAATATTCAACCCCTTGAGAAGTAGATTCCCCACATCTTTTTCTCTCTGCATGGATCATTCACTCAGTCAATAACATTGTAAGTTATACTGACACTGGTGATCAAAATTCTTAGCGGGGGGGCCGTACTTGTGGCCTGAAGGAATATGTTTAAGTTTCTTGTTCATGTCTGTGCAAGGGGTCATGTGCATTTATGTGCACATGTCCACAGTGAGTCACTATGGGTCATCCTTTGTGTATTTATTTTTGGCCTGCAGCTGGTCCTTCCTCTTTGGACTAGTGTGTGCGTATGTGTGAGAGAGAAGAAATTAGTGTGGGTACGCACGTGTGTCTATGCTGTTTTCTCAGCCGTTGCAGGATTGCCACATACTCGGTCAGTCAGTCACTGAGGATGTTCTGGTCAACCTTGACCCACATACATGTCAGCGCCTCAGACACCGTCCTCCTGCCGGGTTAATTGTCAGGGCTTTGACTGAGGAAGCTGTCAGTATTAAGTGTGAGAACAACTTCATTCCAAATATGCACCTTAATGAAACGTGATGTGTTTGGTTTACTTCTCTTTGCTCAGGGTGGTGGTTGTTTTCAAAAGGAAATTACTCATTCTGAGGGAGGCAGAGCAGAGAAAACAAGACAGACTGACTGAGACGGGGCATGCTCCGCATCCCTGCCACTCCCTGCTCTGTCTATATCATTTGTGTGACTCTGATGAATTATGGATGAGGCTATAGATCGCTGAGCTCAGCTCTGCTCCACTGACCCACTTAGAACACACATGCACACACATTTCAAATCTGATCAGAACCTCTAGGGAAATATGGTCATATTTCCTCTTCCCTAATAACCAGAGCCATTCCTCTCTCGTTCTCATGTGTGTCAGCCAGTAGGAATCCAAAGAATCTGTCATTTTTTTTTGTACTGTTTTCATCCCACCAGAAAGGCTCATTCCTACTGGGAAATTACCTCTTGACTACTGAAACAAAGCTGTTTATTTGTGTTTGTTCAGGCAAATAATTCAGTTGGCTGAAAATGACACAGCAACACAAATAGGCTTTTTCTGCTCACTGACACATTTTTTTTTATCATCCGACATCATGTACCTTCAACTCCCACTTCATTTTTTTCCTCTTCTCATGATCTTCTGACCTTAAGTATTGCATAAACAAAAAGGTCACACAATTTACCGCCCGCACTCACGCCGTTTCTGCTGTTCATCTCCTTGACATATCCTCCCTTCCTCCCTGCTGTTAGTATCAGCCCACAAGGCACGTGTGTGTGTGTGCGCCTGGATGTGACTGCCACATCAGGTCTGAGTTAAGTTAGTTAAAGGGTTGAATGTCTATCAGCAGGAGGACTGATAATGAAAGAATGCAAAAGAACTTTTATTGACAGGAAATGGTTGGCAGTCAAAGACAGACCAGTAACGGAGGATACTGTCCATTCAGAAGATGACACACTCTGTGTAGAATATTTTGTGCTCTAGCTCCCCCTTCTGGATTGATGTTGAAGTTGCTTGTGATATTAATTTATTGACATATTCTCTTGTGATCTATTTACCTTTTCATATGGGTTATTCTATGTGGAAGAGAATGGAGAACGCCCTCAACTCTCACACAGAGTAGAGCAGACTGATCCTGACTTAGATGTGATCTTGACAAGGGTCATACTTAAGGGTGAACCGTAATAATTACTGTGTGTTTCCCAAGTCACGGAAATTACAGTATGTTTGTGAGCTTGGTTTTGAAAGTTAACTTCAGTACATGAGACAGTTGCCATTAGGTAATCTGCGCGTCCTCGAAGATTTTCATTAGATAATAGCTGTCAAGTGCTGACGAACGCTATTAGCCAAATGCCAATCCTTGTTATCTGTCCTCCTGTTATGAAAACTTCTGCTTCCTAGTGGCCTAATTCACACAGTGTTGTCTCGCTAAAACTTCCCAAACAGTACCCAAAGCCCCAGACCATCCAATAAGTCTGTTTCAAAGTGGGCAGTGAGGTCAACATGGGGGAACAATGCGTGGTATGGGGTTTGGGTGGAGAGAACAAGAAAACTGAGAAGGGGCCAGACCAAATAATCTCTCGGGGCCAAAAAGCTGGGACTGTTTGTTCTAGATTCTCCATCTTCCTGCTTATGAATAGGCTGGCGGTCTGTTTGGGCCTGCATACTGCCCCATGGTACTCTGGGTATTGTACAGCATCCAGCCAGACCAACTCTGCATTTTGGGCCAGTGCCCTGTCTGTTTCCATGTTGCATAACCAGGATGGGTTTAGTATAAACTGAAGCAGCTCCAACAAATACCATTCAGCACCAATGGACAAATGTTTCCACCCACGTACCCGCTCTGTTTCCCTTCATGTACACACATTTCTTCGCTGTGCGTACACACTTTGTCTCACCCCATTTATCCACAATGTAAGTTGCATATCACACCATCAAATGCACATTCATGCTCCTTCATGCTATCTGATAGATGTATATAAGCAAATAACAAACACGCTTTGTACTGAGCAGGGCGTACTTTTACCTCTAAATTGCCCCAAACCTACTGTACCTCGGGCATTTCTGCAGTGGTAGTTCTTATTACCTTATGTCAAAAAGCCACCTGTCTCACGATGTTAGAAAGAAAGTGAGAAAAAATAATCTTATCTTTTTTCCATCCCTTACCCAGATCTGCTCCAAAAGCTAATGGGGTCTTTATTGGGCAGGAACCCATTCTTCTTCCAAGTTTTGTGGAGATTTATTCAGTAGTTTTTGTGTAATTCCTCTGACAAACCAACCAACCAACCAACCAACAAACAAACGGACACAGATGAAAACACAATTGCCTTGGCTGAGGTAATAACTTGTTATCAGCTTACATATCAGCCCACAGGTTTATTGGTTGAACTCCACTTGAGGTAAATTGGCATGTCATATACTTGTATTTTCCAGTGACTTCATCCTACACTTACAAAATGCATAGGCAATAAAAGATAACAGATATGCTGCATTCACGTTCAAAGGTTCAAACATTATACAGTATCTTAACAAACCCTCATGTATGCGTGCTCTATTTTCATGATTTTAACCCACAGTGTATCAACCATAGATGAGCTGCAGGGTTTTTATAACATTTCTTTAGTAGAATATAGTTCCAATGAAAATAGCAATGCAGATGTGAAAGTATGTGGCTTGTGCAGAGTTAACAAGATTACTTACTTCCAGAAAAACATGTTGGTGTTGTTCAAATGCCTTTTCTAGATGCTTTGAGTATGCAAGCAGATGCTAATGCCTGCATGAGAAGTCTCAGAACACCCACACAAATGCAGTGAAGCTTACACATGACAGGAGGCTTCTAAGTACATGCAAATAGTTTTTAATGCATATATTTCTGGATTCTGTTCCATTTATTTGAAAGAAGTATAGATAAGAAATACAATTGTAAACCTATTTTATGCATGGGTTGTTGTTACTTTTTTACTTTTATATGCAACGATACATATTTTTGTGCGCATTGTGTAAAAGCGTGTTTGGGGAGAGTCATTTACATATAAATCACAAAATACATTTATGAGTATCAAGACCTATCTGAATCCATATTTGCACACAATTCCTCAGTATCTCAGAATTTGGATGATTCATCACAGTAGCTAAATACCACAGTGAGCAAATGTGCTACTCAAGTGTCTGATGGAGAACTGATGTTATTCTTTTTTATCTGCGTCCAGACAGAAGATAGGACAGAGAACACCTAATTGTTTGTGTTGTTGTTGTTATCATCGTTTGTTTGTTTTCCTTCCTGCCTGGCTCTTTTAGATGCCAGTATTGGAGTTGGCTACTAGGATGTTTCACGCTCTTTGACCCTGCCAGTCATAATGGCCTCTGTGTATAAAGTGCCCAGTGGTTTATGTAACTGCTAATAGGGCCATTGATTATGCTGGAGCTTGGACAGGGGGCTTCTTTTTATTGGGAAGGTATTGTTCACCAAGGCCTGAGTCCCGAGTCATGGTTGTCTCCTCTCTCAGGCTTGAATTAGCCCCAGTCCGTGCACACAAAGCTCTCGCTCTTCTGCCTTTATGTAACCTCTCGCACCCCCAAACCAGTGCCGCAGCATAACTCATCGCAGTTTACGATCACATGGAAGGAACTGTGGTGGTCGTACCCCCAGTTCAATTCAAGTTTTATGTGTTATTCCTACGCTCTATATGGTACTCTGCACTCAATTCACTCTGTCTCCAGTTACATCAGAGCTGGTCTCCTCCCTTTCTCTTCTGGACTCTTCCACAACCGTTTTGGCTGTGTGGAACCCGCCTGGCCTCAGTTCAGCATCAGGCTCTGTCCCTCGAATGACAATGAGTATTATGTATTATTGAGGATCCCGTTGCCTCTGCCTTCACGTGTGAGCTCATCAATCCGGGCATTGTCAATTCAAAATGTACACTGCCTCTATTTTTAAACCAGAAACCGGAGAAATTATTGTGTGTGACAGATCGGATTTTTGTTACATTTTACTGCGTTGGTGAAGTTGGAATCAGCCATAAGTCTCAAATGGCTCATTAGCATCCTAATCAAGTGCCAAGCATTCTCTAAATAATCCCTGCATCATGTTAAAAGCTGCCTTTCTCCTCAAAATACTTTATTGTCAACAGTAATACAAGTATTTTTTGGAAGCCCATATGCAATATCGAAAGGCAAAGAAATTATTACAAAAACACTGGCTTTAGATCTGTCAATTTTAATCTTAATTAAAGGATCAGTTCACCCAAAAATGAAAATTCAGTCATTATATACTCACCCCCATGTAGATGGAAAGTTTCATATTCCACAAAACATTTCTGGAGCTTCAAAACAAAACAGCGGTGCAGCATTCTCCTAAACAAATGAAGTAGATGGGGACTTTTTAACAACCGTAAAAAAAAAAAAAGGTTAAAAAAACACATAAAATGGCTCTAAGTCAAGTCCTCAGAAGCCACTTGTAAAAAAAAGACACTTGTTGAAGCTCTTGTACCCACTTCAAAGCATGCTAACGCTAACCCTACACTTAGCATCTATAGTGAAGTTTTCTGGTTTCCTAACTTTTGGATCTGAGGACTTCAGGAGAATTTGGATTTTGCTGGACGAGCTGTATGGAAAATATCTAAAACAAGTATCTGCTTCAGTTGTTTAGGAGAATGCTGCAACGCTGTTGTGCTGTAAAGCTCCGTAAATGATTTGTGGGCAACAAAACTTCACTCGACCTTCCATGCCTTCCATGGTAGTGAGTAAATAAAGACTGAAATTTCCATTTTGGGGTATAAGATGAAGCGGTACAAATTGCTGCATAATATTCATCTACCTAGGTCCATTAGTGGTTCATCTCAGTTGTTCATCAAATGTAGAATAATAACACAAAAAAAATTTATTCCTAAATGTTCAAAGCAAAATGCAAATAAGGCCTTAGAACTACAGTGCATTAGGAGAATGTCTGTGTGGGTGTCTTAAGCCATCTATCATAACATTCATGGCCTTGCTTGAGCCTTTGTACTTTAGGTATTGAATAAAAATGCAGTTAAGATGGAACTATTCCAATAAATAGTCATCAGCCGCCAAAGTTTGATGTGTCTGCATAACATCTGTGGAATGCAACACTGACAAAATGATTTAGACAGTTATTTTGGCATGATTACCATACATAATCTGTTTTCCTATTCATTTTAATAGGAATTGCTAAACTATAGATAACATGATACTGCAGTAGCCTTAAGTCCTACAGCTGGGTGTGTCAAACTGTATAACTAGATAAGCATGCCTGCTCTGGATTGGCCACATACATCACCAGTTCAGCAGGTCGTGTGTGTGTGTGTGTGTGTGTGTGTGTGTGTGTGTGTGTGTGTGTGTGTGTGAGCGAGAGAAAGAGAAAGAGAAAGAGAGCGAGAGAGATTCTGTAATGTGATTTATTCATCAAATTAGGAAATTGTCTGAAAGGCACATCTGCATCAAACCCATTAAATGAGACACCACTAAAAAAATCAATCCTAGAAATGAACTTTATTGCCATTGTAATGCGACTCAGATAAACATGTTTTAGGACAGAGACACAACTCCGTT
Organism: Diplodus sargus; assembly: GCA_903131615.1. Lineage (NCBI taxonomy): Eukaryota > Metazoa > Chordata > Actinopteri > Spariformes > Sparidae > Diplodus > Diplodus sargus. The sequence continues at coordinate 10,634,687 of CAEMYA010000044.1, read as the reverse complement.
CCCAGATGTGTCTCTGTAGAAAATATGTACATTTAACTCTATTCCTAAATGGAAAATGTGACAGCTAATTAATTGTATGCGCAGTTTTTGGGCCATCACTAACAAGATGTATAATCGCTTCAGATCTTACTTTAAAGTTTGGAACAAATTGAAGTGTCTGAGAGTTAATGTATAAATTGGAATTTCTAATGTAATCATAATAAGGCAAACAAGACTTATTTTGCCACCTTATTTTAAGAATTTTTGAATTCTGCAGTTCTAAATAACACCTTAGACTGGTCACAGCTGTTCATTCTGAACAGCAAATGTGGCACTAATAAGGTTTTTTTTTTTTTTTTAAAAGGGCCCTTGATGACAACATCTCAATTTTCTTTGTCGCTTTCGAACATCAGTCACTTGTCCAGGCATGAGAATACCCCCCTCTGTGAGTTTGTCATTACGGAGCCACTCTGCTATTTTAGGTATGTTATTAAAGCAGGATGCCGAAGAGTTTGTATAGATGTCCTCCTGAGTCACCCTGAAAGCTTGAGTATTCCTGGACTGACAGGAGCTGCTGGGGGCCACAAAGCATCCAGAGAGGAGTTAGACCTCAGGCTGAAGTGACACTAAGAGCAGGGTGAAGAATGAGTGTCTGAAAGGAATCAGTGTGGGATTCCCCTAAGTGACTAATGATGGACAGGAAGGTTGCAGCAGTTGGCAGATACCATGTGCACCTGTTTGTCTATGGTATTGAATTCTACTGTATTAGTGTTATTAAAAAACGTATAGGACAGAATATTTTGTAAAACTGCGCTAAAGTGTTGTTAAAAAATAAAATGTTAAAGTCTAAACCAAAAAAAATGGTTCATGTTTGCACTGCCTTAAAGGTCATTGTCGCTATACGCATTACAATGATTGTGTAACTGTATACCATGATACCATGACACCGTGATTGTAACGTGACCATCTAATACTTCAGTCTTGCACCATAATTGACACATGATGTTATTGAAATATTTCACACAAAAAAATACTCAAAAATGAATTAAACTTTTATTATTTCCTGTATGATGTACGTTTACTCCTGGTTCTTTTCCAGCAGCTGTTCAGGAGTTCAGACTTAGACAGTTGAAACGATTTACTTGTCAGCTTGTTAAGATTGAAGTAATATGGTATCTATTTTGTATTGGAGAGTGATTAACTTAACCATTGTCACGATCTCCCAAGCTGTGCTCACTAGGAGACACTGCTCTGCTACCTCCAGGTTTATTCAACAACAATGTGGACTTGCAACAGCAGGCTTCATCGGTGCTTCAGATTGTTCTCAGTCAATGGAGAACACTGACTGAGAGTGGAGTCCTACAAAGCCTGTTTTAAATGAATGGTTAAGGTTGCTGTCCAACATTGCCTTTTTCAAATCTTTAATCGCAAGGCAAAGTTGCAGTATGTAACAATTTGCCACGTGGCTTATTCCTACTCTAAACAAATAGGGGGATGTATATCAGTGGAGTAACCACTAACTGCTGCTAACTGTAGCTGGTACTAGCTAGCTAGCCCAGCTAATAGCTGATTATCCTCTGACTTGGACCTCGGAGCAATGGGGGAGTAGATCTCTGCAAGACAATACATAGATGATTTTGATACAATGGTTAAAACTGCTAATACTTCACATTCTGTTGATAACTTTAGGTTGTTTTATTTTTTTATTTTTTGTAATGATTTAAACTAGAATTGTTACATTACGCGCCTTTAGGGAAATTGTGCTTCTTTGTTTATCCTGTAGGTCATATTTGAGTTTATTTACAGATTGTTACCCGTTCCTCCCTTTCTTCTCTGTTTAAGTACTTTGTACCCTTTTCCTCCACGTTCTCTTTTGATTGACTGGTGACCAGATCTGTTCTGTTTGTTTTGGCAATTGTCCTTCAGTCACTTACTGTAATGTGTGCGATTACATTTCATTTGACTGTTTAGAAAGTGGAACTATGAATTACAAACACTTTGACACGTCTTTCAAATTATTTTCGCTAATGGTGTAAACTGTGAAGACTTTTAATTACAAATTTCACAAAAGCACAATGTAGATTCTCTGTATTACACAAAGTATTATACTAATAACATTAGACAAAGATAAATGTATATATAGAGTTTATTTTAAGGGGATCTGTTGTTTGTAGTTCTGAGGAATGAGAGGCCTAACCAGCAGTGTTGAAAATGCAAGAGCCATGCAGTGATGAGTGAAGTTAGTGATGTGTAGCTTTGGAGTCGCTAAACTTTCTGGACTTTCCTTTTGCAATGTTATGACTGGGCTCGGACTTTAAACCACTCCTGCTGCCATGTGTCCCTTTCGATTCAATACTGGGGTCAAACCAACATGTCACACACTTCCACTTCCATCTGAGAGCAAGTTGTTATTATATAAGCAGCCTTTTCCCTCAATCCTACCCTTTCCCTCTCTCCTGGTCCCCTAACTCCTCCCGCTCTCTCATTAAAGCCTGTATTCATGCTCCCCTCTTCGCCTCCCTCCTGTCGGCTTCTGCACAGAAGTCTTTGGTAGCCCTTGTCCTGCCTAACCCCCTACGCTCCCTGCTTTGCTTTTTCTCCCTAATTGGTTTGTACAATTTTGGAAGTGATGGCTCACAAACCCCCTGACTTTATCGTGGAGAACAATGGGCCACAGCTCATAAAATGGGGTTTGTGGGTGTATTTGAATATGAATTTGCACGTGTTTTAAGGTGACCATCTGGCTGCTAACCGCTGGACATTGATAGTAGCCCCATAACAAAGCTGGAATGGAAAATGTTGTAGTGGATCATTTCTATTTCCACTTGGCTAATAAACCAGAAACTACACATTTGATAGCGACAAAGTGCTGACAAACAGTTTTCTCTCAACGTAATTGTTTTACCTATTCAGCAATATAGTAAAAGTATTCACAAGACTATTCAAACGCTTCTTTCATCAGCGGATAAGTGTCCGATGACGTACTCTTAGATTGCAGTCATGTGTCCACGCATATGCACTGTTTTGAATAGCAGCTTTGTAATCGTCATATGACTGTATAATCTTGTGTTTTTTTAGCCTTCGATTCAAGTTTTTTTCTATCCTAAATCCGAACAGTCCACTGCTGTGCATGTGTGAACTTTATGTTATACAACCTTGGTTAAAAAAACAGAAAAACATGCCACTTCTAGTACCGTTAAGTACATTTAAGTACAGTTCAGGCAGTTCAGGGTGTGTTATTGGTCAGCAGCAACACAGGCAAGCAGAAGGGTGATTCATTACAGCATGATCGCTCAGGAAACTGATTGGCTGCGACAATCAAACTGTGAGATAATTGAAAGGCGGGAGCGCAAGATTCTTCTCCCTTTCTTTCTGCCTGAGCTAGCCACTGTTTTGGAGCTGAGCTGGCCTAGAAAACTCCAACAGAAGAAAAGCCCCCCCCCCCCTCCCCTTGCTTCACAAAGCTTTCTCACAACCCCTCACTCCTTTGCTCCCTCTCGCTCCGTCTCCCTCTCACTGACAGCTCCTGGTGGGCTCTTTTTTTCCCGTCTGCTCCCTCGCTCCCCTCACATCCGTCCTCCGGGTCTCTGCCTCTCTTTCTCTCCCTTCTGAGGATTTTATCCCCGACGGTTTCTTTGAACACTTAACTTCACAGTAAACTCTTCCTGCCTCCATCCAACCCGGCGAGCCTTCATCCGATTAACCGCCTCGGCTCCGTCACCCCACACCCGCTTCAGAGGGGACCCTTTGCTCCAGAGGAGTCCTCGCTCTCCCACCGATGCACGTGGGAGTCGTGCTTGGCAAACCGCGTACGTGTTCCATAGGCTGTCTGCTGGTTGCTGTGCACTGTGGAGCGTGTGTTAGCACTGAAGCGTGGCTATGGGCTTTGAGGAGCGTCTGCTCTGTGAACCAGCACCACAACTCTCCCTAGACTTTGCGGCTGTCGATAGTCATGGCACATTGCTGGAGGGACAGAGCACTCTATGGATTCTGGATATTCAAATAAGCCACCAGTAATTCCCAAGAGTCCTAAGTGGAGTCTTTGTCCAGTGGACTCTGAGTCAAGTGGACTTTGTTTGGGAGAAGTGTCCTGAGTGATGTGGGTTCCTCCAGGGCCAAGCTCGTCCCCTCATCTCCCCCGACTATGGTTGTCTCCCGAGGGACGCGCAAACAGATAGACAGAGCAAACGAAGTGCCAGCCGAAGCCGTGCGCATGCGTCTCCCCGCTATGGAGGTCATCCTCAACCTGGTAACTGCTGAAACCTCTCCACACCTCGCCACCACCGTGAGTCTCCGCCTGTATAAAGTGTGTGTGGTCATCATTTTAATCATTACTGTTTAATGATTAATGAATCCAGTGAAAGCGCTTCCATTGATGTGGTGTTTACAGTATATGGCTACTCACCTGTGTGTTGTGACTAAATACAGTACCGCGTTGAGTCCATATAAGGCGTTTTCAGAGACTCAGACGTCACAAAATCTGGTAGGAGACCAGTCTTTGGTGTGAAAAGGATTTTGTCTTGAAATCGCAGGGATTGAAAGTCTTTGTTGCAATAACAGGGCCATAGAAAAGCCTTTGTTTTTGTTTTTTTCTCTCTCTCTCTCTCTTTTTTCCCCCAGACCTGCACCCTCAGCTGCTGATGTGTGTTTCTTTCTTTTGGATGTGAACACGAAGGGCTTTTCTCACACCCTCTGAATTCCTTAGGAAATGCATGGGCAGGCATCGGCTGTGTGTGTGTGTGTGTGTGTGTGTGTGTGTGTGTGTGTGTGTGTGTGTGTGTGTGTGTGTGTGTGTGTGTTGTGCATAATTATATGTGCAGCTAATTCATAAGTGCATGTGTTGAGTAAACTCCCTCTCGTCAAGCATGACGTTATGTAATTTTCCATATCCAGTGAATGGGGGACATTGTTGCCACACTGGGTCCCCTTAAAGGACACAAAAAGCGGATTTCCATTAAAAACATCTCTTTTGTGTCAATTTCAGCACTGCTTAATTTGGCATGGCTGAGTGGGAACTGAAACCATGAAAAGAGGTTGGCGGAAAAAAACAAAAAGTTTGGGGTTAAGCTATACCACAGATTCATCCCGTGCACTGAAATAACTATGAATAAGGAACAAGCTCTTCACTGTCTGCTTATGTCATCTTTGTTCCACACACCTTCAGATGCAAGCTGGATTTTTATCCGTTTGATAATCTGGATCACTGATGTCATGTTGTTGCTGTGACAACCACTTTCTGATCCCCAGACTGCAAGGTTGAAGATCAAACCAACTAATCAGGAGTGTGAAGTTCAGTCAGTCAGAGATGATTGACCTCCCTGATGATGAGGTGGTATAAACAGAGAGAAGACGGCCTCGAATGCAAAATGATAGTTTACAGGTGGACAGATCACAGAAATCATTTAGACACAGCACTAAGCTGGCACCTAAAGACCATGTTTCTTATGTCCATCATGGATCCAAAGTCCTGTCCCTCATGAATGTTGGACTCTATAGATAAGGGGGGTCGGAGAGATGGCTAACCCAGCCTTCAGCTGCTAAAACTTCGATATGCCCTGACATATCAGTGCTACACCTTCTGAATAGTTCAGTTGTAATAGAAGAAGTGTGGAGCAGAACGGATTTCCCAGAGAGAAACCTGGAGTTACAGTATCGAGGTACGTGAAGTCGCTGCTTCACAAGAAACCTGAGCTGACATCACAGATGATGGTACACAGTCACTCCGCAGGAATGCGAGGCATAACAACCAACAAGGTACTGTACATTTGTACTCATAAACTTGACCTTGACCATCAAGAACATACCTTTTTTTTTTTGTAAAAGAAAATAGAAAGAAGCGAAGATAACAGGCATTGCAGGTGTTTATATCCAAAACAATCACAGCACAGCTCAATGCTCCGGTTTATGACTGCCATGTTTACGCTAAATACCGCGTTAAACACCATTATATAAGCTATAAGTCTAGAACATAACAGGTATTATGGTGATCTTGTTTCAGTCTCAGACACATGGTATAAAACCCCATGCATATTTAAACAAAGATGAACTGTGGTTCAAATTCCATTCAACCTGACCTGGTTGGGGTGAAAATATGAATCATTGTGTGACAAGGAGCTTAAGACTGTGTCTGTTTCCACTCTGGCTATCAGAACATCTCGACTTTAACTAAGCAGGATCTCACCTGAGTCATCTGACAAAAACAGCAAACACATTAAACAGGAAACAGAAGTAAACATGATGGCATGTCTGAAGCTCAAAGGAAAAGAGAACTGAGAAATCATCCAAAATTTATAGGAAATGGTGTTATGACAGCATCAGGCCATTTTCTGCTCTATGACCTACATTGAGCGTGCAGGAATTTGGGGCATATGTGTGTCCTGTGTGGCTGAGAAAGATTGAGATGGGGCAGCACAAGATGTTCTTGTTGCCTCGATCTAATTATGTGTGATGCATATCTGACAACATTAGCTTGGTAATTCTTTACAAATGCCTTTTTGTGTGAGACATACATATGGCCATATGATAAGCTCTCCGCGACAGACGGCCCTCCTGGTGTTACGAGCTGATAAGACATACACCGCATGTATATCTTGCCCATCATCATTGTTTAAAAAATCTATACTTGGTCGGAGGACGGATGCTCCAATTACAAACTGCTGCAGCAGCTGAGTCACAGCGCAGAGTAGCTGCATGTTTCACATGTAACATACGTGACAACAGCTGACTGACAAGACGATGGCAGAGCCTTGCTGTGCAAACGAAAAATACGAAACGTTCAAAAATTACCTGAAATTATAAACAAAATGGGAAGAAACAACAGTTGTAATGTTATGTCATCTATGTATTGCATTGCCGAGGTATCCACTGAAGTTACCAGTTAGCCTTGTAATACTGCTCTAAGCTCCCAGTCTGGACCACTGTCTGCATGGCTAGCTGACCTCACTAGCTAATGGCAGCTACAGTTAGCAGTATTTAGCAGTTAGCAGTCTTCGAAAGGTGGCAATTCTTATATATTAAATCCTAATGAGGAAAAGAAGTTGGTTCCTTCACTTAGAAACTGGAGGTGTGCAGCATTTTGCTCGTGGCTCTTCATCTAACAGCTCCTTGTTCATATACTCCCACAGAATGAATAAAAATAGTTGCTGACATCTTTCAAAATAATCCGCCGTCAACAAATCGACAGCAATGCTAAACTCACTGAACACATTGCATTTCCTGTGACTAGCCCACTTCAAAGTTTCACCGGTTGAATGCTTTTAATGTGAAGGTGCAGCTGTAGGAAAAATGTTCGATTTGCATTAGCAGTAAATTAACACAGAGCTCTACAGACAGTGAGCGTCCCGGTGTACTGGGCATTACCACTGTTCTCAGAAGGTTTGTAGTCACCACAGCAACCCTACTGTAGGTCTGAGTGTGTAGGTTCGTCTGGGCATTTCCCAGCCTTCTGATGGAGCTAAAGTAAATCAGGGTTGCCCTTTCACGGCTCTAACCAGTTTTACGTGGATCAGAGGCACATTGCACAACGGGGCCCACCAGCAGGCAGACCCCGTTGTGGACATGGGTGGAGTGAGAGCAGACTCCTTTAAGTAAAGGTGTGGGGCATTCAAGAAGCCATAGGGCAGTGGACAGGTCTGTGCAGACCCCTTTGTCTTTCTTACTGATAATCAGAGTGAGATCAGACAGCCCTCCCACCCATTACAAACACACATTCTCAGCCTCCCCCGTGAGGCTGCACAAGCTTCAGTGATGCAGCGCCTGTCGCTTCTTGCTCCAGTGGCTCAGCACATCAACATGTTTGGCTGTGTTAACCAAGGGGAAATTAGTCTAATCCGTCAGCTCACCATCTTTAATTACATGCATGATTAGTCCCAGAAAAACTTGACCATTTGGGGGATGACACTGATCCTACAGACAATTTGTTCGCTAACTGGAACTTTTTATCTGCATCAGGGATGAAGCATTGCTTTGCTATGTGTGGCAGCATAACAGCACGAGTCTGCGTGAAAATGAGATCATAACTGTGCAGTGCCGAGTCATAGAGCAGTAAATGAGTTGTCTGTAGAGCTGTAAAAGAAGGTAAACCACCTGGCAGGCCAGCTGTGTGGTTCCTTCGTTTACGTAACTGAAAAAATCAGCTTACAATGATTTTATTGATTAGTGACAGGGCGTTGATTTGGTGCCAGTGTGTGCTGGTCACTAGGTCCTCTTATCACAATATCTAAACCCTATCTACTCTGTACTGCAGGTTACTCCAGTGCAGGGTTCAGCAGACGCGTCCTTTGCCCTCCTTATCTATATCTTCATTCAGAGGGCACACATTTAGTTATTCATGTAATTGAATCATCTGTAAGGCGAGAGCAAACTGTGACATGTTCACATATCCTCGCATTGGTGCTCATATAGATGAAACGGGCCCTTCATTCACGCCCGCCATCATAAAGCTATTAATACTGTTTTGTTTATAGCCAAGAACAGGCCAGGTGCTGCTCTGAAACGTCACCTCTCAGTTCTCAGCAGCGGCGCAGCAGGCTGTTCCAGTCCTCTGATTCATTTGATCAGCTTGGCCGACCATCAAGAGGATTTAACAATGATTACTGTACCCAGCATTTGTTACAGTACATAGAACGACTCATGGATGTGAGCCCTGCTGTACAGTAATCGGCGTCTTTTAACCTAGCCAAATAACCTAAAATGTTTAATGATTTGCCAAATCTGTAGTGTTTCCCAGTGCACAGAGGAATGTGCCCTCTTTGGCTAGGTGTAATGTGTGTGCTGGTAAGAGACGTCAGACTGGTTTTTCTTGCCCTCTGGTGCTCCTGTCTGTATGCTAGCACAGGCACAGACACAAAGACTGGGAGCTGATGTGGTTTCAGATCTGGGCTCAGACTCCCAGTTTTCCCTGTGGCCTTTTATTCAACTTGATACTGTAACCTGTATTTAGACAGTTCGTTGTCCAGCTCTGGCATGAATATAATAGTTAAGTTTAAGTCTTTAACGCCCGTTTCTGCATTGTCCTGTTATATGGTCCACTTGAAGAAGGATCCACATTACTGATAGTGGCAATTACTACCATATAAAAATATTCCATAGCATATTGAAGTTCAGTAGCAGCTACCGTTGCTCTCTGTTGGTGGACATTTTTCATGTCTTGTTCGGCTCACACATGACCAAGAAAAAAGTGATTGAAGCCCCCCCCCACACAATGTTCCATAATCATCTGTTATGAATATTATTAGACTATTAATTTGGCATGTATGTGAAAGTAGTGGTTTTTTTACTAGTATAACTCTCAAGTATTAAATCCTCACGTGAAACACAAGTGCCTCTAAATTGGCCCCAAGCACAGTATACCTGCGTTAGTGTGGGCGTCTCAGCTGCGTTCAGTCGCTGCTACAGAAAACTTGAGTCAACACGCTTTGCCAGTAAAATTAATTATTGGAGAAGTGTGACACAGAGGTAACAGTTGTAGTCTTGCAGGTTTAGTAGTGTGTGTTATCAGGAGTTGTGCTAATGCTCTTGTGTTTTGCTCTTTGGGAAGTCAAATGAAAAAGTCCCTGACTGTGGAGCTATTTCTGCTCCGGCTGATTGACGGCTGCCTGCCGTGCAGCTCGCAGGGTGATGTCATCCCTCAGCTGGGAGGGGAGTATAGGGGAGGCAGGGGGCGGGGCTTCCCAGCTGACAGAGTTCCAGGTGCGCTTCAACTTTCACAACAAGCCCGGCGAGCTGGAGCGGCAGGAGGACCGGGCGGAACTTGAGGGGAAGAAACCGGGCGCGGAGATTTAACGCACTGCTTGATTTTAGCTGTTTCACTTCACTGAAGCGTCCGGACAGATGAAAATACAAGGCTCGCTTTTATTCCTGAGACAATGCACTGGGAGCAGTTCCTCCGCTTGACTAACGGAAAGGTGAGCCGCTTTTTTACGCACGCTGCGGTCGCGTTTGTGACAGAATGAAAGAGAGAGAGAGGGGGGGGGTCAGTTTGGTTTAGTTTTCTGAGGAGAAACTGTAATCTTGGCTTGTGGTTTTGTCCCGGGCGCGTTGTGCTGTGTGTGTTTTTGACTGTGGTGTCCGTCATCAGTTAGTCATGCTGTTGCGCATGCAGGTGAGCCTCGTCATGACCTGTTATGGAGAGGTGATACCGGTGACTGATGGTTGCCAGGCTTCCTCTGCTCTCGGTCTTCGCCCCCTGGTCCTCAGCTTTTTCTGGGTCGCGTCAGACCCCCCCTGTGGTCCTGTGGTGCGCTGTCGGCTCCAGCTGCTTATTCTGTGTGCATGTTTAAACGACAAGACGAACATTTTTTTATCACAGCCCTTCCCCAGCAGTATCCCTAACCCTTCCCCAGCAGTATCGCAATGTTCTGCCTGTTGTTCCCCTGAGGTGTCTGAGGAAATGAGTCACATCAGCTGCGCCTGTGATTGAAGGTGCTAGGTTCATCATCTTCTCAGGTGGAGTTTATCTGGTTGTAGAAAAAATACAGGGGAAAAAACCCATTCAGATTTTGTTTTGTTTTTTAAAAAAAACAGGTGTTTCGGTATCTGAGAAGGCATCACACAGAAACATTCTTAATCTGTGAAACTGTTGTAAACAAAAATCTAATATCCTGCCAGTCTTGTCTCATATCAGTGTTCTCTAAAACAAACAACACTGGACTTGGCTCGGGTTTCAGTCTGTTGCTGCCTGTTTAACAAAAGAAGATGAGACTTGCGGTTGGCAAATAGTTCTGAGCTCACAACTGGAAGAAGAAGGAATAATGACAATAATAAATAATGATTTTAGAGAGACTTTTCACATGAGAAATACAAGTCAGTGTAAGTGCTTTACATCAAATAAAATACCGTAATTAAGTGCCATAATTAATGTAAAGTAGGGTGGAGAATGAAACCCACATTGATAATAGTAGTGAAAATAGGATGAAAAGAAGAATGGAATAGAATACAGAAAATGCACGACATAAGATGGAGAATAATAATAAAAATTAAATTAAATATTCATTTCAAAGCACAAACCAAAGCTTCAGTCCTGTATCAGTAAAGTCATAACTCTTTAAAGTCTAAAGTGAAGGCGTACATTCCTAGCTTTTCTTTTTAAAACATTTAAATGTTTACAGTAAAACTATGTTTAAAAATAAGAATTGAGCCGTGTGTGGACAAGCTGGAAACCATGAGTTATTTTTTGTGTTCTACTTTCTTTTCTCTGTAAAGAACCCTGCATGAAACAGTAATATCTTGCACCTTCCTCTTCGGGAAAGCTGACCGCGAGTGGCCTTTTTAACCGTCTCGAAATGCCCTCCGCCCAGGCGACTGGCTGCAGAAATGCAGAAGCCTCTGTTTTTATTGTGTGTCAGCAAAATGACTAAGAGCCCGCAATATGCAGCTCACACTTTTTCTTCCCTCTCCCACCTCTTTTGTTTTCCTCCTTCATCCCCAATTTCCTCTTTTGACCTCTCTGTCTTCTTCAGATCGACCGGCTGGAGGTGAGCGGGCTGGGCCAAACACCCCTGGCAGTTTCATGTGGGGCAGACGGTTCGTTCCCGGGAGGTGAGGATGCCACGCCAGATCCTCAGCGCACTAAGCAGGCAATCGCCCAGCTGCAGCAGAAAATCCTCAAGCTCACGGAGCAGATTAAGATCGAGCAGACAGCCAGGGATGACAACGTTGCCGAGTACCTCAAACTGGCCAACAATGCTGACAAACAGCAAAGCACAAGGATCAAACAGGTAAATGAGGAGCCGCTGCACTCTATGAAACTGTTTGTGTTCATTGAGGAGACTAATCGTCTTCTATTTTTAGACTGGAAATTTCTGTGCAATAACACTAAAACCTGTTCGTCCAGTTTGTTTGTAGAGAAGAAACTCACCTGAGAGTGAGGTCATTAATTCAGTGTAATGGTTATTCCTCTGACTAATGAAGAACCTGCTCTGTGGCTTTCAGGTTTTTGAGAAAAAGAACCAGAAGTCGGCACAGACCATCCAGCAGCTGCAGAGGAAACTGGAGCACTACCACCGGAAGCTGCGGGAAGTGGAGCACAACGGCATCCCACGCCAGCCCAAAGATGTTCTGCGGGACATGCAGCAGGGCCTGAAGGATGTCGGAGCCAAAGTCACGGGCTTCAGCGAAGGCGTGGTCGACAGCGTGAAGGGAGGCCTCTCCAGCTTCTCCCAGGCCACCCACTCTGCCGCCGGAGCCGTCGTCTCCAAACCGCGGGAGATCGCCTCGCTGATTCGCAACAAATTCGGCAGCGCCGACAACATCCCCTCGCTCAAAGACTCTCTGGACGACCCCTCAGTGGAAGAAGGTGTGACGGGGGCTGGCGGGCGTTCGCTGGGCAGCGCTGGGCATCACCTCCAACCCAGTCCCAAGTACGGCAGCGAGGACGACTGCTCTAGTGCTACGTCAGGCTCGGCAGGGGCCAACAGCACCACGGGGGCCCCTGGAGGCCCCCCAAGTTCCAAGGGCAACACACTGGAGAGGAGTCAGAGCTCGAGCCTCGACATGCTGCTGCAGGAGGTGCAGGAGCTGAGGGAGGGCCAGGCGAGGCTCGAGGAGAGCCTTGATGGTTTGAAGAGCCACTATCAGAGAGACTACACGGTTGTTATGCAAGCACTGCAGGAGGAACGCTTCAGGTAAAATCAAAACAGAGGATGTGGTGTCATACAATCTTGAACAATATCCAGTGACACTTAACAAAACACCTAATGATCCAACAGTGTATAATCAGTGAGTTATGAGTTATTTTTGGAAACACACACACACACCGGAACCCATACTGATGATCTTGTTGTATCATCAAAAAAGCAACACTCGCCCTGCTCGTTCTCAAGGAAGCTCTTATCAAAACAAAACCTCAAAAAAATGAAACGCTTAGCTAAATTTTTGCCCATAGCATTTAGACTGAACTGTTAAAATGTAATTTCCCTCAGCGCTGCACACAAGAAAATGTTGTTTTTATTCATTTGAGACAGCATCTCAATGAAATGCACTTCTCAAAAATGATAGACACACCTGCTCAGTACTTGTGTCCTCTCAGTTAAAACATCTTTGGCGTTATTTCAGCCCTTGTTCCACGTCTCGCACGTCTCTGTGCAGCCTTTTGTTCTGGTCTGTCTGTGGGCAGTTGGCCTTAAAAAAACAGCCCTCCCATTCCTCCCAAACGCTCTGACGGGAGAGCACAGAGATTAAGACGACAGAACAGGGGCAAGCAGGGGGGGATATAGCAAGTCGCTCACATAGCGAAAGAAACACGAGCATTTTTCTCCCTAAAATGTCCATCCAAGACCAGAGTGGTCTGTGTTCTTCCTCCAGGACCAAAATAATAGCCAACAGAACAGAGTGACCACTTCTCAGCCTGCCTGCTGGGAATAATAAATCATAAAGCAATCGTGTTTCTAAATAGCCCTGCACAGACTGAATCCATCCTTTTGCAGAAATGAGAAATGCTTCAGATGTCTTCAAATGAGAGCTGCAAATAATGTCTTTAGCTAACTGTTTATGCCATGTTTTAGTTCAAAAACAGTCAACTGAAAGCTGATAAGCAACCATATTTGATAAGCATGGGACTTTTTGTAAGCAAAATGCAAAAATGTACTTCAATCTTCTAAAACACTGGGTGCATAGTCTTCTGTAACACTAAACTAAATATAAATCAGTTTTGAAGACATCGCCGTCAGCTCTGGGGTAACACAATTATCTCCACCTGCTATTTTCTGACATGTTACAGACAAGAGCTGCAACAACAGGTCAAATTAATCATTTGAAAAACAATTGAACGACAACCATTCTGATTATCGTTTCAGTTTCTTTTTTTTTCCCAAGCAAAAATGTCAAACATTGGCTGCTTTTCTTTGGAATTTCTGATCATGTGAAAAGAAAATGTAAATATCAGTAAAAAAGCAAACAAATAGAGGCAAACATATACAGGGGGCAATCTCCTTATCTATTCTTGCCCAATGTGGTCCTCACATGCATCTGCCTGCCAAAATAAACAGCAGTATAGAGCCCTCTCTTCCTGCTGACTACCTCCAGTTGGCCAGTCTCATCCTGCTGTCTCTCTCTGATTGGCCGGTTGGATCAGCAGATGAGTAAGCATGTCCTAATCTTGTCAGGGCAAGTCATCAGTTCAGTCAGATGCCATGTGGTCAGATGCCTTCAGGGTCTGTTTCTACTAATTCCAGCATGTGTTTCTTTTGTTTTAAGCCAATTATGTCGCAGACACTCACGTGCCTGTTTTCCTCCCCGTTTGTGTGTTCAGGTGTGAGCGTCTGGAGGAGCAGCTCAACGACCTGACAGAACTTCACCAGAACGAAATCCTCAACCTCAAGCAGGAGCTGGCCAGCATGGAGGAGAAGATCGCCTACCAGTCGTACGAGAGAGCCAGAGACATTCAGGTCAGTCCGTCTGTCAGGCTGACATTCGCAAGCACACAGCTCATGTCAGAAATACATTAACCGCTATTAAAATCAGCTTAGTCCAAATGACATTTTCTTGTTCTCTCATTGTGCTCAAAATTGGCCGTTCCAAAGCTGGCTGTCAGCCTCACAAATGACTTGTCAGGAAGAGGTGATAAGAAATTTTAGAGGTTAAAGCAAAAGTGCTCAAATTAATGGCCACTTCTTGTCCTCACTTCTGACTGGCTGTGTCATTCGAAGCCGTTACAAAAAAGCTGATAAAACACACACAATTAAAGGCACAGGCGAGGATAAAAGATGCATGTGCGTAGCAAGTGTTAAAGTAATATAGCAGGATTAATAACAAAGCAATTTAAACCATAATTTAAAACCCATTACATCCAATAAAATAAAAACAAGTTACAATTCAGAGCTAGGAGAATAAAAGTGGGTCCTCAGATGCATCAACAGACTGATTTTTTTGTGTTACTTTTTTCTATAATATAAAAATGGTTTTAAAAATGTAATATTTGTACTAGTAAATATATTAAATGATGCACAAATCAAGTTAAATTAAAACTCAAATCTATATAATCCCATGTCATTTTTTCTTGTGATTTTTGCCCGTGTGCAGTACTCTTATTCCAAAATGCCTTTGTCAGAAGTTTATTTTTGAAGCGATGCTATTGTTGGCATTACTAATCCGTGCTCCCCGACCTGACGGCCAACGTGATGACCCCAATCTCTTCATACGCTCAGCAGCCACTAATTAATTTAGAGTAGCTTCTGTTAGCCAGAGCAACAAAAATGTTACAAAAAATAAAATGTACATTGGTACCAGTTTTTAACATTCAAATAATAATAACATTAATAAATTACGTTGTATATGTTCTTTAAATTCTATTTTTTTCATTTAGAGAAAATACAAATTGCTACACTGAAGTCGGCATCTCTAATTTTCTCATTTATTTAGTATTAAGCTAATGTAGGCTGCTCAGCCTGAAGAAGTGTCACAGTGTCGGCCTTGAGTGAGGTGAAAGTGGTTGCGGCTGTAGCTCAGGAGGCAGAGTGGCTCATCCAGCAATCGAATCCCCGGCTCCCCCAGCTGCACGTTGAAGCATCCTTGACCAAGATACTGAACCCAAAATTGCTCCTGACGATCAGCACCTTGCATGGCAGCCCCAGTGTATGAATGCGTGTGTGTGAATGGCTAAATATGACAAGTGTTGTAAGCCGCTTTAAGGAAAAGCGCCCAAAGTCCATTTACCAAAGTCTGCAGTAGTCACACGCCCTCCCAACAGTCAAAGGCATTATCTCATTGTTCCTGTTGACAGTGTCAACAGGAAGATGAGGTGGAGAATCCAGCCAGTCCATCTGCTTTTTTGTTTGTTCACAACAGAGGCATTTCCTTGTTGTTGATACACATTACTTCTGTCCTTTCCTGTTGCCTATGGGGGCTTAAGTGTGTGTGTGTGTGTGTGTGTGTGTGTGTGTGTGTGTGTGTGTGTGTGTGTGTGTGTGCGCGCGTGTGTGTGTCTGAAGTGCCCCTTGACTGCATTTCTTTAACCCAACAGCAGGGGGTGGTAGAGGATGGGACATGAGGAAAGAGGAGCCGAGGCAACAGGCATTAAACAAATCAGACATCCATGCCTTAGGGCTTTAATTTAAAGAGATGTCAACCAACTGTATGACGTCATCTTAAATAACTAATACAGATGATGAATACAAAAGGAAGTCACGGATGGTCACGGATGCACCTTTGCACCCTCACTCATTGCCCGAACAGCTGCCTTCTCTCTCCACGCTCCTCTCGCCTCAAGGAGCATTTTAGGGAATTGAGACATCCTTCAATATGGCGTGCGAATATTGATTTTCAGGTCACAGGCAGGAGGATGGAGGGGAGAGCGGACGAGGAGGCAAAATATAGAGAAATTAGATGTGTCTTCTTTGTCTCGTGTTATCATTTCCTCTTCTTCTGTTTTTGTTTCTTAATGGCAGCTGGAATACAGCTTTTAGCCAAATTAACTCCAATTACTGAATCAGAGAGGCGATCAGAATGGCTACACGCTCGCCCGCTGATGTGTGCTCCCGTCATAGTGTGAATGTCAGACACTGCACACACCCGTACTGTGATGGTTCGAGACAGAAACATGGACAATTACAAACAATTAAAAAAAAATAATTAAAAAATGAAAAGAGAATTTAAATGTTCTCGTCCCTAAATAGCCTGTAATTTTGTCGCTAAAACAGTAGTGTCCAGTATTGATCGACATGGGTTATTATTTCAATTGTGTCTGGACATGCTTGGAGAAGGTGACTTTGCTGACTGATTGTTTTTGTTTTCTGTGTCCTCTGCAGGAGGCGTTGGAGGCGTGTCAGACCAGGATCTCTAAGATGGAGCTCCAGCAGCAGCAACAGCAGGTCGTCCAGTTGGAGGGGCTGGAAAATGCCACGGCCCGGACCCTCCTGGGAAAACTTATCAATGTGCTGCTGGCCCTTATGGCTGTCCTTCTGGTCTTTGTCTCAACTGTGGCCAACTGCGTGGTCCCCCTGATGAAGACGCGCTCGCGCTCGCTCTCCACCCTCCTCCTCATCCTCCTGCTGGCCTTTTTGTGGCGAAACTGGGACGCC
The DNA here is from genome assembly GCA_903131615.1 of Diplodus sargus. Classification (NCBI taxonomy): domain Eukaryota; kingdom Metazoa; phylum Chordata; class Actinopteri; order Spariformes; family Sparidae; genus Diplodus; species Diplodus sargus. The sequence continues at coordinate 10,617,693 of CAEMYA010000044.1, read as the reverse complement.
CTCTCCGGGTACACGCACCGCGCTCTGCAGCCACCGGGATGACTGGATTGAAGCCAGCACGTGTTGCTTTTTGTTGACACCAGGCGATGTTACTGTAGCTGCCGTTCGTGCAGGAAGTTTGAAAAACGTGATTGCCACTAGGATGGCTGCGTGGCCGGGCTCTGAAAAACTGGGCTGAAGACATTCGGACACGGCCTGGAATCATGAAGAGGAAGAGTAGAGTTGAAAACACTCATGATTGTCATTTAGGAAGGACGAGACTGTTTACATTTCTTGAACATGAACTGTTGCGTTGCTGCACCTCAGAGAACGCAACATCGTACTGTTTTTATCCTTAGAGTTTAATCAATTATAATGTATTATTTCTAATAATATTATTTTTATTTTCAATGTTATTTTATTCAGTACCATGTAGCATTTACGCTCCTCTCGCTCTACATGAAGGGGAGTTTAGTCAGGAAACTGGGTTGGCTGTTCGCCCTCAAGGCCCACTCTAATTGTAGAGACATGCAAATGTGATAATGTGGTTATCACCTTTAGGAAGAGAACTCTTACCTAGCTGTGATTGGTAGATTTGAACCACGGCTGAAAACCCTCCTGGGAGTTGCTCCTGTTTTGTTGCTGTGAAGAAATGGGACATTTTTTTTTGAAGGACTGACCAGACAAGAGACTTTTTTGTGCTTCCTCACCATTTCTAATAGAAAAGATCACATGCTTTTACTTATTCACTTTTTTTTTTGTTTGTTTTTAAAGTAAAACAAGAGGAACTGTTTAACAGACGAGGTTCTGAATGAAACACAAAGACGGACTGGGCCAGCAGCAGCAGCAGCACAGGAACACAGAGAGAACATCTGGTTATTGTTAAGCATCTGCAGTGTGTGTGCAACATGTAAACAATGCTGCATGTTTTCATTACGGAAATATGACATATGACCCAACTTTGCTTTTAAAAATCAATGGCTAAAGGCCACTGTCCAAGTAAAACCAATTTGCCAGGATAATTGCCTCCCCGCCGCCATATTTGATGTGATCAGTTTAGGAAAAGAGACTCACTGGTGCTTAACCAGCTCCATCTCAGTCGGAACAGGAATGCTGCTGCTTCATATCTACAGTGCAAGTCGTCTCCACTGCCATGACAGTCAAATGCACACTGCCTGTACGTGATACTGTACTGCTCACCAGACTTTGTCCCCGCTTATTCTCTCTGTAGCCGTCCTTCTTTTTCTACAAGTGCACCGCTATCTTATGGTGTGATCACCTAGTGCCAAACCCTAGTCTACCCGGGGATGCCTGAGCACCCAAAAGGGTCCAATCTGAGTGGAGGAGTGCGTGCTTTTATTCTCACATGTCATGAATGTCTTGCCTGGATGTCAAGGTTGTATCATTTTTGGGAGACTTAACCTTTGCGAGGGGGGGGAAAAAAAATCTATTAGCGAATTCTCAGTCGTGACTCCAGATGACCTTGCACATTTTTAATAGTTCACCCCGCATTTCGAGCTGAGACGCTGATTTCCTAACCGATAGCGAGATCGTTCTAACTGTACAGCTGCACTTTAGCACACGCGTAGATAACATGTAGGTCAGGCTGAGGCTCGAGAGACAGAGACCTTTTGACAGAGACTTCAAAGGTTGTCACTCGCAAGGCGGCGGTCCTCGGTGGGACAAGAAGAGTTGACTCGGGTCAGGATCGCTATCATCCCCCTCTCAAGATCAAACCCAGAGAGAGGATTTTAGTTCATTTCTCATCACAACGTCGATAAAAAATCGATTTCCTCTGAAGCCGAACACGCGATTGAAAATGGCAGTAAGTAGGTTTAGAGACGTGTTTCAGCTCCGCCGTCACAGGAGCAGCAGACAGGTTGAGAGTGAGCTGACCTTCGACCTTAGCTTGACCTTGCCGTAACAACTGATGTAGGGTTGTGTGCTAAACCACTCCAGTGCCTTCTGATGTCCTTTTCTAAGTGTGGAATAAATAAAGTGCATTCCTGACTTACCCATGAGCCATTGCTGTTTCTTAACACTGACTTGCTTGATTTTAATACCAATGTGTGCTGTTATTTATTTATTTTTTTGGTGGTGGGGGGGGTTATTACTTATTTTGTGGTCTGAAGTCACCTCCTGCAGGTTCGCCGTGTGTCCACTAGAGGGAGATCTGTTGCCTTGTATTTTCTCGGATGTTCTCTCTCCACCCATTCCTTTGCAGGCCTGTGTTCAGTTTGTGTTGAATGGTCTGCTGTGAGGTAGTAGGGGTGGCGGGGGTCTGAACGCAAGGAGGTGTCATTTCTTATCACGGAGGAAACAGGTTGGGTGGAAGGCCCCTTTAACCGCAGACTAACTGCCAAAGAGCGAGCCAGCAGGGACAATATTTTCATTACAAACACAGGAGAGACCACGTCTACTACACTTTCATTCTACTGTTCTCTCTCACTCACACAGTCACACACACACACACACACTTACAGACTAATTCCGTTGAATGTTTGATTGAGCAGCAGCAAACCGCAGCACGCAGTCACACCTCGCCGGTGATATCTGATGCTGACAGCTCTGACCCACACTGAGCCCTATCCCTGCAGGACCCCGGTGCTGAGACTGCCGGTGGCTCCATCATTGTGCGATGCAGTCGGGGGGTCATTATGTTGCACTTTATCAGAGCGCTTTTCCCTCCTTTTCTCCGCTGCCAGATTTGATGCGCGTGGCTGTGCGCCAAGGTAAACACGGGGCGCACTTATCTGCCCCAGTGAGAGCTGCGAGTGGTGACGGAGAGGAGGGAGAGAGAGAGAGTTGGTCCCCGGAGGAGTCCGCGGTAAATAGGCACGGGCGATTGCGCACGATTTAGCATCAACTTTAATTATTGCATGTATTCAGAGATAACACTTCTCGGGCTCGCCTGCAAACTGATTTATGCAGTGTCTGACACACTCGCTGTCGTCTCCCTTACTAGGGGGATCATTCATTTCTATTCAGAGTTGTGAGCATATGCACACACACACACACACACCCCACCCAGAGACAAAAAAAAAATGCTAACCATATTCGTGCATTTTTGAGTGGGGGGGGGGTCGCATGTGTTGCGCCTGAATATTTATGAGGCGGAGCGCGCAAGAAAGCTATGTTGGATGGATGTGAATGTCAGAACCCGGAAAGGTGCGCTGATGTGCCCATCTGGTAGCACTTTCACGGTGCTTACCGTGCCGTATGTGCCCAAAACGGAACCCTCCGGATCTGCAGAACTAATCTGAGAGCTGAGGAGCTGAGGAGCTGAGGGGCTGGGAGAGGGGGGGTGAGAAAGCACAGGAGGTGGGACGGTGACCCGTCATTAACCCCGGGATGAGCGGAACCACGCAGGGGCGGAGATTCATCAAGGAGCCCTGTGATGGTCATTAAAACTTCATACGGCAGAACGAGCTCACATTAAAGAAGTTCGGTCATTTAGAAGAATCAGAACATATTTCACAAGTTTCAAATGTAGCTGGATAAAAAAAANNGCATGGGGGCAGATCAGCTCTAATAATTCATTGAGCCGCATCTGATCATTGTTCAGCGATCAATCACAGCAGAGTGGCCCGACGGCGCGCTTTGATGGGAGGAGGTCTCCCACGGAGGCTCCTCGGGGTTAATAAGCTGACGCCCCTGTTCTCCGTAAAGTCCACATCCCACACAAACACGCACTTTATCAATGCTTTATTTCATACTAATCAATTGTTGAGCGAGCCCGACTAACACCAGACTCCGAATCAAGTTTGATCTCCCCTCCGCGGGCTCCACGCCGCGCAGAAAAAAAGCGCATCACCAAATCAACTTTAACTATTTGTCCCTAATAGGATGTTGGCTGAAGATCACACGGACGTCGACGAGTATTGTGGCTCAGTGCGCCTCAGGAGAGAGGCTGCTGAGCTGCACAGTGGGCAGAGAGGGACAGAGGAGGCAGCCTGTAAAGGAAGCACGACTCGCTTATCGCGTCACTCTGGGTTCAGGCGTTGAGCAGGAAACAGCCTTTCCTCTCGGATTGTCGCAGTAGGAACAAACACACATTTTTGTCTTTGCTCAATGCACCCCTCGGCACAGAACACGCGGAAGCCGGTCAGAAGGAAAAATGCCTCCTTCGATAGAGATAGCTGTTCTGCTCCTCGGCGTCCTGGCTTTGGAGACGCGTCGGAGCGCCAGCGCGCTGCACATCCAACAGTTATTCGCGTCTCCAAATCACACTAATAACTTCGTGGTGGACCCGGTGTCCAGGAAGGTCTACCTGGCCACCGTCAACAGCATCTACCAGCTGAACGGGACCTTAAACCTCGAGGTGGAGAAGAGGACCGGACCGGTGGAGGACAACCTGTTGTGCCATGCGCCACAGCTGCCCCAGGCTCCGTGCGAGCATCCCAAATCCCTCACTGACAACCACAACAAGCTCCTGGAGCTGGACCGGGAGCAGGGGGTCGTGGTGGTGTGCGGATCCGTGTACCAGGGCTTTTGCGAGCTCCGGAAAATGGAGAACATTTCGGAGATAGCGGTGGAGTTCCCACCTCAGGGCGAGAAGACTGTTTTCCCCAGCATGCTCAACATCGCCGCGAATCACCCGAACGCGTCCACCGTCGGGCTCATCTTCAAGAGCCACGGGGGGAAGACACGGCTCCTCGTCGGGGCCACTTACACAGGGGCGGGTACCCGGTTTTTCCCCAAGAACCACAGCAAGGAGGACCTGCGCTTTGAAAACACCCCGGAGATCGCCATCCGCTCCCTGAACATCCAGGATTTATCCCGACTGTTCACCTATGACATTAACCCCTCCGAGGATAACGTGTTCAAGATCAAGCAAGAGGTCAAAACCAAAAACAAGCTCAACTTCGTGCTCGCCTTCCTCCAGAAGACTTACTCCTACATCGCCTTTAATAATGACGCCAAAATGGGCCACAAGGAGAGCCAGCCCAACAGCATCCTCGCCAGGATCTGTCTGGACACCGAGAACCCGCGGAAACCCTCCGGGCCGGAGAGCAGGAAGCTGACCGAGTCCTACATCCAGATGCCTCTCCAGTGCGGATACAACGGGAACATTTACAACCGGCTGCTGTCCGTCTACCAGGCGGAGATCCAGGCGGACGACGGGAGGAGCGCCGAGCCCTACCTGTTCGGAGTGTTCTCCAAGGGGGACAGAAAGTCCGCTCTGTGCGCCTTCAAGTTTGGAGACATCGAGGAGGAGATCCGACAAGGCCGCAGGAACTGCTCCAACTCCCCCAGCAGCGACGTGCAGGTGCTGGACAGCGTTATCCAGGGCTCCGGGGCGGCGTGTATACAGAAGGGAAACCTGGTGGTAAGGACTTTAATATCTCCTTTTCCCGGCTGACGTGGAATATCACATTTGGAGCGAGTTCAGTTTAGTTTGGTGTGAGTTTATGCGGGCATGTGGTGCGTAAAATGTACATTTTATCAAGGGACATTGATCTGAAATTGCAATTGAACAGGAAATAAAACTCCTGAATTTACTACAAAATTTAAAACAAAACGACAAGGAACAAAACAGACAAATCATTAACTTCAGTGACAATATTATTTCATTTATGTTTTGATTTCATATCAAAGCATTAATTTTTTAATATTACTGGAATCAGAACAGTTATATTCTCATTGGACGAAGCCTTGAGATGATGAAAATAATTAAAGTAAATAATTTTTAAAAAAATTAAAGGTGTACTACGTAGTTTTGGGGAAGACATTTTAATCAGAGGAGAAAGATCTTCACTCGCATATTTGTTTCTTTTAATGCCGTAACAAACTAAATAAACAAAGTCAAACTGACCTTAAAGGACAACATCATTTCCTCCTGTTTTACTTTGTTTATATTTGGCGTACCCTGCCACGATTCTGGCTTCAAACGGTGTTCTGGAGACTTATTTTCCTGTGAGAACTGCTTGTTTATTCAGTTGTTTAAAAAATAAATGATATTCATGAGTTTGTTATTACCTCATAATTATTGAAAATATTAAAGTTTGAATTTCTTCCCCAAAACTACACACTGCCCCTTTAACGGTCTGTACTGCTACCAACCAGAGTTTTCCCATGTACGCTTAAACATACTTAAACGTCTGACTATGACTTGCGAAAGCTGTCTGCCCTCACATGTCCTGACCCGACAAAATAAGACAAATACAACTGTATTGTTGACAGTTTCCCATTTTTGCTTACAACAGTTGTCCTCCTTAGCCCCGCGGCTCATGACTGGGAGAGGGGAGGGGGGATCTCCCATGTCACGGGTATGGAGGTCATGATAGCTGGAAAAGATGCTCCAGAGCCGCGCTGTGGGGTTATGGGAAGGGTGAGATTCCTCTCACATCCAGCAGCTCCCTGTCTGCTCAAATATGAAGAGAGGAGGGGGTCGATGATTTCAGTCAAGCCTCAGACACGTTCTCTTTTTCTCTCATCGGCTGCGTGTTTCTAACTATAGCTCCGCCACAAATCCAACGTACCGTTAGTGAATAAACACCAGCTTTGTCGCAAAAACACGTGGTCAGATTATTATCTGTGTGTTTTCAATGCTTTCCACTCGCGTACCAAACCAAATATTTGCCCCTAAGGAAGCATTGCATACAGTATTTGTCTCCAGTGTTTTCCCTCTTTGCTAATAGCGCCTGATAGTAAAAGCAAAGAAAGCCTTGCACAGTTTCATTGGAATGCATTGTGGTGGTTTTTGAGTGACAGAGTCGAGGTCACAGGAGGCTGTCCCATGACCGCTGCGCTGTCAGGTCAGAAAGCTGCCCTCCTCGCTGGCACTGTCTTGTTGGCTGTGGCCCCGGGGCCGCTCCTCCCGTGACCAGTTTTCTGAGTACTATCTCAATTGACCTGCAGGCCTTCCTGAGATAGACAGCTGCTACGTTCAAAGTAATTTCGTGTCGGATTTCTTTTTTTTCGTTTGCAGTGATACAACCTCACAGCGTAAAAAGTTTCTGAAGTCCTGCGTTTGTGTTGCCACGGTCGCTGAAATGTGATCTTTTTTGTAGTCGACTGTCTGAAGGCCAGCTCTGAGGGAAAGCCAGACACAATTTATGATAAGAGAGACGAGGCCGCGAGCAGAAGGGCCCGTGGGAAACGACTCTACAAATATCCACTGTGCTTAATTCTTGTGCTTTTTTTTCTTTTCTTTTCTTTTCTTTTTTTTGCCTCTGCGTGCTCTAAAATATTCAGAGAATTCCCAGTAGATCCTGGTGCTCATCCAAGCGTGGCACTAATGTTTTATCATTGCCCGCTGAGGATTTGACAAAAGCAGAGTCTTATGAGTGTTGAAGACCCATGTAAGCCCTTTTCAAGTATTCACTGAGATGTCTAAAGAGTGATTTAGAAGAATGAGCTGCGCCGATGTGATAGCTACTATCAGCTCTTGTTTTCCACTTCGCTTTCATCATACAGCGCTTCTCTTCTTGTCTCAGTTCTCTTCCCGTTTTCTAATCTGTACGGCGTGCTTCCATACGAGAGCTGATGAGCATTGATCTCTCCCTCTCTCCCATTTTGTTTCTTCCAGTTGCAGCCCGAGCAGCTGGACTGCGGTGCGGCCCACCTACAGCATCCTCTGGCCCTACGGAGGCCCCTGAAGGCCATTCCTCTCGTTGAATACGCTGGTCTCAGTTCGGTCTCTGTGGACTCGGTGCACAACCACACTGTGGTTTTTCTGGGAACCAGTAATGGACGCCTTCGTAAGGTGAGACTGATGTGACCACCGGCATACACACACTCACACACACACACATCAAAGGAGACAGTTAATGCTAAGATTCAGGTTCATATTTTTTCATTTTGGATTACTACTAGAATATTTTTACATGCTTTAATGCTCATAAAGCACATCTGTTTTCTCATACTGCATACTTTGTTTTTGCTCCTGTCTTTTTAAAGTCCCTCCCTCCTGAATACCCGGTCTCCTCTGATTGGTCAGCTCACACATGCCTGAGCTGGCATCACTACAACAGCAGGGCAGCTGTGCTAAATCAATTCTTACGTGCCTAACTAGCCATTAGGCATAAACTACGCGATTGTGTGACACAGTGATGTAGTGTGATGTCACAAAGTCACAGAATTAAAGGCGGGACTACTGATGAGGCGTTTCAAGAGCCGTGTTTTCCGTGGGAGAGACGAGCTCCTGTTGGTCCAGACTTGGAGACATTTTAACTTTCCAGATCTTTCGAAAGCACAGGAACATATAACACTCTGACAGAAAGGAATAAAACAAAAACTGCATAATAGGTCTCTCTTAAGGATTCTAAGTTGACGTAACCTCAGGTCAAAACACAGATGTGGCGGTGACTGAGTGGAGCTAATGCATAATGTGAGGGAGCCCTCAAGCTTGGAAAAACTACAACGGTAACGGTTACGCAGCGCTGCTCTGATGTGGCCGCTCAGCCTGTCAATAAACCAAAGCTAGGTGTGTGATGAAACACTCGAGCTGGAATGTCTGCTTTCATCTCGTAGGTTCTCAGCGCTGTCACCCCCTCGACCCCCTCACTCCGTTCATGCACAACCCATTAAGCAGTCCTTAATCATGGGCTTTAATGTCCCTCAGACCTGGTTGTTGTCTCAGAGATCACCAGAAGGCCGCTTAATAAACATCGGCTGACGGTGTATGACTCAGCCCTGTTGGTCTGCGACCTCGGCTCCGGAACATCTGCGGAGGGTCCGGCCCGTGAAAACCTTTTTCCCGACTAATTAACAGCATTCCTTAATTCTGTCTCAGCCACATTCCTAGTCACCCCTGACTGAGCTAGCGAGGCAGCAGAGTGCCTGCAAGCGCCACAAGCTGCTCCTCAGCTGTGCGCGGAAACAACATAAACTGACTCGGTGTGCTTTCTGACCCTGTTGTTCTGCATTAGGCTCGTACCTTTTTACAACATTAAAATCATTGTGCTCGAGGGGTGTTTCACTCCGGGGCCCCCGCTTAAAGAGCTCCTTGTTTTCCTCCCCAGATGAAGGCACTGTTTAAGCTCCGGCTGAGCATGCTGTAATTGTTTTTTGGATGGTTTATACCGGATGCACATCGGTCGGTGGGTGATATGGTGTGAGCAGCTCTGCGCGCGAGTGTGTTTGTGGATGTCTGTTTGCCTGATTGCAGGTTTGACTTTGGTTTTAGGTGTTTGACTTTGTCTCTGGGCCAGTGCAAGTGGTTGAGCGAGTTCATGTGTTTACTCAGATGAATGCATACCCTGTGATTACGCTGCTATATGTGTGTGTTCACTCTCAACCTCGTTATGCAGTGAGCATCTGTGACCTTGGGGCGACGACTTGCTCTGTGCTTTTTAGCTTTACTCGCCTTTTATTGTTGGTGTACGTATCCGCGTGTGTGGCAGCGTCTGTCTGCGTGTGTGTGTGTCTGTGTGTGTGTGTGTGTGCCCTGAGGACAGAGCTGTTACAGAGGTTAATGGTGCTGTTAGCGTGTGTAATGTGATTCTGACTGTGAGTTTGGCTCCGACTAAACACAGGGGAACGGTGGTTGAGATTAAGTTAGGCCTCTTTTACTGTCTTTGAGAGAGCCCCTCAGTGAAGTAATTTGTAATTACATGCAATTTTTTAATGAAGTCTCTCCCCTCCCATTACAGCTGACTTCCATTTTCTGCCTCTCGCAGTGTCCGCCCTTTATCTCGCTCGCTCCTGTCCAATTTTTGCTCCCTCACTCAGTCCGCCCCTCCGGTTCTCAGTTCATCGCTTCATTGTCTCCCGTTTCTGCTCCTCTGCGACTCCGTCTCACATATAAAAGACCCCTTTGATTCATTTAGCAAACAAACAGACTTTATCTCCTTCCCTCTCTTGTTCTCTTCTCTCCTGCCCCACCTCCGCCTGCCTTTATTCTCTCTCCTTTACACCCAGGTACACACACACACACACACATACGCACACACACACTCACACACACATGCATAGAGAATGAGCGCACAGCAGCTGAGCACTCCCCGGTTGAATAGGGGCTTTCATCTGCAGGCAGATAGACAGAGAATAGAGTCAGAGCGACCTGCCAGTACAGCAGGTGTTTTTGTTGCCTGACCTGGTGGCATACTGTGCCACAGCTCTCCTCATTTCTCCTCCTCCCCTGCTCCTATTCTGCTCCCTGTCCAGGTGTGTGGGCTGCTGTTTACTCGCTCCTCACTGTGTCACTCCGCGTATGTGTTTGTAGACGCCGGGGTGCGGGGTGAAGACATAGTGCAGCTGCTTGCTATCTCCAAGCAGGAGAGTGTATTAGTGTGTGTGTGTGTGTGTGTGTGTGTGCGTGTGGACAGGTGGGTGGTGTTATAAAAACGACAGTGATATTTGGAGGACGAGATAATGCCGCTCCTCACAGGTTAAGCCAATGGTTTACTAAGCTTCTGTCTGCTCCGGTTTAACATTAACCAGCTCGTCTCAGTGGGTGGTGAGGTTTTTGTGTGTTTGTGCTGTGTGTGTGTGTGTGCGTACTTGAGGGGGTGTTCAAGCGGATGGAGAAGTGGCACAACCCGTGCTTGTCACCAGACGCCCGGTCAGTTTGCCAGTTCCTCAGGACGGCAGGATGTCTCCATTGAAGGGGGACCCGACAAAAATCTCAGCAATAAGAGCTTTCGCTGTCTGCGTGACAGGAAGTCTCACTCAGCACAGTTTGTTTTTCTACGCGGCTCGGTGTGTGTGCGTGTCCGTGTGCGCGTATGTTTGTGCGTACGTGAGAACATGTCGGCCGTTTTATTATCTTGAGCTGCAGGAAGGCCAGTATGTAGATAAATCACTGCGCAGCCAAACAAGATAAGGCACACAGCTCGACAAAAGGACCCCCTAAAATACACATAAAGAAAATATTTGGAAATAAGTGATAGGAACATTTTTTGATTAACTTACTGTGGCAACAATTGTTTATAGATAATACATACATCCACTTCCTAAAAAGTGAGAGTTTTTGGTGGCTGTCTTGTGCACGCAGGTTCAAAGGAGCTAAAGTTTACCTATAATACGAATATATTTATCTTGGTGGAACACCTTAGTGCAGGTAGCTGTCGCTTTAAAGCGACACGCGTGGTCACGATGTGTGGGTGGGAAAAAAAAGCTGCTTCTTTCGAGGTGTTGCCGAGCAAAACTGGCCTTGAATTTTGCATGAAATGCGCCGCTCGATTTTTGACGTTTGAGAAGTTCTTATTGCTCAGCAGACAGTTCCTTGTTGAGTTAACCTTGAGAAAAATAATAATTGCACCTGTCTGCACCTGCGATCCAACCTGTGTCCTCTGCTCTCATCTCCTCCTCACAGCTGACCCTCTTGCCGAACATGACCTTGGCCAATCAGTGGACACTGAAGCTGCCAGCCAGCGAGGCGGTCCATCCCGTCATGACCCTCGACCCCAACGACAGCAACTACCTTTATCTCATGACCTCTCACCATGTAAGAATCTGCCTCCGGCCTCCAGACGTCTGTCGACTCTCCTAACCTCTGATTTATTCATGTCAGCACGGAGCGACAATCAGACCTCACTTCACATCCAGCGAATCTTCCCTGCATCAGTTTAGCTGAACACACATAGATTTGTGGCCGCGTCCGCAGGCCTTCAGTAGGTTTAGGTGATGCATTTCCAAACAGATGTGTTGCATGACAGACGTGCTTATGACAGGATGTGGCTGCACCTCCAGCACGTCTGTGGTACAGTGCAAATGCAGCCGATTCTCTGATTGTTTTTGTGTGTCTGTCATCAGGCATAATCGCGTCTGTGAGTGAAAACAGATAAAATAGATAGGACAATTTAAAATGCATTAAGTCTTAATAGAGGAAGTTATAACTGTTGACCAATACTGAACTTTGATAAAAACCTGGATACATGATTGTCCTTCTATCTGGATGGAAGGAGTTATGTTGAACTTGTTTACTTAAGCCTGAAATTGAGAGAGGCAGTAATGACGTACTTTCGTAGACTAACCCTAAAGTTAGCATAGCCCTGGTTCCCTTCACAAAAACCTACAGGATTTTTTATTTTTTTTTTAAGCTCTGTGGCGAACACAAGTTTATGATACTTACAAGTTTTGTTTACAAGATCATCCAGACGAATGAGCACCACTTGTATATGATTTTTGAAGCGTAAACGTAGCATTAAGCTGACGTTAGACCATAAATAACTGCATCACGGTCACATGACTCATACTACACTATACTGCACACGCTTCCCTATAAACTAATATGTACACGAGTTGTAAAGTTAGAGCTGGAATAGTTTACAACTGAAATCCTGTAAAGACGGACTAGTGAGTAGATGACTCTCCGTGTTTGGCGTCATTTAGTTTAATGTCAAACTCTGTAGTCTCATTTAGCCACTTAGCAGTCTTAGTAAATGTTTTGTAATTTGTATGTTGGGCATTTCCAGACCTAGAATAAAACATAGACACAACAACATTATGTAACTCTTTTACTTTTGATGGTACAGTGTCTTGCAACAGGATGAATGGTGTCTCTGTCTCAGCCACTCTGCCCCCCCCCATCACTTGTTCTTGCGCCATGTAACTCCAGGATCACAGCGTTAGATACATGTTTATTTTTAGATACAGGTTTTCAGGCCATTGCAATGTTGTTGTGAAATGAGTTTTGTTTGTAGTTAGCACCACCTACTACACCTACACCTTTGTCTGTCAAATTGCTAGAGACCTGGGATTCGTATTTACGACAGTAGTGTTGCACACAGAAAGTGTGAGGGGTGCCAAATGGCAATGAAATGCCAATTTCTACATAATTTCGCTTTAACCACAGACCTTATGTCAGACATCTAACCAAAAACCCATTCTAAACACCCACCGACCTCTACGAGGGAAACGAAAATACAAAAATGCTCATTTATTTCTGGGTTTTAGGACTCTTTCCTGCGGCTCTCAATTGATATGGGTTGATCAGAAGTTGGCATAAATTATTTATTAGAAAACTAATTACAGAACAGCCTCAGAATTGAGCTTCAGATAAATGTTTTTGAATAGAAGAGACTAGTTTTTATAAACTTGAATGAATACATTCTCAGTTTATCCAATTAAGGATTTTCCTATCACAAGTGTACATTATCAGTGCTGAAGACCTGTTTCATCTGCATACTGTCTCAACCCTAGTTTATGTGCTGCTTATTATTATGAGGTTTGAATGAGGAAGTACAACTGAAACTTGGCATACACTGTTTCCACATTGATGTGTACGAAATGTCAGAAAAGGGTGAATCAGTGTCTTTAACTACCTTGTTTTGTCTGCCTAACTGTCCAAAACCCCGACTTATTAGATTAACAATCAGACAAAACAGAGAAAAGCGGCATGTAAGAGAGTTAACTGAGGAATGTGTGGTATTTTTGCGTGACAAAAATGAGTAGTCGATTACCAAAATTGTTGTCGAGTCAACCTCTTTGAGTCGCTCCAGCACGAGTTCTGTGTTAGAGCGTCTGCACGAATCTTTCAAAAAATCTGCTGCTTCTACCTGACACACTAACCATGCTGTTCGTGTGTGTGTGTGTGTGTGTGCTGTCATGTGCAGATGCTCAGGGTGAAAGTGGCGGATTGTGACCAGTGGAGGAGCTGCAGCGACTGTTTGGGAGCGGGCGACGCCCACTGTGGCTGGTGTACTCTGGAGAACCGGTAGGAAACACACACAGTTTGCTTTTTGTTTTCTCCGTCTATCGGTTCCCCATCTATCAAGTTAATTATCCCTTGTTCTCTTCTGCTGCCAATAAAACATATAATTCAATCAAATTGTCATGCTGTGTATTCACGCACAAGCCACATGCTTTTTTTTTTCGTCTTTTTTTTTTTAAGAGAGAAAAAGTGGAAAGATCTTCTGTCCCCCTCCTGCCTTTATCTAAGCAGCGATCCAGCTGCAACTGTTTATGCTCATTTCGAGGCAATAAAAAGATCCGATTAATGGCACAATAAAATAATTTGAGCTTGTAGTTTTGATGCTTCTTAACATCTTAATCCATAAAAACCGCTGAGACTCGTTTGCTGGTTTTCATCATCTTCTCTCTCGATTTCAAAATGTCGCCCCGGATGAATGAGTCTTGGCAGTAACGGAGTGAGTTTTTGGGCTGGAGGGCTGTTTTTTTGGATCGAGCAGAATTGATTTGCTTTTCATTAGGCCCCAGACTTGGGAGCCACATCATTGTTCAGAGCGGTCCCCTGGTTCGTTGGTAGTTTTGGGAGGGGATGACAGGCTCGGAGCGCCCGGCGAGGAGTGACTTGGCTGAAGTGTCGCTGTGAGCGAGTGAGCGGGTGTACCCTGTGATTAATGTGGCTCTGTCAGGACCGGCTCTCTGGCTCTGCGTTCACTTGCTTCTCGGGGAGAATATGTGTGGTGTCGAGCTGTGTTTGTTTGTATTTGTCTGAGTGAGTATGTGTGCGTGTGTGTGTGTGTGAGTCGGTTGGTTGCTCGGTGATTAAGGCAGATCAGACAAGATAGTGAATTTTGTGATGAGTTGTGCTGCAGCTCTGGAGGCTCTGGCATTGCCAGGGGCCATTCAGAGCTGGAAGAGTGGAACTGATGAGAGTTGTGTGTTTGTGTGTCTGATTGGCGTGTGTGTGTGTGTGTGTGTGTGTGTGTGTGTGTGGTCAGACTGTCTCGCTGTCATCTCCCTGTCTCCTCTACTTATTTATCTATCTGTCGTCTCTTTATCCCAGTCCCTTTCTCGCTTCACTGCATTTTTTTCTACCCTTGTGATTCTCTCTCTGTCTACGGCTTTCCTTTCCCCCCCCCCCCTTCCTTGCCCCTTCTCTTTTCTAGTAGCTTTGAGAATTTAGCCATCCCTCTCTCAACCTTCCTCTCTGTCTTACTCTTCCTCGTCTCCTCGTCTCCTCGTCACCTCCTCCCCCAGTGCCCTTGTCCTCCTCTCTATCCTTCTACAAAGGAGCGTTGATTGTGATGATGGTGGTGGGAGGGAGAGTGCACACTGGTTCTTTTGACAAGGAAATGTCAAAGTGTGTAAGCCTGTGTGTAAGTGTCAGCGTGTGTTTGTGTGTGTGTGTGTGTGTCGCTGTCTGGCTCTCGGAGGCCAGGGAGCTGATGTCATGCGTGTGTGTGTGTGTGTGTGTGTGTGTGTGTGTGTGTGTGTGTGTGTGTGTGTGTGTGTGTGTGTGTGTGTGTTTGATGCACTGTTTGGCCAGTCATGCCAGCCGCTGGGCAGGAGCTGTGGCCTCAGAGCCCGGGGGATCAGGGGGTTGAAGTGTGGGGGTGGATGGTCTCCTCCATCACCTCACTGTCTGACACAACTACAGACACTGAGTAGAGAGAGAGAGAGGGAGATAGGGGGGGAGAGAGAGAGAAAGAGAGAGAGAGA
>CAEMYA010000044.1:10554452-10582914 GCA_903131615.1 Diplodus sargus | reverse complement strand
TTTTTTTTTGCAGACACACATTCACTCCGCGTGATCTCCCTGGAGGCCTGGCAGAGTTTGTGCTGTAAATCAAGACTCACAGACTTGTAAGAGGTGTAAATGAACAGCATGCCAGCTGATGTTGATGTCAATGCTCAACGGCACCACAGAGACACACTTGGTGCCATAAGAGGCATAGTGATAATAAATAACTCTGCCTACCGCTCGGCTCAGCAGAGCGGGTGTGTACCTGCTCATTTATGTGGCGTTTGTGCGTTACATGTGTATGAAAGAATCTGGATATGTGACGAGGAAGTATATATAGATGTATGTGGTGTGAAGTGGTCACACTGAATATGTAGATGCTCAATGTAACCACAGAGCATCAGCATCATTTCCTGTGGTGTAGATCCCACAGATATATTCTAAGGTTGGCTTGTTTTCACACGATATTAAAAGTAATACACTCTTTCTTTACTTAACTGCCTCTCCCCATTTTTAGCTGGGAAATATATCGTTTATTTTTCCGCGCCGTCACTCTTGCGGGTTTCAAATTATCCGAATGCAAAGCCAAACCTCGCCCTCTCACCTAGACCAAACAGAAGTGCTGTTTTCATTCTTAAGCTCAGTCTCTGATAGAGCCGGAGCCAGGCTAATAACACAGCAGAAGGGTCATGCTGACCTCGGCTCAGCCGGGGGGGTCATTCAGAAAAGCATGCTGCGCGCTGCCAGGCTAGCTACGCTACAGTGGCGAGATGATGGTAGATTGCTTCTGTCTGGCTGTCGGAGACACTATCTGTAAAGCATGTGTGTTACCGTGGTGATTGGAGAGGTGACTGTCCTCTTCTTTCTTTGCCGGTGAGTGGAAAGTTTAGAGACCAAAGGAAAGAGCTGAAATGATGCATGTGAGCCTCTGAACAACAGCAGAAATGGGACTGAGGAATTTGACAGAGCAGACGCAGGAAAACAGATGAAAGGGAATGTGCGCTGTGCATTAATTCCCCTGTTGAGGCTTTGCTCTCTCACCACCACCATCAGCATTCACTCTCCTCTCGACACTCAGTTCCCTAAATTGCCTCCCCACTCATCCACCTTTCTGCTGCGCTCTCCAGCCTCTCTTTCTCTCTCTCACTCTGTCTGTCTCTTGTGGGATGTGAAGGGGGCTCTTAGCCTGCTCTTTATTTGCATGTGCTGTAGAGGATTAGGGGCTGAAGAGTCTCAGACTGGCACAGTTAAGAGTCTGCTTTGTGTGTGTGTATACCTAAACCGTGTGTCTATTCTATTAGACCTCAGTCTTCAGCAGAAGAACACTTACACAGGGCCACTTGTCCTTATCTCTCCGCGTTCCCCACTCCATGTCAACATCACGCGAAGCATCTCCATTCTCTTAATTCGCTGTCATGTTCATTATCATCCGTCATTAGTGGAACATTTTTAGGGAGGTAATCTACTTATGTGCTATAATTTATTGTGCTTATTACAGGGTTTTCAAAGGCTTTTTTCTCTCTGTTCATTACTTCACTCTGTCTTTGTCAGATCTTCCCTCTGAGGGGTCCCGTGGAGGGAGGCACCCTGCTGACAGTTCAGGGCAAGAACCTGGGCCGGAGGGCTGAAGCCGTGAAGGTCTCTATTGGAGATGTGCCATGCGATCTCATTGATGAGCGCTACACCGTCTCTGAAGAGTAAGTACTAAGATATGGCTGAATTATTATGAGTCACAGAAGTGTTTGCATAGCAGCATGCAGGGACGTTCTTTTTTATTTCCATCGCTTTGTAGTTCTTTAATTACATTTCACATCATCTGCATTGTCAAAATGACAAGATGGAGGAAATAACATCATGTCCTATACTGCATTCATATTCAAAACCCAGCTAAAATATGCAGTTACGCTGCATACGCTTGGACTGGTGGGATGATAGCTAACAATTACCCATTGTCATGGTAACCTGACATGCTTTCAGGCAGGTGATTGCTCAGGTTTTTTAACAGACCAAAATAGAGACAATTTGAACAAGTGATTGAGAGATTTTTATCACAGTTATAAAGAAATCCTGACATGTACATTTCAGCCAGACGGTGTGAGACCAGACCCTGAATCTGTGAAAATGAAATCCAGACAGTACATTGAGAGAGCTGCTCGATTTATTATATTTAATGAATGGAAGACGCTAGCTGTCACTCCCCTTATCTGCAGTGAAAAGTATGAGAAACTAAGTGGTGCAATTCGTTAGAAAATGGCAGGAATCTTGAATACCTGTAATACAGGTGTCTTAATATATTTTAAAGGGAAACACCACTGACTTTACACATCAAAGTCTGTTTACAAGTTTTGTTTCCGTAAGTGATGTTGCTTGAGGCAGCGACTGTTGTTTGAAAAATACATAAAATCCGGTAGCATGGATTTAGAAAGAAGTGAAATTACCAGACCTCTGTAGCCTGCTTCTCTTCTCAGCTTGAAGCTAGCAGCTTGAGGCTACATTAGCCGTGACTAGCATAACACACCTGATGTGCCAAAGGAACTGTCAGCAGTTGAGTTACATGAATTGTACGTCTGTGGCGTCTTCCTCTAACTCTGAGAATATGAAATTGTGAGATATGTTATATTGCAATTATGGTAAGAAAGATTTCCAAAATGTATGTCACGGATCCCACCAGTTACTTACAGTCAGTGGTAGCTAAGTACATTTAGTCAAGTAAAAATTTGAGGTACTTGTGGTTTACTTGAGTATTTCCATTAACACTTACTATGCAACTTTATATTATTTTATTTAAGCAAATACTCTGCTTTTTACTCAACAACATTTATCTGACAGCTTTGGTTAATAGTTACTTTTCCAAGTAAAATGTTTACTGTAACTATTTATCTCCAGATGTTTTGATTCTTAATATGAATACATCCCATAAACTGAAGGATTAACTGTTTCTTTGTGGGCCTGGAAAACTCTCCTACTTCTTGAGCCAAATAAACTCTTTGAAAACCCTTGGATTAGGTGGGAAATGTATTGTCACAAAGCTGAAAACAGAGCTCATGAAAAGTTGACTTTCTAGAGAAACTGTACGTGACTCTCACTAGACGGTGACACTGCAATTTGATTTTATAGAATATGCTGCAGTGCTGTACCATTCCTGGGAATTTATGTAGGATTATCCCAAAATGCCAATCCCTGCCTGGCTTAAAGTAAATTCAAATCTGTTGTTGAACCATTTGGAGTACAGACATGGTTTTGGCTCTTTGCATGCACCACTACTAGAAAGTAGAAGGAAGGTAAAAGAGGACAATAGTAGCTCATGGGAGCCTGTGATACTTTTTTAGTTATCAATGAAAAACTTTTGAGTAAAGAAAAGCACAAATGTAGTAGAGTAATAATCAGTAGAATCCGCCTCGCACATGCCCACCAGACTTAGAATTAGAGCGACAACCATCCTTGCATGGTTTAGTTTTCATGTATTCATGAGGCTAATTTTCACAAATATTATTATGCAGCACACTTCTCATTTTAAATGACTCCAACACCATGCATGTGTAGCTCAGGGACCATCACACTGTCACCATGGAGACAGCAGGACCCCGCTTTGACACAGGCATAACAGAGCTCAGTGGAAGTCAGTAACTCTACGCTTACATCCAAACTTCCATTCAGTATCTGTAATGTTCCCTGAATGGAAGTGTTTATCTGGTCTTGCTCCACTGAAGCTAATCATTGTGTTAAGACCAGTTCGAGGGTGACCTGCGGGTCTTACCTGTCACTCCAGCTGCCTGACACATACCCCGTAAAACCGCACATGTCGAAAACATCGAATCGCATTTCACTCCTGGGGTGTTCTCATCTCGTGTCGTCATTCCTCATTGGCTCCCCAGGCTGGTTGTTATGACAGCAAAGCATAGCCTCGTTGCTGGAAAGTGGCACTGACAAATCATAACACGTCAGAGCATCTGACAGTGTCAGCACATTTGACTTGCACACACAAACACATGCACAAACACACATGCATCTTTATATTTCAATATCTCACCTTCCCAATGTAAACCTTTAACATTCAACCTCGACATTTAATCTGACTTACTAATAAACTTTATTTTGAATTAAAAACTAAATCTGAACCTATTCATACTACCACCGTAAAGCTGCTTAAGGATGTGCTCATAATAATTCACGCAGAAATCTGTCTGTGTCTTAGAGACAGTGCCCTGCACACACACACACACACACTCACCAGCACACACACACCTGCACATGTGACCTCATTTACCAGGGCTGTTGAGACAGGTGTCTGCTCGTGTGCCGAGAGGTGAAAGTTCACATCTGCATGCCAAAAGGAAAATGTGCAGCCACTAGAGAGAGACTCCAATCCACTCACTCGGTGTCAACATTTTAATTAATGGCACAGTCAGCCCAGGCACACCTCATTTACTGAAGCACTTCTCTGGCTTTTGGCTCAGGCCCTCCATTCTGCCCTCTCTGCCATTTTAATACGAGCCTTGAGCGGCCTCCGCCCCGTCTATTTAGCTGAACACGCGTGGACTTGATTGTTGATGATCCTCATCATCCACTCAAGGGAAATGAACAGAGACATCTTCAGAAGTAGTCAAAATATCACCCTCTGAAACCCATAATAACTCCACAGTGGGGAGGTGCTGGAATGTGGAGTAGAGGGTCAGTCCGTGCTCTGTCTGCTCTATGTCCTTTGACTGGGATCAGACTGCATCAACATCATACTCAGCTCACACACACATACCTTGGGTTCTGCAGAGGTCTTTAGAAGCATTGAATTAAGTTTCCCTAAAAAGAAAATAAAAGCCTTTTAATGTTTTAAAAAGTCTTGCATTTTATTTCCAAAAGTCTTTTTATTTGTCAAAAAACACCTCTTAACTAAAAGTCTGATTGTTGCGACACTGGATCGGCCCTGAGTGTTGAAACCTAACATCTCAGACAGCACATCATTTCTTGTTTTCTGAAATGTCATTGCGTTTCTATTTTCAGGGCCACTGTAGAAACCAAAACACACCAAAGAAACAAACAAAAAAGCCCACGGGTTTGTCTGCAGCAAATAACCAGCAGGGTTACAATACTACTGATGCTCTTCATCAGCATCAACTTAAATCAGTCTGCTCATGTAGGTGGTCTTAGGCATAATGTTTTAATGTGATCTATTTGATAATTTATTGTGTAAGTTTGTTTAAGCAAAAATTATTTGTCTGGTTCTAGCATCTCCAAAATGATGATAATCTGCCTTTCTCTATTTCATATTTTTGTAAAGTGGATATCTTTTGCTTTTGGAACAGTACAAGACCTCTTAAGGCGTCAACTTGGACATTTGAAGGACATTTTTCAGTATTTTGATTTTGATACAGTAAATGAATCTGGAAAATAGTTGCCTCAGTAACGCAACCCAAATGCTAGGATAAATGTTGGCAATTTACACATCTACAAACCACAGATATTTTCAGTTTTTAATTTTATGTTTATGACAGTGATGCACTAGTGTTCCAGTTAGGTTTGGGTGCAAAAAACACTTGGTCAGGGTTTGCGAAACATCATGTATTGGCATAAAACATGTGGTTTCATCGCCACAAACACAGCTGGAAATTGTCCCACGTTCTCCATAAAAATATCCAGTAGTGTCACACTTACAAATGTAGAAATGCCTTCTCACTGAACTCCACAACCATGTGAACGTGATATCACATGTATTGTAGACATGTCAATATGTTACGTAGCCTATGACACGTACAAATGTGATCGGATCAGTTGTTTGCAGGAATGTTGTCTGCCAGCATTATATTCTGAGAACTGGGCTGCATTTGTCCCTGCTGTGTTTACATCATACTCTCATATTTTAGGCACTAGAGCAGGTATTAAATGACACTCTATCGGGTATTAAAAAGAAACTGAACCCTGCACAAACCTTGTCCTTCAGTGTATGTGTACTATTTAAATGCCAAAGGCTGGTTTGTCTGCACTCCTCAGGAAGTATTCAGTTTATGTTTGTATTTTTTCTACAGTGTAATCCTTAGCGTTATGGTTCAATAGCAGATATCATACAACGCTGTGTATCATTGTGATAACAGCTTGATTCTCAGCCTGAATTTACTAAAGCCTGAAGCAACCCCACAGGTTCAGACAGATTCAGGCTCAAGTTCCTCTTATTTCCCCCTGGCTGCAAACTGTGAATACTCATGTTTCATTTTATTTGTTCTATTTATTTTCTTGTTTTCCCCCTAAATAGGAGTGTGTGAGATGATGCTTTTTGCTTCAAACACAGTTGTGCTCTACCCTCATGGCACTTTACTGACAGGCGTGTAATTTGAGTGTAATGGCATTCTTTACCTGATGCTCCTGTAATTAATGAGCAGAAATATATAGAGTCTGTTTTCAACAGATGGCCGGTCCTGCAGGTTATTTTGGAATATTCTTAATAGCTATTCAAGCATATAAATCTGGCAGTGTCTCAGACTTGGAGACTTTGTTTGAGTTTTATAAAGACACACTCGGATACAGCTTTTCTCTCTGGTCAGCTTGACCCCAGACAGGCCCAAGTCTGTCCAGCCCAGCCTCATCTAAGCGAGTGTCCTGCCAGGTCCTCCTACATAAAACACAGCTCATCCACTTATGTAAATTTCCCGCAACTCCTCCTGTCAATCATCTGATCACCGACTGAGAATTTATAACCACTGTAGCACCAGGCACCTGACTAAATAAACCGACAGGGTGTCAGGCTAGAGGGGGGATCATGTGAGGTTATAAAGGTTGCTCCCCCCCTCCAGTCCATTCATCCCAGCGAGGCCCCCGAACAGTAGATCCCTATGCCTTGCTACACCACCGTGTCATTAATATGAGACGTCCCTGTAGAGGGTGCACTGATGACACAGGGCTTAATCACAGCCAGGAGGCAAGCGAACAGGCCTCAGCAGCCCCTTAATCTCCTCTGTGGTAAGACACATCTGGTCTGAGGAGCTTTGAACTTTACATCTCCTGATATCTGATATCTCGAGGCTTTATTGGATTCCATATGTAAATGTATTAGGGTTTGATGAATTAGTTCATAACCACCATTCTCCAACATTAATTACGGGTCTTTGTGTTGGCCACAATGATCAAGATCTCATTCTTCGTCTTCATATTGGTTCCCTCTCTTTTAGAATTAGTTGATTAAATTGAAATTATAAGATGTATTATTGTGTTCTTATCTATTATCCTTGTAATTTATTAACTGATGTGTGATTATGGACTTTTGACAATAAAACAAGGAGGTCACTCTCTTTTTGTATTTTTTTCTTCCCCAGGCTGGTGTGTATCACTGGACAATCTGCACAGGACAGGACAGATATTGTCCAAGTGGATGTGGTTCAGAGCGGGATGGGGACGTCAAAGGAGAGCTTCTCATACTTAGTGAGTATCCACCAGACATCTACCCTTTCCCTGATCTTTGCTTTCTATTCTGTCCGTCTCTCCCTTCTGCATTCTTCTTCTTCTACGCTCTCTTGTTCCCCGTTCCCCGCTGGGAAAGCCTTCCCAAGTGTGTCAGTTGAGTGTTAACAGATGCGTTTTATGATTCTGAGGAATGCGAGTGTGTGGGAATCTTCAAACATGCATCTGAGCTGCAACCAAGCACCATTGTCATACTGCACTCGCCGCCAGCAAAAACAAATATGGCAATTGTTGGAATGTCCCTTTGCTCTGAATTCATCACTGGTCGGGTCGAACTAGCCAGCATTGTGTTAATGGACCTCGACCCACACAGTCTCCCATTGGATTTAGAGCATTCAGCCTGTGGAAATACCCATGTTAAGCCCTTTGTTTGTCTTTGTTTGTGGACAAAGAGTTGTTCATAATTCAATGCTGGAACGGTCTATCATTTAAGCGGCTCCAAAGAGCAGCTCTGCCTGTGAGTCATCCCACAGCAAAAATCACCCTGATCTCGAAGCCTTTTCTTGATACTTGAGGATGAAGGAAATCCAGAACAACAAACATTACGCCGTGCTGTTGTGGGAACTCCTCTCGGGCTTTCTTATCCAACTTCAGAGATGCCCAGTGTGAGTGAGAGGGGTTTTTTACTACAGGGTGTTGTGGGTAAGAAAGGGAAAACAGTTTTGGAGACAGGATATGTGCCTCTATTGCATCTCCTTCCTCGGACCTTTAGACGGAAACATCTGCCTCCTTACACCCACTCTGACACACAAATGCACAATAGGTCTCCTCCATCCGTGCACACTAAGGAAGTGAATCCTGTCAGTGAGGATAAGAGGTTTCCCTGGAGGCGAGGTTCATGGCAGGGATAGAAAGTTTGGAAAGAGCAGGAATGCTGATAGCTGCAGAGCTGGACAGGGAGATTCATCTTCGCCCGAGGAGCCTTTGTGTGTGTGTGTGTGTGTGTGGTTGCATGCGTGTGTTTGTATGTCCATATATGACTGTGTATGCATGCAGTTTTTCATGTGTATGCATGAACATGTATATGCCTTTCACCCGCAGTATAGCTGCCCTGCAAGTTTGGGGCCCAAAGGCCTGTTGGCTTCAGCAGCACTTTAACATACTGCAGCATGGGCTGTCTTCACAGTTTTCTCCACTAATTTAATGTTAGAGTCAGCAGCTGTCTCAGCCAATCTGTAAAAACAAGAATTTCGAACCTCAAAGGATGGTGAAAAATTTTATTTGGTGTCAAAGAGTACAACACACAGTTTGAGTAAGCTTGTCTTTTCCAGTGACAGAGGCTGTCAGATGTCTGGTGATAAATTTGTTGTCCTCTTAGTCATGTGACCTATCTCTCGTCTGTATTCAGATCCCAAAGCTGCTATCCATGGAGCCGAGGAAAGGCTCTCGTGCTGGAGGAACTAGAGTTTCCATTGGGGGGGAGCACTTGGACATTGGCTCTGAGGTCAGAGTCATGGTCAACAACACAGAGGAGTGTAGAATCACAGAGTGAGTACTTATTAATATTACCACCAAGGTGGTTCTGAAGGTTTTCACCCATGTCTGTTTGTTGGTTGGATTGTCAGCAGGATTACACAAAAAGTAATTAACGGATCTCCATGCAACTTTAGTAGAGGGTTGTTCTCAGCCCAGAGTATACCTCTTTAACTTTTGGTGTGGATCTGGATATAGGAACAGATCCAGGAATCTTTATCTCACTTTCTTTTACATTGCACAATAGGTTGTTTTTCATAATTTTCACTCACCAAAATGCTTTTACTATCAGTAGTATTTATGTGGCTCGTACCTATGAGCGAGTACAAAAGGGGACTGTTGGGTCTTGGCAGAGGTATGCACTCTACTGATTGCCATTCCAGTTTTGAATTGTCTTCTTGGCTTAAGTCCAGGCCAAGTCTCAAGTCTGTCAGAGCAGTTCATAAGTGACAAGTCTCCACAAGAAAATTGCAGTCATGATGCAAGACTTCATGTCTCTTAATGTTGACAGTTAAATCACACAGCAGTGGAAAATGCTTTTCTGGGTTATGTTTAACATAGCTGACACTAAGTTTTGTAAATGGATTGACCCACTGATTAACTTTGCAAGCTGTGTGGCTATGCAAGGCCTGCACAATGCTGATTAGGGTTGCAGCAATATACAAATTTCAGGGTATACTGTGGTATGAAAATTGATGGTACATTTGCTTATCCATGGCTCTGACTGAGTTCTACCTTTTTAGTGTTACTATGAATATATATATAAGCAAATAAACGTTCTAACTTTTGTTTAGTTTTGTTAGTCTGACTTGAATTTAAGTGTTGAGGTTTGAGTCAGCAGCTTTGCGTGTAGCTATAGTCTTACAGTTTACAGTATGAAAATTTGCCAGAATTGCAATAAACAAAACTTCGAATCTAAGTGGAAAATCTTCTGTTTTTGAGCACTTGTAGACATCACAAGATGCGTGGTTACAATGTTTACTTCACTGTTTTTCAGGAAAACAGATGAAACCATTGACTGCATCATGCCTGCAGCCCTACTTCCACACACTGACTCAGTGACAGTGTGTGTAGAATTTGAAAACCTACCCTGTCAAAGCGCCGAGCTCAGCACAACATATACTTATGAGAAGAACCCCACTATCAGTTACATCCACCCCAAAAAGAGCTACCTCAGGTACGTAGACTGCTACACACATTCTACAAGCAGTAAAACCAAAACAGCCTCAACATCTCAAGCTTGATGACTCTGCGGTTTCCTTCACTGAGTCCCTGACATAATTCATTACTGTAATGTCGTCCTGATGTGCAGCATTTTCTCCCTATTGTGTTCTAAATAGCTCCGCATGTGTGTGACAGGGCGGCGGCGTGTCTTTGATGACATGAGTGCGGATTTTCACTGCAGTAAAACTGTTTTGCATCATTATCTGGTCCCCTGTTTCTCTCTCGTTTTTTTTAACTGTGTCCCCGAGTATTTGCATACCCGTATGAATTTGACACATTTATGTCATCGCTGAGATGTGACTCTCTGTGTCTGTGTGTGTCACAGTGGTGGCAGGACCATCACAGTGACAGGCCAGGGTTTTGATCTGGTGCAAAGTGTCACGATGAAGGTGCCGGGAATTGGACAAACGGTGAGTAACCAGCTGAATTCTTTCCTTTTTTCACTTCATAAAGCTCTTTCAACCTTATAATTAGACTTGTGGGATTGAATAATTAAGTGAAGCACCATAAAAATATGTTATTTTAGTGTGTCAAGGTCATCACACACACAAAAAACAAGACGTACATTTTGGGAAATAGGCTTTATTCATTTTCTTGCAGAGAAGTAGAAGAGAAGCATGATACCACTCTTACATTTGTAGGTTAAATTTGAAAAACCTAACTCATTTTAAAATGCTACAACTCTGATTTGCCGTGAGTCTCCAGAAATGCTTTAACAATTGAGATGTAACATGTTGATAGCAAGGTTTAGAGGTGCTGATAGACATATCTTTTTACCTCCGGTATCAATATTCTTGTCAAACTTGTGGCAAGAAAGTGAATAGACAGTGTATTTTTTTAAAAATTCAAGCTATTCCTTTAAGAAGGATGCATACATTCATAGTTTTAAGGGAATTCTGTCCCTGGTAGATCATGTCATTGACCATCTCATCTGTGAATTCCAAATGCAACTTGTCTATCTTTTGTCCTTCTTCAGCGCTGCAATGTGGTGTCCAACTCCATGATCACCTGTCCATCTCACGCGTCCAGCCAATCCCAGCAGACCTCGGTGCAGTTCATCCTAAATGACGTGCCCTACACGGGTGACAGCCCCTCGTCCACTGACAGCGAGGCTGAGGAAGAGGAAGAGGAAGGAGAGCCTCATAAAGGGCACTTCCTTTTGGAATACGTGGAGGACCCTCAGTTCTTCACTGCCAACAAGGAGAAACTGATTAAACACCACCCAGGAGAGCCGCTGACACTCATCATCAATGTGAGTGACGCTTCTGAGACAGGAAGCTCAGATCAGTGCTTCACTGTGGTGTTTCCTGATTAATCAAAAAAAAGATCCTGTGTTCTTAGAGAATGTTTTCAAGTCGGTACTGATTGATCACATATATTATGTTTTGTATGATTGGTAAAAGTAGTAATTATGATAGGAAGCCTTTAAACCGTCTTTTTACTTTAGTATTTTTGATCATATTCAACACAATTATGTTAGTTTGCAATAGCACTATTGTTGTATATAACATGAATCCACAATTTGATCTACATTTCAAATCTGAATCATTGAAAGTCTAGAATCCGAATTTGGTCATATTACATAACTGTCAAGTTAAATAATTAAAATGATGAAAAATATATACATTTTTTTTACACTATGCTTTGCTAATTAAAAAGGGAAGAGATAAAGGATTCAAGAAGAGATTTGACACTGAGCATAATAAAGTATAAGCTGACCCGATTTTAAGTAACAGACATTTAAAAAAAAGAAAAAGGAAAATTAATGAATATTTAGCAAATCAAATACAAAATTAATAGTCTTGATTTAAAATTTTGTCAGATTACATAATTAGTGTCTAGTTAAATGATAAAATTATATTTTGAACGTTGTGCTTTGCTAATTAAAAAGGAAGGAGATAAAGGACTCAAGTAGAGATTTGACACTGAGCATAATGAACCAAAAATGGAGCATAACCCGACCCAGAAGCACAAATTAACACCTCTAACTATCTCTCTGAAAAACATGACCAAAAGTCTGCAGACGCGAAAGAGAATCAACCAGCCAACCAACTGACACTGCCATCTCCAGAGCCAAGATGCTAACATGGCTAGAAATATGACAGCAACACTGACTCGCACAGACTGTCAAACTTAAAGACACTATCTGCATAAAACACTGCCTATTGACATTAATCTCGGCTCTCAAAAAAAAAAAAAAAACATTTTTTAATTATGCATAAACAAGTGGTATTTTATAAAGGTTGCTTGTTCCTTGCCTCCAAAAGTACCCCTGCTGTAAATTGACTGCACCCAACTGTGAACAGCAGCCAAGGCTGAATGTTCCTTTATTCATATTCACATAAACCAGAGGCACATAAAACACATCAAAGACCCCGTCTGCTGGAACGTGTTGATTTCTGTCGGGGGTCTATTGTGGGGGAAGGGCGCAGTGGCACTTCAGTGGGAGGTCCGGTGTTCCTGTGGCCTGGCTGATCTTGGCACCTGTCGGCATGAATTCATCATCCTTACAGGGCTAAAGGACACGCACATGCTAACAGCACAGACAGGGAAGTTTGGACATGATGCAGTTTCCTCTTCGTGTGTTTGTGTGTCAGGATGAGGTGCCTGCAGGAATCGCTGCCTCAGCCCAGCCTGTCTGCACAGGCGACTTGTCTGTTGTTTCCTGTTTTCTTGAGGAAGGTGGATTCCACTTGTGGTGGACCTGAAGGGGGGGAGAGAGGCTGGAGAGAGAATGTGTGTTTGTTTAATAGTGAGCCAGCTCCTATATTAAGGAGCAGAGCTGGAATGTGGGTGGGCTTTGTTTGCTTTCATCCTGTTTTGGCCTTAAGAATCCATTGTTTTGGTCCAATGAGTTTAAGTGTGAAAATGTTGTGTTGTGTATATGAAGGCTATGCAGTATATTTTTCACAATATGCAAAAACATATTTTGATGTGTTGGTATATGTGTGAATTATGAGTGTGTATGTTTGTGCGTGTGTTGTGTCTGTGTTAGGAAGCATTTGTTGACAGAGACCCAGGGGGTGGCATCCTGCAGTAGGGACAGGACAGGACCCTAAGGGTGTAATCAAAGCAAGGAAGCACACTGGGGATAAACACACACGCATGCACACACACACACACACACACACATACATTCTTCCTCATTTGTCATTCTTGCATTAAAGGGAAATTGCAGTTTCATTCAAATTGAATCTTATTTACGTCGTTGCCATGATTCCTCATCATTAATAATAACACGGTACATACCAAGTTAATTGCAGAGGAATGCTGCTAAGAGGATCATGCATTTTTAAAATGATACAATGGATTAGCCAAACTTGTGTAGAAGAGAAAACAAAGGCTAACGGTTGAATTATATAGTCAAATTGTCTGTTTTAAACATCCTTCAGTTTACAGGCTGGCTTCCTGGTGTAGTTTTACCTCCAGATATCGTGCTTCAGATATGAAGCTATACTGCTGACTTGCTTACAACATGCCTGATAGTCCGTTTCTTGCCTTTTGGGACAACTGGAATGTCCCTTGAAGTCAGATTCAGTTCTAACCCCAATTACAAAATCTAAGATGGCTGCTCTGTTCATGAACAGATGTGAAAGCTGTAGAATATAGTGATCACCAGCACTGCTGTCTTATTTGTGTCTCATGAAATCAGTCTTGCATAAAGAACCATCCAATGAATAGTGCACATGTTGCTTCGGCATTTGTAAGTTGAAAATGTGTTGTTGTGTAGTGTTGCTAACGATGGCTAACCTGGCCAGAACTGGTTTTCCAACTTCTTGAATGCGGTCAACTCAGGTGTGATCCCAGCTATTCACAGCTGTCACTAGCGACTACGGATTTAAATTGAATCCACCATAAGTTACAGTGCTATTGCCACATTCCCTTATCAGGTTTGGGAGTGCAAGGTGATGACCATAACTTAAAAAATAAGAGCCAAGTTGCAAACTGAAATTTGCCTCTATGCCAACCTTTAGAGTCCTGTGGAATAAATATGTTGTCAATAAACACGCATGGACAAGCATCTTTAGTTAAACCCTCCCTTCCTGGTAAACCTCTTTCAAGGATGCCTGACAGGCTTTCTGCTACAAATCTGTAGTCTCTAAACCAGCCAACCTGATGACACCACTGTGATATCAGGGTTATTTTTTTCAGACTTTAGAAAGCTCCCTCTAGAGCCTCGGAAGTCCACTGTTTTGTTGTTTTGACATAAACTGAACTTGAAGTGTAAAATCGGTGTAATGCCCTTCTACTTCGCATTAAAAAGCAGTCCATGGATTGACACCAACACAGAGTTGGACTGATTTAATAAAAGAGCTGTGCAGCTTATTCCAACGGGCTCCTGTAAAGGCCCTGAGAATGTTATTTTGGGCAGAGGCGGGGATGACTGTCAGCGGGTTTGTTTGTAGAAACTATCCTGGCCATGTGAGAGAGGCAGCGGGAATGTTTGCTGCTTTAAGCTGAACTCTAGCCCAGAATGGATGAGTTCTGTGCTGGCTTCCTCTGTGTGACAGCTGCGTGACAGGCCTGCCGCAGTTTGGTCTCTGTGTGCGAATGTGTGTGGATAGGAAAATGAATATGTGTCTGCACGTATATGTGGGTTAAAGCTGCTGTGGTCTTTATGAATGTTATCTGTGCCTTAAAACCAGGCCTCTCCGGTCTCTTACCACTGACCGGCTGACGGCTGTTTTTGTTCATTTCTGGCGCAGAAAGGGCCGAGCGATCTGGAGCTGGTGCCCGAGGAATACTCAGTGATGATTGGCTCCTATCCCTGTAACATCAGCTTTCACAACGACCAGCTGTTCCACTGCACCATCGACGGACTGCTGAGCTCCAGTGAGGGAGAGCTGCCTGTCACTGTAAGTATGCAAGCATGTAAAACACCATAATGAAATACAAATACCCACACAGACCCGTGTTGAAAATATCGCTGGATAGACCCTGATAATTTAGGGATATCACCCATCTGTCACACACTACTCAACCAAAACATTCAGTCACAATCCACACCATCTGTGCTGTTCATTCAGACAGATTTGATCTGCACAGTCAGTGTTGTGTGTGTTTCTCTCATGCATTATGAATGGTTTGTAGACTCCGAGCGTGCAGCTATGAATCAGCAGTTAGTGGGGGTGGTGCCACAATGCCACAGTGGAACAGTGAACTGTTTTCCCCCGTCATCTCTTTAATCCTTTATCAGTCCGTCTATCATCACCCAGGCACACAGACATTATGTGTGCTCACAGCAAAAGACCCTCTGAGTCAGTGGGTGATTTCCCCCCGTCGTCTTTGTTTTTGTTTTGTCTCCGGGTTCACTCTGTCAAATTAAAAGTCTTAATCAAGACGTGGTCGATCCCTGCACACACAATCTTTTTACCTACGTTTCCCATCTGTTGTTGTCCATTTTGGTTGACTTGATAGGGCTTTATTAAATGGGGAAAGCGCTCATCTATATTTAAATATGAGCAAGGCTGTGAGTGGTGTTCTGAAATAGCTCAGAAACATATGTTAGAGTGTCTCTCACTGTCAGTTGAGTTGTACTGTAAAATTGTTTCTCCACTTTGACACAGAAATAGAAAGAAAGCTCTTATATTCTCTCCTTTCTCTCTCTCTCTCTCTCTCTCTCTCTCTCTCTCTCTCTCTCTCTCTCTCTCTCTCTCACCACCTTACTCTGTCTCCCTCTGTGTACCTGTGGCTCATCTCATACCAGCCCTCCCCATATGTCTCTCAGGATGTCTGAGACTAAACATGACCAATTAGCAAAGACATAAAGGCAGGGCAAGGGTCAAATGAGATGTCATAACACAAATGGGTGGGCTGCGAGGATGATTAGTGTGCATAAGCATAGCTCATGCGCATTCCCCTTTGTGTCGGCCCATTTGTGTACATGCATGCACGTTGAGGTGTGTATAGCTTATGGCCATTCTTGTTTC
Organism: Diplodus sargus; assembly: GCA_903131615.1. Taxonomy (NCBI): domain Eukaryota; kingdom Metazoa; phylum Chordata; class Actinopteri; order Spariformes; family Sparidae; genus Diplodus; species Diplodus sargus. Next base: position 10,566,877 of record CAEMYA010000044.1, on the reverse strand, counting down.
TTCTTTTGGTGGCAAATCTATTTTTATATGCCAGTGTTTTGTTTGGCTCTGAAGTAGAGCTGAGCTGCAGAAGTAGATGTAAGGAAGCAGTGTTTTTCTACCCCGAGAGAAACAGGAACACGGAACAATGGCATTTTCCCCTCCATTACACCAGGACCTGGCTGTTGCAGTCTCTGGAAGAGGGCCTTCTCTCGCCGATGGTCTGGGTAAATAAACGCTGAGACCAGAAAGAGAGAAAATGGGAATGAGAGCAAAAGGAGCGAGCTCGGTGAGCCAGTATACCCCCCCCCCCCAGAGTTAGACCGGTGTAAGAGGGATTTGGTGTGAGGATTGGAGGCTTTTTATCAGAGGCTCTTTTTTATGAAGTATTCGGATTGGGGAAGGAGAGGGAGAGAGATGTGAGGAGGGACCACAGAGCCCTGCTGACTAATCAGAAGGCAGAAGTGAAAGTCCATTTCTTGTCACATCTAGGTTACTCTGAACTGGGTGACTCTTCCAGCTCGTTGCAGCGAGAGACCATTTTTCAAAATCTACAGTGTGTTGCTTTGTTTCTCTGCATGCACCTGTGTCCATGAGAAAAATGATGTGTCTGTAGATTTGTGCACATGTGCAGATACTTGTGTTCCCATTAGGAACTTCCTGTATTATAGTGCATGCATTCATAGACTATATATACAAAGAAAATACTTAATGCACCTGCTGTCTCCGCTCATTACTGCTCCATCTTTCTCTGCCATTGTCTTTCCTGCTCAAATTGCTTCATAATTAAGTATTGTCACATCAGATGAACCAGGTTTACTATAGTATGATGCAGAACTTTTTATGCAAAAGAAAACAAAGGACTATATTCAACTCCAGCCTATCACTTGACAACCAAATACCCAGGGAGGTTATGAACAGTTTCACATCTTGAGAAAGAAGTTCTTGCCTTTATTTCCTGTCACTTGGACTACTTTCATCCTTTTCACTGCCACTATAAGTCGATTGCTCGCCCCCAGCTGAAGGGCTTTTAAAAGTGCTATTTATGACATTCAGTACCATTTTTAGAACCAATTCATAATATAAGTAACAGCTAGTCAGCTATAAACCCTGCTGTAGTCGGTCTTTAATCAAAACAGACATGTAACTTTTCGTACCATTCAAGTTACCTACGTACTGAGGGGAAGTTTAGCCTGCTCTGAGTTAAGTTGGAATCCTTTAGCAACTCGTAAGGCGTTCACAACTGCTGCATTTTAGTACTTATCAAATAGTAGATTATTTGCTGGATCTTTTATTTTTGTCATTGGCATTGGCTTTGTTGTTGAAACATGTATTGCCAATGACAGAAATGAATAGATCCTCATTTCAAAAGAAAGGGAAGGTTTTGGATTAGGGGAAGCGGACCATGCGACAACCACTGCCCACGGCATCTTTGGATCATCCAGTCTGGGATAAAATGGGTCAGACAATGGAAAATCAGAGACAGTTGTGGTCAAATTTTTACAGAAACATGTCTTCACCACAACATCCTGGATCAAGCTCTTGCACTCAACAGGCAGACCTTGTTCCAAGCCAACAGAGAGCAGGATGTGGATAAGTGGACTCTGTGTTTATATCATTGATGCTTGATGCTCATGGGAAGTCAAAAGTAGATTGACAGTGTTTACCTGACGTTGAAATTTTGAAGAAACTTTTTTTTGTCATCAACATCCTGTTAAGGCTGCTTACATTCACCTCAACACAAATGTAGGAAATGCAGTGCAGAATAATTTCCTATACTTAAGTCTTTTTTTATGTAGTTATGTTTATAGAATAAATAACTGTATATACATTCGAAGTTTGTGTGGCAAGAAGGAGTTAAAAAACACTTTAATTTAATTATGCAACCTTTTGTATTGTATACACATACCTTGCATGTTGAATTGTTTTTTCACCCCAAAACAATGATCAGTTCTTGTCTGGTCATTGGATGTAGGTAAAACAGCAAAGTCTTTAATCGACTCTGAGATGCTATTCAGGAATGAGCCTCAATCTGATTGGACTAAGCCCCCAGCAAGCATGTCTGAGCTGTAGATTGTTTGACTGCAGTAACACATGGCTGCTTTCTACTTCCAAGTACCTCAAACTTATGTAACATGGCATAATGTAGAAAATGTTTGCTCAAAACAAATATACGCACTGCATGTTCAACAGCAACTAAAGTTATGTCCACCTTCATCCCAAAAGCTCAGAGTAGCCTACTGATGCATTATGATGTCACTTACTACTGCACCATGCTAAAATCTCAGATGAACGATTGGCCTACAAAATGCACAGTATCATCAAGATGCTTTGACAGTCGACTAGTAAGAAAGAATAAGTCAGGTTTCAACACACTCTGGAGATCTTAATTATCTCCCCAGGATGCCATTACTCCACTATATCTTTACATAGCAAATAGTTGTTTACTGCTATAAATGCTCAAAATCTCAAAGATAGAACCTATAAAAAGGTCACATCACTCTCCTTCTTGCATCTTTGCACAGCTTTGAAGTTACAATGATATCTGGCTTGCGAGGAAGATCTTATAACTGGTTTATTACTTTGTTTTATGAGAAAATTATTTTTTTCACAGGTGCGCCCAGTAATATTCATAAAAGACAAATTTGCTTGGAATGATGGTCTGTTGTTTCTTATGTATAAAAATGGTAGGTTTAATGGTCTCCTTGAAGAAGATATGTTTTGTTTGTTATGTGATTTAAGAGATTTGTATTGCTCTTTATACCATATGATGATTAAAGAGCCTTTAAATAAAATGCATTTCATCTCTTAGGACTTCTTCTAGTCCGATGATTATAAAAGACTCTAGTGATGATTCATGTAGGGAGGCTTTTGTAGTAGGTTTTATTTATAGTGCTTACTGTAGGAGACGAGACAAAGGTTTTGTTTACAATATAAGGTTTTATGTAAGATTATTTTTCTGACAGGTTTCACCAATGCAACAATATATTTGGCGTCCGCGTGGGCTGCACACCAGCACACAACTATTACTACTATGATCAAAGAAAAACAAATTGAAAAAATACTATAAAGGATGATGACAGATACTTCAGCATTTGAGGGTAATTGTGAGAAACGTATAAGAATAAAAGAAAGCAAAAGCATATGCAGGTTTTGAAGAACCTCAGTCCAGTTTTAATGTGTTGCTCTTTATTCTTTTTAGGTTCAAGTGGGAAACTTTCGTCACATCATCGCCAAAGTGCAGCTTGGCGGCAGTGAGCTGGCCATCGTGGTATCCATTGTGGTGTGCTGCGTGATGCTACTGGTGTGCACTGTGGGTAGGTTGTGTACACTTGCTCACCGGCGGTTGATGAATGTGTGCCTGCTGTAGCGATTGATGCTCCAGATGTGGAACAGATAAAAGGAATTTGGGGGTCGTAGTTTCATGCACTTGCTTCATCCCTCCTCTGTATTTGAAGCACAAAGACCCCGCTGTTCCTCTCACTGTCTACTCTGCGTGCTTGTGTGTGTTTGTGTGTGCTCTTGTTCTGTAATCTTTGTGTAAGTGTGTACAGAGCAGGTGTAGGGGGTGAAAATTGGGGCTTGTGGGGATTTTCTCACTGTTTCCTGCCTTAAATCTGTTTTCACTTATGTACTTAATATGTTAAAAAATCAAATTTTAACATTAACATTCAAAAAGCTTTCATTTATGATTGAAAATAAGCTAGTCGCTAAAAGCATACATATAAGAATCATTCTGGCTCTTTGAGTAAATATTAAGCACTTTCTACTCCCTTATCTGCATGACCATTGTAAACAACTGCTAGGCCATCAAGAGCTTTCCCTCACTAACCTAATTATTGTTGCTTATTGTTAAGTTCCTGACTACTTCCTTCACTAGTATTTTGACGCTTATTAACCAACAACAGGTTCTGCTAGTGAATTAGAGATGAGAGAGACCTCGATTTAGAATGGAGAACATATTAAAACTTAATGTTTTTGAATTTATTTGGAGTCACACACTATAAACAGCTCTAGTTTTGTGTTTTATTACATAAGATTAGACCACACATAAGTGTCATTAAGGTAGAATGACATTTCTTGTGGCACTGCCATCTTGTAATTCATGTGCAACAACGTCTACCATCAATAAGCAGTAATTAGAAGGGATTATTGAGGGAAAGGTTTTAGTTACAGCAACCCCCAAGAGTGCAACACAACTGACGTAACTACAAATCCCACGTCTGTAACAATTTGTAAACACCACAGCTCATTACATCATAACAATGTCATCTCTTGAAAACTTGAGTACAACATGCATCAGTGAAGGTTTGTACAAGCTTTGCATACAACTCAAATTAATGCCATGCCAAGCTAACATAACCTGATCCAGAGACAATAACATAAGTGTTCCCAAAGTCCAGCTTGGTATCTGTCACCAGAATCCAGTCGTAGATTTTCTCCTGTCTTTTGCCTCTTGGTTGGTTACTATCTCTTTTTCTTTTATAAGTTCCTCAGTCAATGTCTTCTTCAGTCTTTTCACCTCTGTCATGATGTCCTTACAGGCAGCTGAGCGTGTTTTTCGTCGCCCACTTTCTGAGTGGTCTCTGAAATTTCAGACGACAAGCTACTAATACGCAACCTTTCCATTGTGTTTGAGGCTGTCATTGTGTTATAACAGTCTTTTGGTTGAAGCATATTGTATATCAATTGGTTTTATCTTTCTCAGCTCTCGTAGTGTACTGCACAAAGAGTCGAAGGGCCGAGCGCTACTGGCAGAAAACTCTACTCCAAATGGAGGAGATGGAGTCTCAGATCAGAGAGGAGATCCGTAAAGGTGTGTTTACACAAGAACCCACACATGCACACGCACACTCGTGCGCGCGCACACACATACACCCTCCAGTATTGTACAAGCTCAGAGTTGTTTAGACCTCAAATGATTATTTGTGTCGATTGACATGAAAAAGGAGCTTCTGGGAAGACAGAAATATTGACCACATAGTATATTTGTTTGTATGTGTGTGTGTGTGTGCGTATACCAAATGTGTGTCTGTTTGAGATTTTTTTTTCTAGGATGAAGTGGGAGGGACATGCAACAGTTGACAGATTTGTGCCTAGTAAGCGTGACTCATAAAACACAGTGTCTGACAAATGATCAGTCACACGCAAGACGCACTGAATGGCTGCATCACCTCTGCTGTGTCTATGCTGTGTGTGTGTGTGTGTGTGTGTGTGTGTTTAGTACTTTCTGTCTGTCTGTGCATATGTGCGTATGTGTGTCCAGGGCATTAGACTAAAGCTGTGTGAAGGCCACTCCATGTCTGTGCGCCCAGATTTATGGCGTAGAGATAGGGGGGACGGATAGAGAAAGAAATGTGGAGGGAGGAAGAGATAGGAGCGCGGGAGTCAGGGCCGCAAGTCTGGGTAGAAGCAGAAGCGTGGGAGGAGGAGGAGAGGTTATTTAGTCAGAGGACGCAGATAGATTTGCAGCCGAGTTCAGGGTGAGTGTGCACAAAGCAAGTGATAGTTCAGCTGTGATGAAAGATGTGATAAAAGCAAAGGAAGAGGGAGTAAAGGGAGATGGAGAATTGACATATTCCAGGTTACAGGAACAGGAGGGTTTTGGTATTCTTCTGAAAAAGGAGGAAGAGGGGAGGTTTGACATTCCTGCGTCCAATCAGGACTTTAGTGTGAATAGACGGGTGGTTTAGATGACGCTTTAGTGAGCAGGAGGATAAATAACCTGCAGGAGTAATGAAATATGGCTTAAATCCCCCAGGTCTAGTATTCTTTTCTCTCTACACACACACAATTTGAAGAAACTGGCATTGTAACCCAAATACGTCTCTCATCCTGCGACAGGAAGAGCTTCTCCATAAAGGGATCTCCAGCGTCTCATTAGAGGAGAACATTATCCTCTCCTAGAACATGCTATCCAATGAAGTGGCTCGGGTATTAGCATTCAGATTCAAGTCAGTGTCTGCATATATGCTGATACTGTTTCTGCAGCATGTAAACCTCAGCCTGCACAGATGTTTTGGATGAGGGCCTCAAACTGGATTTGGCTGCTGTGATGGTTGTTTGGTAAATATTTGCCTGTGTGTCGTGCTGGACTGCACAAGCTGGCAAAGAAAGAGAAGAAGAGAGAGGGAGGAAAAAGATCAGAGGATGAGCATTTGGCTTATTCAGTATTCAACCAGGAAATAAAATGATAAAATTCCTTGTAAGATCTAATATTTTTCTTCCCCTGAAATCAGACAGATTCTAACAGATCCCACAGCAGCATGACAGAATTTGATGGTTATTGCCTGTGAACTAATTTCTGACTCATTTAGCTAAGGAACAAGTTAGAGGAGCCAGAAACAGGATTGTGCTTCTCAAAACATTCCCAGGATTCAAGCCTGTTTTCCCTTTGTCCTTTCAGGCTTTGCCGAGCTGCAGACAGACATGACAGATCTGACCAAGGAGCTGAATCGCAGCCAGGGCATCCCCTTCTTGGAGTACAAACAGTTTGTCACACGCACGTTCTTCCCCAAGGTGAGAAAGCCTATTTTTTCCCCTGCTATCTGATTTCCACTGGCACACTGACATACCATTTTTCTCAATGGGGTCTTAGTACTTTCTGTCCCATTTCAGATTTCCCACTGTTTGTAATATGCAGGGTAAAAATTCACCTTGGAACTTTTAAACACACAGTAGACGTCTAGCAAAGTGTAGCTCACTCTGGCACCCTGTGGGAGAGTTAATGTGTTCTAATAGGTAAGCGTTTTTCTGATGTGTGATCCACCCTGAAGGGCTATCTGTTGGTGGGTGTTTTTTCCACCACTGTAGACAGACGCAGCTCAGCGGGCTTTGTCTTCCAACCACAGGCATGGACTTTCAAGGAGACGGAACAATGGCGGGCACTGAGACAAGGAAACTTTCCCCTTGATTTCTCAAAACACACTCCTTGCCTCGGCTCACACACCCACATTTGTTTTGCAAGCATACATGCGCTTGCGCAACGGCAGCCGCGCCGGTTTGTTGCAGTGGACACTGGACACTGTTTGCCGTTGTGAAGGAAGTTAGTAGGGACAGTGATGAAAAGCTGCATGGAGAGAAACATAAATCCAAATGTTTCTTCTTCAGTATCATTTCTCCCGTAGTTTTCCGCTAAGACAGCAAACACTCACAAACCCTTTGTGCTCTTGGTTTTTCCACAAGCGCTTCTGGGTCTTATAGATTACACACACACACAACAGGGTTAGACTTTTAGACACAGCCAGAATACAAGCCAAATGTAGCTGCCCTGAAATGACAGCCTGTGTTGAAAGGCTGCCTCTTGGCTCTGGGTCAGTTTGTCTCCGAAGCCATTAAAGCTCATGACGTTTCATGTCACCGTGTCATGTTTCCTTTTCATGGTCAGTCAGGGCCTATTCAGAGCCTTGTAGAGAAATTCTGCCCTTTGGTTCCAGACTCCCAAAATTACAGCCAAAGTCTCCAGGCCAGCTCTTTTTGTTCTCCCTGCCTATCCATCCATCCCCCTTTGTTTACAACCAGAGCTGACTTTGTATGACAGTATTCCGCATGTGTTTATGTGTGTTTCAGATGTGTTCCGATTACGAGAAGAGTCTGGTTCAGCCCGCCTACGAGAATGACGGTCTGGGCCCTCGAGCGCTGCCAGAGACCCACCCGCTGCTGCAGGACTGGCAGGTGAGGGGTTAAGCCATTAGGCTGTTAGGTCAGGTGGTGCTTTCTTCTGCCAGAGTGCCTCGATTCGGGTCCTTTTTCACTCCCTTGCTGCTCAACTGGGTCACACTGAAGCTTATTAAGGTTTCACAGTGGGGTTGTTGTTGATGAGGAGTAAAGAAAGGCATATTGTGTGTTTTTACCTTTTGTGTTTGTTATGATGTGTGCGTGGAGTGTGTCGGCATGATTCACACGCACATATGAATACTAATGAATGTCACACAGTGGTTTCTCGCGAGTGAGACACAAAGAAATTTTCAGCTTGTCATAAAATACACTGCCCACCAAGTTGATAACACGTTGTTGACACCCTTCCCACTGGCTCTTGGACACCCGAACAGTATGTTTTTCATCAAAATCCATCTGTAGTTGTGTGCGTGTGTGTGTAATGGAGGGGTGGACGGGAGGGAGAGTTATAAAGAGAGAGTGGGAGAGGGAGCGTGCGCTTTCACACACCTCTGCGCGAGTATGTGCTGAAAGCGAAGGCACCTGCGTGCGTGCGCACGTTTGAAAGAGAGAAAGTAACGATTGCAGCACTAGTTTTGGGTCGACAGCCGGGGGAGCCTGTCTAACCGTGATGAAGTGCCTTGGATCCACATCGTCTTCCCAGGAAGTGTTTTCCAGGTCACAGCAAATAAATCTCACAGGCGGGCATTTATCTTAATGGACACCCCTGTTCTCCTTCTGTCAGGCTGCAAACCACACCATATGGCTGCAGTCCAGAGGGAAGACTTCATCACACTGCTGCTTAGTCGCACCCATAGATAGACCATGCTCATTAAGTCGACTAGGCACATTTAGAGACAATCACACACAGTCAGGGACCGGCAGTGGGAGATACTGTAGAGTGAGAACCAGACAGAGGTGTCTGAAGAAAGCAGAAGGAAGAGCTGTGATAGAAATTTGAAGCCTTCTCTAGATGGGTCACTCGAGACGGGAGGTGGTGAAATAGATTAGGGAAGGCGCAGCAGGTGTGTAATGCACTTAGAGTGATATCATGCAGAGAAAAAACTGATTCATCCCCCTTCCCTTGTCTTCAGGCCACCAACACGACAAGGCCTAACGTAGAGGAGGGGATCACACTGTTCTCCACTCTTCTCAACAACAAGCACTTCCTGATCACATTCGTCCACGCCTTGGAGCAGCAGAAGGACTTTGCAATACGAGACAGGTAAATGCATCAATTGGTATACAGAGCTGGTACAGTAAAAGCATCCATCTAGATTGACTTAAATCTAGTAGAATTAATTATACTACCCCCTGAATAATCATGGTCAGAAAGAATTTAGTTCTGTGGTCATTTTTGGAAGCAGTAGCAGTGGTGTTCTGTTGGATTGCAACCTACCCTAACATCACATTGTGAGGTGTTTTCAAAGCTGCCATAATCGATGTTTTTTGCATTAACAAGGTGAAAGGTGTTACTTGTAGCAAACCCACAGAGGAATATCACCTGACTCTACAGAGCATTTTACCCATAGACTGCTCAAAAGAAGTGGATTGCCAGTGCGACAGTGCCTTAAAACCTGCATTCTTTTTTAATGGACAATTTAGTTTAGGGTTAAAGGGACAATTTACCAATTGGCAGTACAGTGGGAGAAAGGGTTAAGAATAAATAGACTCTATCATTATATAGTATATATATCTATATAATTTATAATTACGTACACATTCACAAGACTTTTAGCAGCACAGTTGTGTTTATTGCATGGCTTTGTTGTTGCCTTATTGAAATAGTAAATCCAGCTTTGTAAATACTTGGTCATTTATCTGTGGAACTGTTTTGATATCCTAAAACTAGCCAGTCATTGTGGGGAAAACTTCCAGAGGCAAAACCACATCCCTGTCCCAAAACAGCGTCAGCACTTAGTGACTGATGCAGCCCCTTTCTCCTGGATTAAAGGAGCTTTGTTGGGGAAATCCCCTGCACCTCTGGATTTACTCACCCAGACACTCCCTGCATTAGATCAGGCCTTTATTTGGCACTGCAGTCACAGGTGCTGTGGGGGAAGATGAAACTTTGTTGTTGTTTCTGTAATATACTGACCACACACTGACAGGGCATGTTTGCAGGAGCCTGTTTTTGCTCATCTGTCTCCTCTGCTAATCTGTTTTCTCACCGTTCAGATGCAGCCTGGCGTCTCTGCTCACTATTGCCCTTCATGGTAAGCTGGAGTACTACACCAGTATCATGAAAGACCTGCTGGTGGACCTGATTGATGCTTCGGCTTCCAAGAACCCCAAACTGATGCTGCGCCGCACTGAGTCTGTCGTGGAGAAAATGCTGACCAACTGGATGTCCATCTGCATGTACAGCTACCTCAAGGTGAGGATGGAAACGAAGGAGGCTCAGCAAAGCTTGCAATGATTGCAAAAACATTGATTTAAAAGAATGAGCACAGGTCTGTTTTTTGACTGCAACTTTCTGCCATGTTCTGCAGGAAACAGTGGGTGAGCCTTTCTTCCTGCTGCTGTGTGCAATCAAGCAGCAGATCAACAAAGGCTCCATAGATGCCATCACGGGGAAGGCCCGCTACACCCTCAATGAGGAGTGGCTGCTCCGCGAGAATGTTGAGGCCAAGCCACAGGTCTGACACCTCGCGCAGTCTGACAGTTTAGCTTTTTTTCAAACCTTGTTTGAGTTGACTGCCAGAATGTTTTAGTTATGCTGAAATTCAGAACTGAAGTATTAAATGTATTCCTTTTTTTTTGCAGAACATAAATGTGTCCTTCCAGGGCTGTGGCATGGACTCTCTGTCTGTCAGGGTCATGCATACAGACACAATCTGCCAGGTGAAGGAGAAAATCCTAGAGGCCTTTTATAAAAACCTGCCATTCTCCCAGTGGCCCCGAGCAGAGGATGTAGACCTGGGTAAGAGCACATTTTTTCTGATTATTTTCATCCTCTCCCCTTCCCAACCCTCTGAGATATAGTAATCTCCTTTGCAAAAGGTCAATTCCTCTCATGAAGCTCAACTAACCTGCGGCTGCAATATAATAAATGACAGAATGCATCGAGGAGAGTGTAGAGTCATAATCACAAAGAGTTATTGCTTTCAAAAGCTGTGCAGCCTGCAGAGCTGATTTGATTAATGGCCCGAGAATATTTCTCCACAGGTCGTGACACAGAGAAAACATTGGCTGGCCGATGTCTTGTGTCTTCTTTTCCAAAGTTAGGATGAAATTGTCTAATATCCCTCTCCTCCCATCTCCATCTCTGTCTCTTTTGCCTTCTCTCTTTTCTGTCCTCCAGAGTGGTTTGACTCCGGCAGCAACAGCAAGCTTCTGCAGGACCTGGATAACTCCTCAGTGATGGAGGATGGCAGGAAGAAGCTCAACACGGTCTTCCATTACCAGGTATGTGTGTGTCCGTGTCCGTGTCCGTGTCTGTGTCTGTGTGTATGTGTGAGAGACCACTGTGGTGGCTGTTGTCATTGCTGTACCTTTGTATCCCTGATATTGTAACAGCAACAGCGGGGGTGTTGAAGGTGAGAACTCCTTATAAATGGTGTCACTGGCTGTCCACGGGTGGGAGGATACTCTCTGTTTCTATGTGTCTCTACACGCTTTATTAGCAGTGCTTCTGTTTGTGTTTGTCTGCTGCTGAATGATGTGCAGGTCATTTAATTCTACCTTTAGACAAACAGTATACAGTGTGTTTGTAATCTGACGACACTAATTAGGTAACATTTTACAATAAAAGGTTATTGTTGTCAGTTAACTTTTATTTTCAGTTGCTTGTAAATAAACAGTAACTGTGATAATGAATATTTGATTTATGATCTGATCACAACATTTTAGTACTTAAAATATAACTATTTGTTAAAGTTGAATTAACTATAAATGCTGTTATCTACTTCTTTTGCCTTATCGAAAAAAAACCGAATCTACAAATATTCAAATATTGTTTTACCAGGAGTTTTTACAGAAAATAGTACACGAAAGCTGATTAGATGTTCCCAAAACGAAAAATTAATAAATGCAATTACAATGTTTTGACATTTCATCAAATATGATTAATATGATAATGATAACCAGGCTTCATTGGACTTAATAAATCATCATTTTGGGACTATCTATATTGTGCAGGCAGCTTTTTCCTTTTTGCCCACTCACCAGATATCATGACGGGATGTGAATACACTTTGAAGCATTATTTTCAAAAGTCTAACTGCTGGACACAGTATGTCTCCACTCTCAGTGTATGTGACCAGGAGGTTTCAGTTTACCACATTACACTTTGTCAGTTACATAACAGACCATGATTGGCTTCTGAACTGGTTATTCTGCTAGCACGTTGACATTGTACAGTCAGATTTAAGGTGAGCACAGAGAAATGTCCCATCTTTGGGGCAGCTGTGTCTCAGGAGGTAGAGAGAGTAGGTCATCCACTAATCAGAAGGTCAGCGGTTCGATCTCCAGCTTCAGCTGTGCTTCGAAGTGTCCTTGGGCAAGATAATAGCTGTTACATCTGTGTGAGTTTATGTGTGAATGGCTGACCACAGAAATATTGTGCTAGAAAGTGCTCTTCCGCTCCTGATGAGCAGGTCGGCACCTTGCATGGCAGCCTCTGCCATCAGTGTATGAATGTGAGTGTGAATGGATCAATGTGTTGTAGACTGGAGGCGGTAGAATAGAAAAGGGTGGTGTGATTACAGTCCATTTATTTCAGCGGATCAATGTGGACAAACATTCAAGTAGAGAAACAATAATTCAGTTTTCACTGTCATTTCAATGTC